>OX246742.1:38743509-38846009 GCA_945910005.1 Isoperla grammatica | reverse complement strand
TTTTCTAATCCCTTCTTTGAGAACATCCACAGATTTTGATAAAATCTATCTACGCATCATTCCAAAATCGTGATATTGAATGTCGTTTTAGAGATACGAACAATAACACTTCATTCTCACCCATTTCAAGCTATTTGTGTTGAACGGTTTCAATTTAAATCAAAAATCAAAGATTAAATCAATAAAATAATAAAAATAAAATCAAATACAAATTAATTAAATCAATAAAATAATAAAAATAAAATCAAATAAAAATTAATAATAAAATAAAATCAAAAATTAAAATCAAAGGTGTCTGCGGCAAAGCAGTGGTCTGCATTGGAAACCGTGGCGCACTTTGTCTGTGCCATTGTTGCCAAACGATTCATCCCCCCCCCCCCCACCCCCGGAAAACGCTGACCGCGCAGTTTGCTCGCGGAGTCCGAGTATAGCTATTCAAATCGGACAGAGTTGCTGATCGTTCTAAAACTCCACGCGCAACAAGAGAACTAATTCCGTTCGTTTGGCCGTTCTAGTCAATCATCTAGCCGTGCAACCATTCCCGCCATTTTGTTCGTTAAGTGGTGGTCGGCCATTGTGCCTGATTGCCGTTCTTTTGTTACTTCCGCGGGAAAATCACAAGTTCAAATTGATCTACGGTGTAAATCAAACAACAAAGCAGATGGAAAGAGAGACGAGGAGAGAGAGAGAGAGAGTGAGAGAGAGACCGTGATAGGTCGCGGTAACTGAAATGAGATGAACTCTAGACTCGTTATACGCTTTTCGGGGGAATTTACGGACGGCTACCGTCGTAAATCTTTGTAGGAGTCTTTGAGAGAATGAATGAGATAGCAAACATCGAATCTAGACTCAACAGTCGGTGTTTCTTTGCGTGACTAACATGCACAAGTCTTTCTCAATACATCCCACACATCAAACACCAATCCTCAATAATACCTATATACACATCAATAATTAAAATAAATGTGTAATTATATTTATACCCACTCAGTTACAAGAACTGATCTCTGAACTGATCAATAACTGAACTGATCTCTCAAGAACTGATCTGAAGAACTGATTCTCAATGAGGGACATTTTATACGACTTATTATGTGCTTCGTTGCTATGGCGGCTCCAAGGTTACCGTTTACATACACGCCAGTACCATGTGCCATAGTTGAAAAAGCCTAACAAGAACCGGGAATAAAATCCAGGGATTTTCTGCATTAGAAGCAGAAATAAACCCACATTACCAACGAGCCAAACAAAACCAATATCACAAAAGCATTCATAGAAAGATTGATGACAGCCCTACATTTTGTATGGCATTCCGCATTATTATATGGTAGACATATTATGCTGAATGATATTAACGATATAAAATAGAATTCACGCATTAAAAATATGATATTCATTAAACTTAATCAGTAACATATACATACTAGAAATAGAAATTAACTTTATTTGGGAACAGGAAAGTTTCAAAACTGGAAAGTTCAAACAAAGGTCTCTCACCCAGCCAATGTGGATTACAAACAGACATACAAATATGTTGATATGATAAATAACAGTTAAATGTTAGTAATAGATGTGCCACACAATACAATGATAGATTCATGCATTCATTTATAGTGTTATGTGCTAACAATATATACACATTAGGTAAAGCAATCTATCTCACTATCCCTAATCCCCTCCCCCCACCCCCCCCCCCCACCCTCCTCACAAAACTCAGGTTATCACTCATTTCCCTTCCTCTCTCGAAAATGTTTCCAAATTTTAATTACTTACTTGTTTATATTTGTACTATACACAAACTATTTCATTAGTTTAGAAAATTATAACTTTTACACTAAACTTTGCCTCTATTTGCCAAGATTATCGATCACAGATAAAGTTTCCGGAATAAATTAGTATCAGAAGACGGGGGAGGAAACACAACTTTAAGAAAATTTCCAAACACTTCCATGAAATGATGTTTCTACAAGTTTGACTCCGGGAGCAGTTCTTAACTTCAAAGCACAGAAACTCTCAACGTATCCTCTCGCCACAAGATATCCTAGTCAAAGACGTGACTTGGATAGTTTCAGGGGGGGGGGGGGGTTATCTCGTTTAATTAACAGTTTTCTATTGATATCTCATATCTTGAGAACGCTTCAACATAATAATATTGAAAAAGTGAATCTTATCCCCGATTTGGTTATCAGCTAAAGTATGAATTTAAAAACATTTAAATATTGTAATTGTTTCGATTTTTATTTCTGTAATAAAGTCAATAATTAAGCATTAGTTAATTAAAGAAATACCAATCATAACAATTATAATAGTTTAAAGTTTTTATATTCATTGTTGAGCCGATAAAAAACTTAAACCCGGATGTGAATAACTTGTTTCTATATTATATCAAAGTATTCTCAAGATAGAAATCAATAAAAAAAAACGGCGATTTCGATCTCTTTTACCATTCATTACAAAACTTAAATAAGTTAATTTGGAAAAAAACACTTATTTCTCTAGTCTAAAGCCCAAATTTAGACGGTTCAATGTTCCGATCAATGTTCCTTGAATTCAAGGACAAAAAAGCATCACATAAGGTAGAGTATTGTTGTGTTTTATTATCTATGTATATTTTGATGCTTGTTTTTCCTTGAATTCAAGTAACATTGAACCGTCTCAATTGGGCTTTAGGGATGTCAGTCATATTTCGGCAGAAATTTTGTGTTCCGCACGGAAGTCAACATATTAACAGCCTAAGTCAACAAACACAGGACGGGTAATGAAGCGATAACTCGCTAATGACTCATCTTGTTGTAACAGTCTAACTAACTGTATAACAGTCTAACTTAGTGTAATAGTCTAGCGAGTGTCGATAAGCGATAACGACCCGACGTCGGCTAATGCAGAGAGACAACAATGAATGACTATATAACCAACTGTTGTGCGTTGAGTGCGAAGCTGCTGTGAGGCGTGTGAGAGACAAGGGGTGGAGAAACTGATATGCTTGATACATTCACACCGTTGGTAACTACATTCATGAGCAGATTAATTTGATATTTATTTTGTGTGCACAACATTGTTGTAGCTCAGATATGTGTAAGGAATTAATAATTGATAATTAATCTCATGCGGGGTCAGTATTGATATTCGGTATTATATATTGTATTTATTTTCTTGGTTGCAAAATGTGTAAAAACAATAACATTTTACGGTATTGCCACAATCAATTATTACGCTTAATTTTCTTGAAAGCAACGTTTCAATCAGAAATAGTCTGTCTTTATCAAGATACAAAAACAAACCAAAGCCACAACAACAGAAATACATTAATAAAAAACTAAGTAGTTTTTGTGTCTTGAAAAAGACAGAATTTTTCCTAGTCGAATTGGCGAATTTCTATAAATGAAGTTTCACGATTTGATAAGTTAAACCGTTTAATGTTATTTTGTTTCCAAATGCCATTATTGTTGCATTTTATGTTATACTCATATCTTATAACTTATTTAACTGCATAAACTACTAAAAACGAATGCAGCGACCGATCGTCCAAATGTAAAAGTATTTTTTTTTTCACTTTGTACCATCCGTCTGCTCGCGTCTACGTGAAAACTAGGTCTCAATCTACAACGTTTTGAGTATATATATATATATATACTTATTCGAGAAGAAGCTGATAAAAAAAAGCTCATTAAAAGTTATGCAACAACTTCTTGTTTAATTTTAAGTGGAGATCGTATCGCCAAAAAACTCGCCTTAATTTCATTACATATTTTGCATTTCCATTATAGTATTTCTCCTTCTAAACTAACTTGTATAGATAAACGTGTCAAATTTACGTGCGAAGAAGCAACGTTGCATTTTTTAAGGCAGGAATAAACCCACAAGATAAACACACTTATAAAAGTAACTGTGTGACCTAATTTGTGGCTCATTTTTTATTTTATTTATTTATTTATTTTATTGTAATTAAGGGAGTGTATGGCACAATTCCCTCTTTAGCCTGATGAGTGATGATTGGTATATGATAATGAGGAAGGGAGGAGGGAAATACTGGTACCGGCACGTAGCCTACTCCTGTCGAAAAGTAACAAGTTGGTCTAAAGTGCGTTAATTCTGTTTACAGTGCAGAAGGTCTAGAGATTCGAGTCCCGGTTCGGGCTGGGTTTAATTATAACTTGTGTAACTCACTTTAATCTATAGATATATGATACTGGCGTATACGTAAACGATGACTTTGGAGCCGTTTTATTAATGAAGCACATAATAAATGATACACATAAATGTCCCCCGATGAAAATCAGTTCTGTCTGTATTCATAGTCGTCCCCTACCCATAGGGGCGCCCTGTTGTTGCCATGTAACAATCTTATGCATGTTTATAGAAAACAAATCCTTAAAGCAACAACGGAAGGTCTTAGGGGTAGGGGACGACTATACAATCCAGACTAAGTAGGTATATACAAATTGATTGATTTATTTACTCATGTAGAAGTAAAATCGACACATGACATCGAATGAACCACCGTGGTTCACCTTGCGTGGTTGTGTTGACAGGGAAGGATACCTCTACGTCAAAAACCGCACACAATTTTCATTTTTAATGTACATCTTAAGAATGGGCTTTGAAATCGAAAATCTTAATCAACAGCGCGTGACTGTGGTTTAGTAAGCCCTACATACTGAATGCTCTAAGTTGTGTTTTACATTATAATCAGTATGTTTTTTATATATAATTTATTACTAATCATCAAATTAAATCGAAATAATTAGGCTTATGGTTATAATATTTCATTCAGTCTGTAGGGCTTACCAAAATATAGTGCGCTGTTGATTTAGATTTTCGATTTCTTGTTGCAATCTTGAGATGTAATTAAATAATGAAATTTTTCTGCGGTTTTTTATGTAGACTTCCTTTCGCTCGTAATCGACCACGGCCGCGACGCGACTAATGCTAAGCCTATCCTCTCACGACATATAATACCCCCAGTCTGAGGTTTGTTTCGGGCTTAGAGTCTTATCCGTGTTCTGAGAAGAGCAAAAGAGATCTTAGCGGACCACCTTTGAGTTAGCGACGAGACTGATCTGGCTACTCCAACGTGAACAAACGAACAAAACAAACACTGCACTCGTTTTTTTGTGTCTCTGTATGTAAAACTCGACTCATCCTTGTAAGAAGGATGGACGTTGTCTTGTTTTCGTTATAATCTTTATAAATCCATCGATAGTGGGAGAAATTATAGACTTTCCGTTTGTTTGTTTTATTTTACTGTTACTATTTTACTGTTTACTGTTACTGTAATGTATTTTACTGTTTGTTTTATCCGCCGAAGGCCAGAGTTGACCTTTATAAATACTCATATCTATAACGAATACAAACAAATTTTAATGGTTGTATAATGACTCAACTTTTACTTTTAGGAAAAAGAGTCGTTTATTGTAGTGTGATGTTTAATTCTATGTTTCTATTTATTTTGTGATGTTGTTTGTATGTTTTTTATTATATCCTATGTATTTATGGTTTGTAGAAACTGTGCTGGGATAAATAAATAATAATAATAATAATAATAATAACAATAATAATAATAGGGACGTAACTTAACATTTTCCCCGCTATTAAATATATTATTATTTTATAGTGTCCATTTTCCAGTTCGTTGTTCGGCAAACTCTGCCGGATGGTTTGAAGAGCGTTCATAAGGAAAGAGTTGCATCTCTCAAAGCCATCGCAGCATTTTTCGTGAAAAAAACCTTTTGTGAAGATTTTCCTCGACGTTGCAAAAAAAAAATCAAACGAGATAAAGAAAACTCGATATAGATTTTTTTCTATTTCTATGAGTGGACGAGTTGATTCATTTTGGTTTAATTCTTTTTTCGAGCTGACAATACAATAGTGAAATCTACTTATAGAGATTAGTTGTGTTTGTTAAAACCATGTTAGCTGACGGAAGTTTTTTCATGTTAGCGATATAACATTTTTTAATTCGTTTAATGTTTGAGTCAGGTTTTATTGGGATGATAAGCGGGATAAACGAACAAGTTTTAAAATATTAATACAATGTTTTATGTTACTCCTACGTTGTTTTGATTAATTTTAAAACTAGGTTAAGCTATAATCCTCCCTGCTCAGTGAACGGGTGGTTTTAATGTCCTACAAACAATTGCTGGAATCGGGATCGTAGAAAAAAGTCTTAAAGACTCCGTTTTAAGGGCGGAATGCACAGTCGAGTTAAGTAGGCCTATGTGATTTTGTTTATGGTTTGTATGGAATTTGTTCTTCTTATAGAAAAAAGCATGTACAAAAAATGCCATAGTAATAAATCCTGAACTTAACTTGACACTTGAATGTGCATATGGTCAAAAATCTCTCTGCGTCGGTACTCAAAGTGTAAAGATAATACAATATGCTGTTGCGGCACAATTTGACTTTAAACAACGCAATATCGAAATTACTATATGTCGTAAAAACAATAAAAATTTGTTTTGAAAATTTCTTTGGTTATTTATGGAAAGAAACTTTACAAGCTGTTAACATTTTAAAGTTAGTCATACCTAATGTTAACTAATGTTAATGATAATAATATGTACAGCTAGAACATTAACATAATTTAATTAAATTAACTTAATTTAATTTAATTCAATTTAATTTATACTCTAATTAGCCACTAATGCAGGTGTTAGTCCCCAAGTGGTATGGAGCTTGCTCTGTCGTCTACCTCCTTCAATATTCATGTATGCTTGTTGTATACTGTCAAAAAAGTAATAATTATAATAACCAGTAGATTCTAGATAGCGCGTAATTCAGATAGTTCATGACCGATGTAAGAACGCAAAGGATGACTTCAATGCGGACAGTACGAGAACTAGGAGGACTAGGAGGCGCGAAGCTCGCGGAGCATATAACATGTCTCGGGGTGTCTTCGACGTCCCCCCTTTCCCCCCCCCCTCCCTCCCCCTTCCCCAATAGCTGCCCAACGTCGTAATCTCGAACTAGGATTCAAACGTGTCTACAGGCTGATATTCTTCGGATTGAAATGTGATGTAGACTCTGACTTATTGCCTCTGGGGATATGTCTCTCCCTCTCCCCCCCCCCTCCCCCCCACGATGACGTAAAACTACCTGAGGAGAGGGAGGTATTCGTTCCGACAGAAATACTATTTTATTCGCCATCGACGCCTCCAGGAGGCGAAAATTGCAGACGGGACGAAGTTTCAATGTTTCTATGATATTAGATTCAACGAGTCTTCATATCGTATATTTTAGTAATGTTTTAATCAGTTAATTAGTTATCTGTGGTTTTAATGTTGCAGTATATATATACATAACTTTTTACACATATCCTTTTAGAAATGTAGAACCGCCTGATAGATAATCAACTGTATATACACTCAAAATCTTTTAATGAAGTCACAAATTTCAGCATTCTATCTTATACGCATTTTATTAACTGGTTTTTATCGTAAATAAGTGACTATGTACTGTATACATTTATTAAAAATAAAAGCGTACGCGCAAGAGTGTACGTGTAAAGGCCTTTCCTTCGCGCAAGAACGCGACACGCAAGCGTACGCGCAAGAGTGTACGTGTAAAGGCGTGCACCCAGCACACAAGCACACGCACACGTCCCGGCTGATTGTGACAGATTGGGGGGGGGGGGGGGGGGGGGGGGATCAAGGTGCGATCACACCCCGTGTGTCTTATTTATTCACGGCAGACGGGCGTCGCGACGCCGAGACGGGGGCTGTGGGCGACCGACCGACAGGGATTACCTCAATGTTTACCTCAATTCGTTTACGTATTTCTTTATTTTATTGTATTAAGTAACGATTAGTTAATTTTATTGGTGCTTCTGATATTTGTAGTTATACAACTCAATTGTTAAACTTTAACCTACTAAAAAAAAGAAAGAACATTGAGCAACAAAAATTGACAAAATTGTAAAATATAGGTGTAGTAAAATATAAAGGAACATACCTACATAACAGAAATACATGAAGTGCGACAAAACAAAGTAGAACAAAATGAAACATTATCACGTGTGGTGTATTAAAATACTGCAATAAAGTATACTAGGTATAGAATTCTCCACCATTGAACGTCTCCCACCCACACCGCACACTTGCAGTGAATACAGAGAAATGTTGCAACAGTGTTATCAGTTAATATACGTTCTTATCATCAACCCCCGACACACAGATAAGTGTCAAGTGGTTGTGAGTCGTTCCATCTGGCGGTACAGTCATATATATCAGCTGTAAAATTGCATCTCATCTACTAAGCCAGTGCAATACTATATTGCACTGGAGCGTGTAACATGCATTTTCGATATCTTATCGCGGTAAAGCAGAAATCGATATCATTATGCATGCGACCTGGCCTTCTGCCTGTCATATAGCATATGTGTTATATTAACAATGGCATACTCTGTGTGCAAACAATGACTAATAGAAACATCGCACTCTTTTCTGAGTGAATCAAGGATATTGGAATAGTACTGTAATATATGGCTATTCATAGGTTTCACGTACTTCACATCTTTGCGTGTGGCGGCCACATTTGTGATTAAACTTTGACGTTGCCATGGAGAAACAATTGAAGGCTGTTGTGGTAGAACACATACATTCTTAGTTCTTTAAAATCCAGCCTGTTTTTGAAATAAAACTGGTGTGTGATGGTAATTTTTTTTCTATTAGGCCTACTTATGTTTACTGTTTGAACTCTAAATTAGGCTTATTTATTCAACTTGAATAGTATTTGCCAATGATCTAGGATTGGTCCACCTAAATTGTGTCGCAATCATGGCCACTGTGACATCACGTGGGAACTATGATGCATTCGATTTACACCGCCTGCGTGAAATGGTCAACCAACAACATTCACTTCACAGCCTTCCTCTGACGGGAAGGTTTACTTTACTTGGTTTTACTGGTTTTACCAGCGTTTGTGTTAAGGCTGGTCCACACAGATTTTTAAGACATAATGCATAAGGTTTTAACTTTTAAGACGTTGTTTTAAAAACAACAATGAAAACAACGTCTTAAAACTAAGACTTTGTGTGAACGCCAGTACGTGTTTCCTATGATCCAACTTTACAACTACGCGTTAAACCTTAAATCGTATGTCTTAAAAATCTGTGTGGACCAGCCCTTATATATTATCCGGTTTCACACTCAGTGTGGTAACATGTTACCTACTCTAACTAAGATTTTGGCGTATTGACATATATGTGGATTATTGGTAAAGAATACCCATGGGGAGTTGCTTTTGAACTCAATTCTTCGTTGTTGTAAATCTTTGGATTGCTTCGAGACAGATCTAAATTATTTCGTCTTCTCTGACAGTCGTTAAATTTCTTCTTAGCTATCACAGATCATATCCGCGAATATATTAGTTCAACTCGACTCTTGTTCTCTTACTACTTTATAGAAATTTTGATTTCGGTATTCAATCGTGTTTTAAAATGTTTCTAACACACATTCTACTATGTCGGAATTACTTACTTTAATCAGATGATATATTTTGATTTGATTTGGTCCCTGACTGTTCTTGAGAAAGAAGTAGGATACTTCGAAATATCGCCTAACTATAATCAAGTACAATACTTAGGTGAGAGACATAACAAAATGTCAGAATAACAAGCAAGATGCTATGCAATGTATCGATGTGTTTTCTCGTGAGATTCTCATGACATTGCAATAATCAAATTACATTTTATTTCTGTTTTGCTTTGTTGTTGTTGATGTTCGGAATTTTTTATTATTTTATCTATTCTCGTTTGTGTGTACATACATGTACATTCATATTTACTTTACATTAACAATTGTTTGCACGGTATACTCTTATAATATATTATGTTTGTTATCGATGCTGATGTTTACCTTTTAATGTTATTATACTGAATAATGCATTTGGCTTTTTATTTCTTTTACTGATATATCTATCATACATCAACTTCTACATTGTTTGAAAATAGTAATTCAAACTTGTTCTTTCAAATTTTAACATAACATCCCTTTACTACAACGTTTTAGTCCTATACTATGTTTCAATCTCTCTAGTTTATATTAATACCGGTACACCTTTTTCACCTTCCTGTGCTTACTGTCGCCATCTGATATTATTCTACAGTATTTAGCAAATGGCCCGCACTTAAGTCTTTATGACTTTGCGGGCTTCTCCAACATGTAATAAATAAACCAATGTATCAATTCAACCATATTCTATCTGTTAGAGAATAAAAATGATATGAAATCTGAAAATCTGAAATCTGATGAGTTCTATAATAACTAATGTATAATGTAAGTTCAAACTTGTATAGGTTTCTAGAGTATAGGTACAAACTCAAACCTCAATAAATGAGAACTAAATACGGAGAACCTCAGAAGCTTCAGAACACTAGTTCTAAGGAATACCTCCAGCTACAGAATGAGAGTCAGTAAGCTAATAAGCCCTCGCCACTTCCATCTGTATTTACCTAACCACACCGCACTGTGTGCCAGCTACCCCCAACAAGTCGAAGATACCCCTAACCCTCGCAAGTCGGAGATATTATCTCAACAACGACCAACTTGTTCCAATGAAGTCGAACGACGCAAGAAAGTTTACGGAGAGTATTTCCAACTAGTCCTCGACGTTTTGACAGGAGGAAGGTTAAGTCGTCACCGCGGCGGGAGGGGGGTTGAGGGGGGGGGGCAGTGGGCAAGAGGGAAGTTTAAGTGAATAGAGGTGAAAGCTTTGGGTGGCGCTAAATTAAGCAATCGGAGGTAAACTTTAGACCCGTGACATGAATAGCTGAATACAATATCTAAATAGGGTGTATTTCAACGACATAGAACAATATAGTAAACCAGAGATGTCCAGTGTAGCTCATGCGGTTGGGGTTTCAACGGTTCTCCAACATTTTGTTCGCTAAAACCTATACGACAAGCAAAAACTTGAACTGATGGCGGTATCTATGGTTACAACTTATTCTCTCATACATTGTAACGTTATTTTGTTGGTAATCTGTGTGGTTTGTCCACAAATTCAATTTATTTGTTTCCTGGTTCTCAAACTGCCTTTCAACCAAGACTATTAATACTGGAAGGTATTTATAACTGGAAAAGAAAAGAAAACATAAAAAACTCTCTTTCTTCTCCATTCTTTTCCTGGTTTACAATGGCGCACAGAATTATTCTCGTCAGTTTGATCCAGGGATATAATGTGTTGCACACTCTCATATTCGCGTATTCATCGTCTATCGACAGCTTACAAGTAGACACACACATCTCGACCTTGTGTGACGTCACGTGAATAATCCAACATGGCCGCCATGCACAGAAAGACGATATCGTTTTGATTCCATTGTTTACAGAACTCACCGTCAGAGTGGGTTTTGGCGGAAGATGGAGTGTTCTTATGATAAGATGATATATTTTTACCGCCGCATCTGTGGCGGACGTTTTAGGCAGTTAAGTGTGCAGTAACTTGAGTATTCGATGAGTTTTAGCAAGCCGGGGTAATTCCTATAGCACATTCTACATATGATTGGAGAAAATATTGGAGGCATATGTGTGTGCATGGGAGGGCAAAAAGTCGTGACCCCCCCTTCCCCCCCCCCCCCCCTCCCCCTCAACTCCATTATGTTTTAGTGGAATGAGATATAACATGTTGGTCGTGGGAAAGCGGGAAACTGTAGCACAAGTGCAAACAAAACTGCAAACCTCTCCGTTCGGCTGTAAAATCATATTTTCAATACTTTTGCAGAAGAATGTTACTCAAATATATGAGTGATGTGAAGACTAAAGTTACTTTCTGGGCACTTTCACGGCAGATAAAACCTCAAAAAAGTCTCGCTTCAGACCCCATCTTAAGTATACTCGTATGATGAGCTAATCCTAAGTAGATAAATCTCTTCTTTGCTTTACTCCTCACTCCCTCTGGAAAAACATACTTTCAACGCGCCGATAAGTTTTGAAACGGTCGGATTTAAGAATAGATAATTTCTAAGTTATTTCTAAGTTATTTCTAAGTAAGGTCGTCGGCTGATAGTCATGGTCTATACATGTAAATATTTCATTTCATTTATTATTAATTCATACATTGTGTACATACAACTGATTTCGTCATATATATTACATTCATATTAATAATCGTCAATATCCATTAAAATCACATTAAAATTAAATTAAACTAAACATGAAATTAAACGTTGCTATACTATAACTATATACTATAAATTAAAGTTTTAGAAATTCTCTACAATTACTTTAGTTGCCCCATGCCCACCTATGATTGGAGGAAAAGTTAGGTCAGAATAGTCTGTAGCGGGAATCGAACCAACCCCCCCCCCCCCATATTAAATTCTTGCATATTAACACTGAGCCACTGTTGCAACGAATTACATAAACAATCCCGTATATCTATAGATTAAAATCTACAAAACTGACTATAAATTGTATTGAGGTTTTTGTTATCTTTCAAACGTAGCTACAAATCGATAGATATCGTTATCGCTTGACCATCATCACGTAGAAACGCGCCCCACAGGACTTTTTTTATAAACGGTACGTCCGTCATTGTTTCCGGATGGGGGGGAGGGGGGGGGGGGGGGGGGGGGGGGGCGGTATAAACATGAGAAACGCGTCTACACGAGAATTCAATTAGAGGTGGACTGTAGCAGCAGCACAATAGATATTGTATTCACGGTCCGGCCACGCGCGGTATCAAAACGTTCCCAAACGCGCCAATCTCGGATACTTTTGACCGCGAGTCAACGCGAAACGTTTGTTCAGTGTGCAACAGATACACTGGGTACGCACAACACCAAAACACAACAATGAAACAAATGAATCGAACTGATGGACAAACAACAAGCCGTCAAAAAATTAATTATTCTAAAGTTGGAAAATTCAAATGTTTCCAAACGTTTACAAACTTTCAGATCGTTGTTTTCCATCATTGAACAGAGATTTTAACTGGCTTACAGTTACTATACCGTGTTAACTTATTGTTTTTCCCACATTATTCGCAAAGCTATTATATTACTTTGACAGCTTGTTGTTTGTCCATCAGTTTCCATTGTTGTAGTTCGGCTGTGACGTCAGTTGCAGGTTCCCTGTACAGACATCTAGATGTACGTTTTTGTCACTCGTACTATATTTGATAGAGGCAGTCGATGGTTTACTTTACTATCACTTCAGTTCAGTTGGTTTGTGTTTGTTTGTTTGTTTTTGTTCTTTTGCTCGCTCAGTTGTCAGATTGCATAATACATTGCAGAGGCACTCATTATAAAGAACGTGTTACGTAGCCTTTAAAATTGTTACATGACATCAAGTCAGTCATTAATTAGTACAAAAATACACTCGAGCAAATAAAATAATTGTTATTGCTCTCTTTTTCCGTTCGTCTCAAATGTATCCATAGAAATGTTCAAAATGAGTTGGAACATTCAAATTTACAAATAGATAGGCTGCTAAGAAACCTCATTTAAAAGTTTATAAGGGCAATAGCAACACCAAAATACAACAATGAAACAAATGATTTGAATCGATGGACAAACAACAAGCTTTCAAAGAATAATTTCTTCTGATTTTGGAAAACAAAACAAAAAACAAACAAATACACATACAAAACATTCACTTAGTCGTTGTCTATCATTAAAAGTTTTAAATGGCGAGCAGTTACTATTGCTACACTTGTTTTTATTACAACGCTTATATTAACTTGCCTTGTTTGTCTGGACGGAATCTTTGAATCAATATTCCACCTATTTTTAGATGTCCGATCAAGCTGAAATTTTGTACACAGACGTATTTCTGATGACAATACATGAATTAACTGTCATATTTACTAAATTGTCAATTAATTCATCATAATTAATTAATTAATGTTTTACATGGAAATCGATGAACCTTTGAATCGATATTCCACCTACTTCTAAATGTTCGATCAAGCTGTAAGTTTTTACACAGACGTATTTTTAATTAATGACAATACATAAATCATTTGCCATATTTACTAAATTGTCAATTAATTCATCATAATTAATTAATTAATCTTTTATATGGAAATCGATGTTTAACCCACTTTCCAACGTCAAATCGAGTTGAAAGTTTTCACACAGACGTATTTCTGATGACAATACATGAATTAACTGTCATATTAACTAAATAATCAATTAATTCATCATAATTAATTAATTGATGTTTTATATGGGAATCGATGTTTAACCCACTTCCCAACGTCAAATCGAGTTAAACGTTTTTACACAGACGTGGTCTTAATGACAATACACGAATTAATTGTCATATTAACTTAATAATCAATTAATTCATCATAATTAATTAATTGATGTTTTATATGGGAATCGATATTTCACCCACTTTCCAACGATGAATTGAGCTGAAAGTTCTCACACAGACGTATTCTTAATGACAATACATGTATCAATTGTCATATATACTAAAAATAATCAATTAATTCATCATAATTAATTTATGTTTTATATGGGGATCGATAAAACACTCATTTCCCAACGTCGAATCGAGTTGAAAGTTTTCACACAGACGTACTCTTAATGACAATACATGAATCAATTGTCATATTTACTAAATAATCAATTAAGCCATCATAATTAATTAATTGATGTTTTATATGGGGATCGCTAAAACACTCACTTTCGAACGTCGAATTGAACTGAAAGTTTGCACACAGACGTATTCTTAATGACAATACATGAATCAATTGTCATATTTACTAAATAATCAACTAAACCATCATAATTAAATAATTGATATTCGATATATATTCGATTGCAAGATTCTTTAGAAAAAGTATAAAATAATATAACATGAAAAAAAATATATTTTTTTAAAAACAACGCTTATATTTAAATGCACTAAAAAGTACCGGTAAAGAATAAATTTTCGCCCAACAAATTTTTGCCTGACTCGGAAAATAAAAGCGTTGGGCGCTTTCCCTGCATAAACAGCAGAATACTGCAAACTATGTCAATACCGAAAGCGCCCAACGCTTTTATTTTCCGAGTGAGGCAAAAATTTGTTGGGCGAAAATTTATTCTTTACCGGTACTTTTTAGTGCATTTAAATATAAGCGTTGTTTTTAAAAAAATATTTTTTTTTTCATGTTATATTTTTCTATGGTTGCAATTTTATTATTTTGACAGCTGATGGTTTGTCCATCAGTTCAATTCATTTGTTCCATTGTTGTCTTTTGGTGTTGCTAGTGCCCTATAATCCTCCTTATCTGCGCTTTAACAATAAAACATCAATGAACAATCGACAGTTTAACTCATTCTTGTAATAGTTTATTTTCTTGCCATGGCCACCAGAATGCATCTTGTTGCATATGGTTTCCCCTAGTTTCAGAATGCATCTTGTTTCTCTAGTTTTTTTTTTAACATCAATATTTGTATTCATTGGTATCTCCCTCTCTTACATTACACTTCGAACGAACGAACGAAATCTTATAATATAAAGCCACCACACAACCCCTACACACACACACACACACGTCACTACAGATCGACGCATCTTGACGTGTGTTGTATGTATAGAACGTCCCCCCCCCCCCCCCCACATACACTTCACTTCTCCCCCGCACAGCACAGCAGCAGGCCAACTCAATTTCCTCTACTCTCTCGCAGGCAGGTGGGAAAAGGTCTTTCACCTCTCCGTAACTCGCATTCAACACAATCTCATCCATTGATCTGCATATAGAGGTGCTGCTTCGCACGATGAGTTTATTTAACACCTACATAATATACTCTGTCTGTCTGTCTTTCTGTCTGTCTGTCTGTCTGTCTGTCTGTCTGTCTGTCTGTCTGTCTGTCTGTCTGTCTGTCTGTCTGTCTGTCTGTCTGTCTGTCTGTCTGTCTGTCTGTCTGTCTGTCTGTCTGTCTGTCTGTATGTACGACGATGTACGATGGACGCCATGTTATTCTCGCGCACCGTTGAGCCATAATGAAAACAAGTCAGGTGTTATAATAATAATATGTGCGAGGCTTTTTCGGCCTCTGACGTCACAATATCACATTCGCGTTTATGTTGCAACGGGGATTCAACTCGACGAGATAAGAGACTTCGTTATGAATATGAATATCAAACAAAAGTAGTTAAATTTCAAATTTTTCGAAAGATTTCCGTTCATAGAGGTTAGATGGAAAATTCACGCCTCGGCTTACTCTCTGATGTTTTCTATTGTTTTTTGTTTTCGCAAGAGTCACATAAGTATAATAAGAGCGCACATATGAGCAAGTATAAGAAAATGTATCCAGTAGCAAAACTCCTATAGCAGGCGCATTAAACAGCCCGCTCACGACTGTTTTCCTGCAACACTAGCCCGTGGACTTGTAACCGTGTGAATATACCTTAAAAGCCATATATTTACCATTATAAACAATAAACATCGACCTCAAGTTGTACTAGTACTATTTTGTCGACTCTTTACGTACCACTTTGTTTAACCATCGACTTATAATAGTAACGTAACTGATAATGAATTATCTACTTTGTATCATATTGTGTAAGGTTGGGTGGCAGAGAAGGCCCAACTGGCCTTAACCACGCCTTTATAATAATAATAATAATAATAATAATAGCAATAATAATAATAATAATAATAATAATATTTATAATAATAATAATAATAATAATAATAATAATAATAATAATAATAATAATAATAATAATAATAATAATAATAATTATAATAATAATAATAATAATAATAATAATAATAATAATAATAATAATAATAATAATAATAATAATAATAATAATAATTCTTTATTTAGCCAAATGCTAATGTAATACATAATGAACATATACAACTCATATGGTAAATTTATAAAGACGTATCAATCAATCAATTATAACTCCATGGATAAAGCCACAGCCAATAGGCGTAGGAACGCGCAGTTCCTATGGTGTTTGTTTGCAAGTAGTCTAAATTGGTCGAATTTGGCTACTGATGCATTTCTTATACTGTGAAATGACGTTTTTTTAAAGAACTCGAATTTAAAGTTTTCGTTACTCACCTCTAACGATCTTCCTGTTGTTTGCCTCCGCGTTGAGCAGCATTATGAGAACGACGCTCACCAGAATGGCGCCGGTAAAGAGGAAGACTACTTGCGTCGGTGAGTCGAAGCGAGTCATTTCTCTGCCGGTAGCATCGACAAGCGCGGCTGTCTGTAACAGTAAACATTGTAAATTAATTGATAACTGTTAAAAAATTGATAGTGACATGAGTAATTAGACGTAATGATATTATTACATAAACTAAAACCATATTGTGTGTCTTGTTGGCAAAACTTTGTAATAAGACCGATAATACAATTAATACCATCAATACTTTTTGAGTATCTCCAAGGGGTACAGCTATAGGATTTTTTCTATTCAGCATCGTTTTATTTTATTTGCATGTGATTAATCACAACCGAATGATAGAAGTATTTTATAAATCTGTAAGTTTAGTCATCTTGTTACATTGAAATTTATTATTACATAGTATTAATTTTCGATCAAGTCTCCCAAAATCAAGGCCAGTATCTTAGACATACGTAACAGCAGCACCACATACATGACACGAACTTGTCTGGTCTCTTATTATATTGGGGTTATACAAACTAGGCCGGTAATTGAGGGCCAAGTGATGAGGGTTTGGGGGTAAGGTAATTTGTTGACGGCGAGCCTAACCTATATACGATAATGTGGCCTGAATCCCTACCACCACCACCAGCTTGGTCGGGTGTTTGCAAGCTAGACCAAGCCACAGGTGGTTAAAGATTATCCCGCACCCACATTGCCTGACTTTGATGTGACCTATCTAGATCGTCTTCACCTTACTTATCTATCTTATTAAGATAATATGTATACGATATATCAGTATATAGATTTATTTAAACATTATCTTGTATTCAAATAAAATGTTGAAATTATTTTTCCGTAAACTTGAAATCTACGACGAAAGAATTAACATGTTTATGTTTTTCAGATGGTTGTAATAAAATTACACTTGAGTGAGAAATAATTGTAAAGAAATTTGATGCAGATCATATTAATTTTGTATCGACAACTCGAGTAGATAAGTTTTTTAAATCTATAACCTAGATGTTTCAATTCTTTTATCTTACTTATAGAGGTAATGTTTAATTAAGTCACAACAGGTGTAAAGACAAGGGGAGGGGGTGGGGAGGGGGAACAGAGTGAATGTGAGTGTACAGTAAGAAAAAATCATCATTTAAAAGGAAAAGTGATGTACCATTCAATAAATCTTTTACATTTCTACAGTAGATATATTGAACGCTTCAAGCCAGTGAACCGGTGTTTCATGCACGTCTGGACTTGTGCTTGTCTCCGTCGAGAGTGTAGAGGGGGTGAGGGGTATGAGGGGGTAGGGGGTTGCTAATGGCCGGACAATGAATCTGTCAGCTGTATCCGTAGAAGATCAAGGTTGCCTCCCCCGCCGCCGCTTTAAGGCCATGTTCTCGTGTTACGGCGATGTCTCGGTTACACAGGAAGTACTTAGGGTGGTTCCGGAGAGTGACCTTGAGGTCGGGTAGCGAGTAAACACTCTACCCGGCTAGACAGATTGCAGTGGTGATTATTAACGGTGATGTCTCGGTTACACAGGAAGTACTTAGGGTGGTTCCGGAGAGTGACCTTGAGGTCGGGTAGCGGGTAAACATTCTACCCGGCTAGAAAGATTGCCGTGGTGATTATTTACGGTGATGTCTCGGTTACACAGGAAGTACTTAGGGGGTTCCGGAGAGTGACCTTGAGGTCGGGTAGAGGGTAAACACTCTACCCGGCTAGAAAGATTGCCGTGGTGATTATTTACGGTGATGTCTCGGTTACACAGGAAGTACTTAGGGGGTTCCGGAGAGTGACCTTGAGGTCGGGTAGCGGGTAAACACTCTACCCGGCTAGAAAGATTGCCGTGGTGATTATTTACGGTTATGTCTCGGTTACACAGGAAGTACTTAGAGGGTTCCGGAGAGTGACCTTGAGGTCGGGTAGCGGGTAAACACTCTACCCGGCTAGAAAGATTGCCGTGGTGATTATTTACGGTGATGTCTCGGTTACACAGGAAGTACTTAGAGGGTTCCGGAGAGTGACCTTGAGGTCGGGTAGCGGGTAAACACTCTACCCGGCTAGAAAGATTGCCGTGGTGATTATTTACGGTGATGTCTCGGTTACACAGGAAGTACTTAGAGGGTTCCGGAGAGTGACCTTGAGGTCGGGTAGCGGGTAAACACTACCCGGTTAGAAAGATTGCCGTGGTGATTATTTACGGTGATGTCTCGGTTACACAGGAAGTACTTAGAGGGTTCCGGAGAGTGACCTTGAGGTCGGGTAGCGGGTAAACACTACCCGGCTAGACAGATTGCCGTGGTGATTATTTACGGTGATGTCTCGGTTACACAGGAAGTACTTAGGGTGGTTCCTGAGAGTGACCTTGAGGTCGGGTAGCGGGTAAACACTCTACCCGGCTAGAAAGATTGCCGTGGTGATTATTTACGGTGATGTCTCGGTTACACAGGAAGTACTTAGGGGGTTCCGGAGAGTGACCTTGAGGTCGGGTAGCGGGTAAACACTCTACCCGGTTAGAAAGATTGCAGTGGTGATTATTTACTGTGATGTCTCGGTTACACAGGAAGTACTTAGGGGGTTCCGGAGAGTGACCTTGAGGTCGGGTAGCGGGTAAACACTACCCGGCTAGACAGATTGCCGTGGTGATTATTTACGGTGATGTCTCGGTTACACAAGAAGTACTTAGGGTGGTTCCGGAGAGTGACCTTGAGGTCGGGTAGCGGGTAAACACTCTACCCGGGTAGACAGATTGCAGTGGTGATTATTTACGGTGATGTCTCGGTTACACAAGAAGTACTTAGGGTGGTTCCGGAGAGTGACCTTGAGGTCGGGTAGCGGGTAAACACTCTACCCGGGTAGACAGATTGCCGTGGTGATTATTTACGGTGATGTCTCGGTTACACAAGAAGTACTTAGGGTGGTTCCGGAGAGTGACCTTGAGGTCGGGTAGCGGGTAAACACTCTACCCGGGTAGACAGATTGCCGTGGTGATTATTTACGGTGATGTCTCGGTTACACAAGAAGTACTTAGGGTGGTTCCGGAGAGTGACCTTGAGGTCGGGTAGCGGGTAAGCACTCTACCCGGCTAGACAGATTGCCGTGGTGATTATTAACGGTGATGTCTCGGTGACACAGGAAGTACTTAGGGGGTTCCGGAGAGTGACCTTGAGGTCGGGTAGCGGGTAAACACTCTACCCGGGTAGAAAGATAGCCGTGGTGATTATTTACGGTGATGTCTCGGTTACACAGGAAGTACTTAGGAGGTTCCGGAGAGTGACCTTGAGGTCGGGTAGCGGGTAAACACTCTACCCGGGTAGAAAGATAGCCGTGGTGATTATTTACTGTGAGAATTGTGGACTTTGGTGGAGGTGCCGGGTCAATGTATTGACCGCTGTCCAGCACCGTACGCGGTAGCAGCGTGGTTCAAGTCAACTGACAGTGGATGTGAGTTTTTGTCAAGAGTTTCGATTTCAAACGAGAGCAAACATTTTGAAATTATTGACCGTATTTAATTTGTAATCTATTTTTTTAAATTCGAAAAAAAATGTATATCAATTAATCAGTTTTATCATTTCAATAGAGGACTCAAAACTAACATAGATAGCGCTGCTAAGCAACCTCCTTTCAGCGCCATTGATGAATAATAACAATGAAACAACAATGAAAATTGACAGCTAGACCACTCCTAATAGAAGTTTATTTTTTTGCCACCAGAATGCGTCTAGTCTATTTTGAGTCCTCTTTGAAGGTTCTTGTTTGTTTATATCTTAAAATTTACATTCAATATCAAAATTTTGGAATGATTCAGGGCATCTAGATAGTTACCATGATCTACAGATAGGACGCGAAATTAATTGACAGCCCCCTGGATCATTATTATTATTACTGTCCTTGTTGTTGTAACAATGATAAGCTTACTGTTTATTAATAAGTTCTAAGTTTTTAAGCTTTTCCAAATCCATTACTACTTTCAGTTTCGATTTCCGTCCATCATAGACAAATAACTATAATGTAAAAGCCCCTTATAGCGAGCTTAGGCTGTTTGGCGGCTAGTCTCTATGCTGTAATATGTATTTGTTAAATGCCAATTAAAAAAAGAAAACTGCTGGACCAGTTATGGGCCAGGGTATGTACGGACCACCTTGTAATAAGCTAGCTGTAGTCTCGTGTGAACGCGCCTTTATACCGGCAGCAGCTGAACGCCAGTGACGTCACAACACCTGTCGGCCGACATCTGGCTGAGATAATAACCACACACACGCACCGCCCGTGTGATAGCTACGTGCTATGCGGGTTAGGAGACAGCCACTCTAATCTCAATCTGAATACTACCATGAGTTGTGAGAACCTATATCGAGGTTCGGCATTTCGTATTTACCATTCGCATCTCTCAGCGATCATTCTGGTGCACACTCGCTATAGAAGGAGAGTTCGTGTTCGAATCAAATAACTTGAATCGCGTGAGAATTTAAGGCTGTATAATGTGTCTACTTACTCTGTGGACTCTCGATTCCTGTTTTGCTCTAAAATTGTCATAAAAGCATATAGTCATGTGGGCTCATGTCCTATAGAGAACGAAGTGCTATTTTTATGAATCTTTCTTCGTCCCAATTAATTTTTGCGTTTTTCGATTGCTCATATTAATTGGAAAATTGCTTTACAATAACACATATAAGAACATTTGAAACAATTGAAATTATATTATCATACCAAACACATAAATAATATTTGAAATTACTATCTTACGCTCTAGTCTTGCGTTTTGCTACTAGCCGACTAGATTATGTTGAGCGGTACACAAGGCAGTAGACAGACAACCATAACTGTTGGGTTTCTACCCCACCCACAATACACACTCAACGCTCATTCTTATGAATGAACACAATATAAAGATTGAGACAATATGTGTTATTTTATTTTGTATTAGATGTCTTATATTACAATCGTGCTTTGCGTTCGCGATGTTGTGGGTGTGTTTGAAAACTAAACCTAAGTGAATTACTGCCAAACCAGCCCCATAAGAGCGGCGTAATATTACCTGAGATGAAATGAGATGAGAAGAGTGTTTTCTTGTATCGCATTACATCTAATGCAGTAGTTAGAGCATGGAGTTATATGTGAGGGTACTATAATAAATCCATGGTTAGAGATCGGTAGGCGTATTATAATACTACAGCGGTTATGGTATGTTCAATAGTTAACACGCCAAGCCATAGAGAGTGTTCTAAAACCAGCCGGGACACATGTTTTGAAAACAAGTTTTAAACACTGTGTAAGGGCTCCGTATTTTGACGCAGAAAACATGTTTCGAGAAATGGCCAATGAGTAAAAAAAAAAACACGGCAACACGGTTATTTTTAGAATTGAGAATCATGGTACGTTTACAGCTACGCGTTGCGAGCGAAGCGAGGGCGCGAGCTCCAATCAGCGGCCGAGTTTCACGCAAAGAAGTTAATAGTTTCACGCAAACTCGGCCGCTGATTGGAGCTCGCGCCCTCGCTTCGCTCACAACGCGTAGCTGTAAACGTAGCATTAGTTTTCAAATGTTATATCAAGGTTCATTGATGCATAGAAGGTCATCGTCTACTTACCTTGATTGAATGTACATAAAGATTTAGAGGACCGTGATGATAATCATACAAAGGGTCCTAGATAGTTTTTGAACTTTATAACGGCACGTGAATGCGCCGATCTGAAGGATCGGAGGGCGGTGTAGACGAGCAAACCGTGCACCGTCCTCACGACTCACAACTCTGGTCCCGGTGGGCGGCGGTGTGTTTTACGAGGAACGCTACGATCATTATCTGACGGGGTAGTTTCGTGTACATGATGTTCCCGACTGTGCCTACAACCCTACATCTCTACAACACACGCAGCTCTGCTCCAGCTAACCACCCATAAAACGATGTAGTCGTATACCTGAATGCAGTCGTTAAAGAGGTGTCATGATTCTCATCTCAAAGCTAGACTCAACGGATGTATATTTACCGAGTAAACTTTCTAAACGACTTGCTCGAAGGGAAATTTTAGTAATTTCAGATGTTATTTTGGTATGCATACATACCGTTCTTAATTATAATTTCATATTTGATGAAATAAACTCGCAGTCAATTTTACTGGAAACTAGATTTTAAATGAGTAAATCTGGCTTTTTAATTAGGTACTTATATACTTACAAGTTTGTAATAAACTCACATTGGTGGATGTTTATCTTAACTAAATCAAGATTGAAATTATTAATTCATGGTTTTACTGAGAGGTAAATTTCGCTTAAAGCTATTTTAAAAGTGATGACTTTATGTGAGATGCATGATTATTAATTTGACATCAATTCCCTGTAGGCGAATCGGGCAAGTGGATAAATAATTTCTCGACCAATCAGGTAGCTGCGATCGGCATAAACTGGAGAACGCCACGAATGAAACAAACTTCTAAAATATTTCTACTTTGGCTGATCGCTCTCATTTTCATTGTCTTTACCCAGTTTACACACTAAGGTCCAGTCTTACCATGTCCCAATAACTATTAATTCGTCGAATAGCTGGTTTTCACCATGGCAACGACCAATCAAAACTCTTCAAATCCTCCAAATAGCTAATGCTACAAATTACTTGCCTATTAGGAGATTGTAAGACCGGCCCACCATGCAGTTAATAATGGCTGCGGCAACAAAGTATAATAACATAACTTAGGTTGGGACGAGAATAAACACAAAAATAAGCACTCTTGCAACAACTCGGCGGTGGTTCACTTGCGATAGTGCAACGAGCATATATGTATAAAACACCTCTATTAACTAGACCAGCCACAGGTGGTTGGAGAGATGCAAACATCTGTAGAACGATTCCAAGTGTTAATGATAAAAGATTAGCGAAGAATAAAGGAAAGAAATGATAGCCTTGAGTAAGATGACAAATTGAAGGTAAAATAATGTCATGAAGATGAAATTTTATACCATGTTGCAAACGTTCTTAATTTATTCGAATGGTGTGTTATAACGATACATAAATAAAAACATTTTGTAAACGAAAATTTATAGACTATCGCAACAGAAAATCATTTGTAATGAGAAAGAGCGTTAAAGTCTATAGGTTACAATTCATTGTTTTTCTTTTTAACAATTTTAAATAATTTTAAAGTGCTTTTTACAGATATAAATCTGGTGTTTCGCAAGGGCAGCATGGTACACATACAGTCTTTATGTGATAGCGTATTCTAGACGATGTGTTAAAATCAAGAACTTGTAAGTATTTCTTGACGCTTTCAAACCATGTACACACATACATCCTGATTGATTTTCTCTCTATAGTTCGTTTATTTCGCTGTTGGATGGCCCGAGGGCATAAGCTTGGGTAGCGTTTGCACCAACCTCTGACCAAAGTACGAGTATCCCCGCTCTCGCCACGATACGTAACTACCTTCGGTCGGCGAGCCTTGCATTATCTCACAATCATGATGACGGTCCATGCTTGAGTAGAGGAAGGAATGTCAGGGTTTGGCCAAACGATCCAACTTTCAGACCTCGAAGGTCTCTGTGTTTTCATCTGGGGTTTGTATGGACTATAGAATATAGATAGAACACGATTTTATGGGTCACTATTGTTGACACATACTTGAAAAACTGTGTAAAACTGCTGATAATAATGATGTGTACACATTACACGGTTTTCTATTTCAAAACATCACGATCAATGTATTAGCACACCGCGTTTTTGTCATAATAATAATCTCAAAATTCAAAATGCACATTGAAAAGGTAGACGCTGTCTAGACTAGTACAGGCTCTGATGTAGGTAAAGTTTCAAAAGAGATTAAAGTACGCATTCTATTAGAATATAGAGTATTTTCATCGCTTCTCCGATTTTCCCCACATCTTTTGTACAAAATGTAGACTCACACAACACCTATATTTTCAACATGCATTTTGAAGTGTGGCATTATTTTCATTACTTTACTTTAGGAGAAAAGCTAGACGTCCTAAAGTATTCTTTTTGCTGTTTTGATATGGGATAGTCTACGAGCGTCCTTTGCAGTTTATACTCGCAATAGCAGATAAATGGAAACTCATTTCATTAACTCTAACCCAAGTAAGTACTTTTTGTGCTTTCCTTTCTTTCGTTCTAATTTAAATTTCGCGTCCTGTAATTTGATAGATGTCCTTAAATGCAAGATGAAAGTACACCCGTTTAGAATTGTAGAACCAAGTGTATAGCCTAATTTGGTCCGGTCTTTACCTGAAACGTAATTAATTGATGTACGGTAGCACAATTATCAAGGACAGCGCTACACAATACACATGTTTCGTGTTCTGGCCGACTGTTAAAACAAAAGACTTTTCTGGTATAAATGTGAATTGAATTTCATCTCGAGCGTTTTGTTAATTAACGTTCACTGTTCATGTTCATTTTATAGAATATATCAGTATTGTGGCTCACTGCTTATGTTCATTTAATAGAATATATCAGTATTCCGGTTCACGGTTCATGTTCATTTTATAGAATGTATCAGTATTGTGGCTCACTGTTCATGTTCATTTTATAGAATATATCAGTATTGCGGTTTACTGATTATGTTCATTTTATAGAATATATCACTATTGTGGTTCACTGTTCATGTTCATTTTATAGAATATATCAGTATTGCGGTTTATTTGGTTATTCCTCTTTTTTACGATTTACAAGCGAAAATTTTAATTATTTTGTTGTGAATTTTATAAGTGTAGCGACATAATTTTGTATCCGATAAGCTAGTCTTCAACATAACGTCACGCATATAAATTGAGACATAGATAATTATTTTCCCCACAAATTGTCTATATATTGCAGTCGGATCACATACAGCAGAACAAGCCAATAAACGAATCTCTGCAATCAACTTGATTGATATTCTGCAAGTACTTTATTCATCAGTGTGTTTAAAAATATATATACACTGGATATCGTTATTAATACCTCGCAGGAAACACAACTGCCCCCCCCCCACCTCCACACTCGGTTAATTAAAACGACATCCGTCATAATATTATACAAGAGAGCGCCCTCGCCATTGGCTGACGCACGCACGGGCGCGTGTGACGTCATAAAAAAAAGTAAATCCTTTCAGCGGAAGGTAAATTTACATTTTATTACAAACCAGAAGTAGAAACGGGCAGGATATTCGGTCGGTGATGCACTGGGGAGTTGAGAGCCCGCGGGGGAAACGAATTCATGACTGACATATACAGACTCGTTCAGATACCGATAGAGGTGGCTCAGCGGTAAGACGCGAGACTCCAATTCGGAAGGTCGCCGGTTCGATTCCGGCCACCGGCAGTCCTGACTGAAGGTTTTATCCGAGGTTTTCCTCAGTCGTAAAGGCGAATGCTGGGATTGAGTCATACTATCAGCCCTCGGACATTCCTTCCCATGCTATCCAAACACCCTAATATACCTAGTTAGTCACCCTAAGAGGGGCCCATCAGGTAAAGCTGGTGTGCACCCTATAACGGGTATTCCTACGAAAAATCAGATGGATTATCGACACAAGTCATGGCCCGCCGGTTGCGTACGTGGTAGTGTGTGCGTGCGTCCGTATGGAAACGGGTTCGATTCCCGACGTAGAGACAGTTAAAACAACTTCGTTTTTGTGCGCGTGTCTTTTAGAACACGTTCAAAATATTATCAAGAAAGTGTTCGCAAGATTGGATAAAATCTTTTCCATAATCTAAGAAATTTGGACTAAAGGCAATACATTTATCATCCTTTTTAATGATTATCATCAGTAGACTTTGATCAAATGTAAGCCAGGTCCGTATATACTTACACGATTTATCTTAAAGAAAGTGAACAATAAACGTTTTTCGAGCTATCTGCGTTGAACCTTGGGATTCCAAGGATATGAGATACCAGCTGTCGGGGGAGCTCAAACAATATGTTTTATTGTCATAGTTGTTCTTTTACAATAAAAAAAACATGCACCTAAAGTTGGTTACCTGCATGGGGTGGATGTGAAGGGAGAAAACTAATGTAGTCACATTTATATGAGAAAGAGGCAATATTACAAGACTCACATCCCTCTAAATTAAATTAATTGACAATTAGCCACTCGCCTATAAAAAAATACATTTATAAATAAATACTTTTAGGAATAAATAAACGGTGACTTTGGAGCCGTCCTAGCAACGAAGCACTCAATAAATTCAAAGTTGTTCTGAATCGGCCTTGTTGATTCTGGCATTTGTCCGCAGGTGTTCGCACCGTCCAATCACTGATTCATATGTTTCGTATTGAAATATCGATCTTTGATTGGTTATCGCTCACTCGTCGATGGTGTTCGAAGCCTACAGGGTGGGTTTAGTCGCTTATAATTAAAGTCCCCCACTGCAAATCAGTTTAATTACTGAGTGGGTAGACTAAATGTGAATTTATTTATTTTTTATTTATCATCTCTCCGAAGAGATACACTGTATTTGCTGAGCGTGCTTATTACGAACATAATATATGCAATAATATATAAAAATGTATGCATAACGAAACCCTAAAAACGTGTAGTCCGTAACAGACTGGTGTGTACAGCCAGTTGTTGAGAGCGGAAAGTCAAATCCCACTCTTATCAACTACTTCAAACGCCGGTATTAAAAAGCCAATGTAAAGGATAAGGGTCACTTTATCGTTTATGGCATAGGCCTATTTATGATTACACTCGCGGTTGCGTATTACCTCTCGACGTCAATTTCAATTTATTACCGACCTTTTCACAGTTATCTCGATGTTTACTGCTCGTCAAATTTTATCGGTAGAAAACCACCATGACGACATAGAGTCGATTTTAACAGCTGGTGTATCCGTTCACCGCGATACGGCCTGTGATTGGTTAGTTCTCGCTATACTAGGTTAAGAAGGCTGTGCGCATGCATACGCGAGTGAGCTCACAAATACAAGCGAGTTCTTTTCAAGGTCCACTAGATCGCTTGTAGCGCGTGAATGTTAAAAATTACATGTTATTCAAATGGGAGAATCATTAAAAAAAACGAATTAATTGATCTGTCAAAACAAAGTATGGGCAAAAAAGGCAAAATAACAATCTGTTATGAGATTTTATCTTCACATTCTATATATATTTTCAAAGGAAATACTTTACGCATAAGTTCACATCATTGGTGAGGATTATTTAAATACAAATGCGATTTTTGTAGTTGGATCCAAAATGTCGATTTTGGATCTCATTCAATGACCTTACTTTACGCTTCGCAATTACTCCGCTAGGAGTAAATCCAGTAGACCTTGGTTCTTTGTAGCGACACGATTCTGATGCAATCCTAGCGGCGAGGCTCTAATCTCAGTCCTCCTGTACTTCGAACAACCTATCTAGAGATGTTTATTCACATCCAACGGGCAGTGAACGGTGAACCAAGCTTGAACCCTACTCTACTCGGAAGAAGACATTTACGAATGTGTGTGTGTAAGAACGCCATAAATCTGTCGATATTCTGTGTGACTTTGTGTGAGTGAAGTCGTTCTAGCAACAGAGCACAGTAAATGGTATATACTGTCACCCAATGAAAATCAGTTCAGCTTAAAAATATAATAAGTACACATTTGTTTATATTTTACAGTAATCACTCGCTTCAATTCAAAGTATGTTAATTCAAATTTACTTATAATTCAAGCCAAGTGATGAAGTCCCTGCAGGAGATTTAGGAATTAGTATTCAATGTTCTTTTAATTGAAAATTCAAGTCGAAGTTTTTAGGGTCCCCTACCCCCCTAAGCCCCTTGCCTACAACTGGTTACAGTTTCAGGCTATACGAGCACGATAAAACACAATTTACATGACAGGACATTGCAATTAAGGAAAAGAGTTTTATTTAACGTGTTAAAATATGCTCAAGACAATTTCATACAAACGAGTGATTATCACGAAGAATTATTTTACACGATTATTCACGTTTATATTGTAATTTTCACGGTAGATTTGAGAAAGACGTTCGTCGTATCTTTCTAAATATGGTTCGCTTTATACTAAGCCACCAATAAAAATGTAAAGATGTAGAATTTGCAAGATTTATGAATGTCGACTATATGCTGAGAGAGAAATGAGTTTCGTTTGCTTGGGGGGGTGGGAGAGGGGGGGGGGGATTATTTCGGCCTCGTTTAATCTTGCTTACGTACCTCGAGGATTGTGAATGTTGAACGACGCCGTGAGTCCTTTGAATAAATCAGATGAAGCCTACAACAAGTTGAGCGAGAATCGCCGACATCTTTTATTATATAATAACATGATGGTTCCGTGGTTGATGACGTCATAACCGCCATGATGGAGGACAAAATGTGTGTGTTGACATTTGAGCTGTCAATAGACCATTTTAACAATGATCTAGAAGGACTCTTAGGCCCGGCTGCCCGGTACTGTAACGATTTAGCCCGGTACTAACTTGTTATCTCCATTGCAAGCACCAATCAGAAGCCTTGTTTCCATGGAGAAAACAAGTTTGCCCCGAATTAAATATTTAGAGGGTTGTTTAATCACGGTCCTCTAAATCTTCAATGATAACAATACACAATCAATCAAATTGGCAGATACATTGGCAGATACATGCAACATCATCATCTATTATAGTTGAGAAACTGTAAGAATGACGGCTCCCTCCTTATCCCCACCACTGCTACCCGACCCCCTTCCCCTTAACTCCATGAAACAACAAACTGAACAACTGAAACAAACTGATTTTCAGTTACGCATTTCATTTTGTTAGGTTGTCACGGAGTTGAGGGGGGTCGGGTAGCAGTGGTGGGGATAAGGAGGGGGCCGTCATTCTTACAGTGTCTCAACTATAACTTTGATTTTATATTTTTAAAACTATTGTTGTGCATTGTTGTCATTGAAGATTCAGAGGACCAAAGTGATATATTGAGGACTCAAACTAACACAGATATACATAGCACTGCTAAGCAACCTCTTTATCTCCGCCATTGATGATCTAACAATAAAACAACAATGAACAATTGACAGTTAAACTCCTGCTCATAACAGTTTAATTTTCTTGCCACCAGAATGCATCTTGTCTACTTTGAAGACGAATAACATGAGAGATTTAACAGTTGGACAAAAACGTTTTTACAACGAGATGAATTGAACCGTTTTCTCTCTCTCTCTCTCTCTAGCTCTCTCTCTCTCTCATGTAAGAGAAAGACATCCAACAGTTGAACTGTGGCTTAAACGAAGACGTTTTCATAACAAGAAAAGTAATCCCCCCTCTCTCTCTCTCTCTCTCTTTCTCTCTCTCTCTCTCTCTCTCTCTCTCTCTCTCTCTCTCTCTCTCTCTCTCTCTCTCTCTCTCTCTGTGTCTGTGTCTCTGTCTCTCTTTGTCGTGTAGGTACTTGAGAGACAACAGTGAGATCTAGTAGACATCACTGACTGACACAAGCGTCACAACTAGAGTAGCGTCTAGGGCGCTCCACGCGGCGTATTTATGCGTTATTTATGTGTGTGTGCGCATGAATATAATATGCGTGACATTCTCTGGAGAGCGCCAGACGGGGGTGTCTGTACAACTATACTGTGTACTACTAGGGTTCCCAACTCTGGAAAGTAACATTCCGGGACAAATAATGCAGGAAAAGAGAATGGCCTACGTGATACTGCTGAAGGCTCACCGGAGGCGATTTTTTTCTTAACTTTTTTTCATTATTTACGTCCCTTAAATATGTTTTTTCTGCTGATAAATGTGTTAGCGTAAAGCTTGAGAGAATTCCAAAGAATTCAACGCATTCAATTAGGAGTCCACGTGCCTGTCTATTTTATTAATTATTTTGTCACTATAACAATATTAATAGGGTGTAGGCCTACCTATTTTTACTGAAATCTTTGAAATGATTAGGAAAACATCGTGCATTTGAAAAAGTCAACTTTGGAAAATCATGCCCACATTAATTTATTATTCATTCTCACTGCTCGTTTCGAGCTCACGTTTCGGGCGGCGCGGGGTCGCAGGTAGAACTTAGACACTTTCATGTAAGGCCGGGACACTTGCCGTCCCGGAATCAGTTTAATTTCAACTGGGACAAGAGCTTCAATTCTTGGTCTGTCCTGGTGAAACCGGGACGGTTGGGAACTCTATGTACTACACCTATTATGTCAACGGAGGCCGGAGGGACACAAACCATAACATGCAGCACTATTAGCTTGTCAAGACGTGCGAATAATAAATCAAGCTCATAGGTCGAAGAGTTATACACATTTGACATCAAATTTCGGCGCCTAAATCGCCCTAAACGCACAATTGTTTTCGACATCGAGATCGCAGTGATCGTAGTCGCAATAAGAACAGTCTATATAGATACCAAACAGTGGATTGATGTTTATTTTAAGATTTTGAGAAGAAATGTTTTATTTTAAATATCAAATTGTGTTCGTTTCATTAATGAGACGCACTCTCACAATACAAGAGGGAGTAGAAGGGAGTAGTAGAGCAGTAGAAGGGAGTAGTGGAGTAGAAGGGAGTAGAAGGGAGTAGAAGTCAAGAGGGAGTAGAAGTCTAAATTACAACAAATATAAAATACATAGAATAAGAAGTAAAACATCCCACAATGTTATATCATTAATTTAAATTTTATAGTAAATATTGTTTATATCGTGTTTTAGTAAATTGTCAAAATTTTCTCTAAGAACACAATAACACAGTCAAATCATAAAGTATCAGGCTCAGTCATTAGAGTACAATCGAGCTAAACTAAATCCAACAGTGTTAAAGATTAAGTCCATTGTACGTTCATCAAGAGTCGAACCCGCGTTCACTCGGCTGCATACAAACTTGAGAGTAATTAGTTATCGCGTCTGCCACCAGGGGCGTCAGAGTCGGGGGATTCCCACCGCTCGTGACGTCACGGCATTTCTCTGCACCAGTGCTCATTAATCTTGATTAAACAAACACACAAACGTGCAGTCATATCGTGCGGATTCGTTCGCGAGTAGTTGCTAATTGTTTACAGTTTAACGTTGAGGGATATATTAATTTTGTCTTTTTCTGGATTATATCATGTACGATTGGGTGAAAGAATTATTTTGTCGTCCGTGTTTATTAGTCTGCCATTTAACAAGTCATGGAATCTCCTTTATCTCTCGCGCATATTTAATCTCTTTCGTCCGTTTCCGAGGAAGAAAAATTAATACAAACAAATTGATGGTAACAATTAGGGTTGTACGGAGCTAGTTGCATTGCCATGTAAATATACGTATACCAGCTCAAATATTGCAAAATGTTTCACAAAATATAAATGAATCACTAGGGATAAAGGATGATTATTAGAAAATATATTATTGTTTTAAATGTGTGAAAGCAAACAAGCTATCAGAGCGCAATTGCTTGAATTGTTCACGTTGTTTGTGAGATGAAGCCATGTAAGAAATAGATGGAACGAGTCTCCTTACATCACCATTCTTCTTTACCTGTTTTCATTTTAATTTTTCTGTAAATTTTCTTTTCAATTTCCTCCGTACCTACTTGTCTCTTTTCAAAAATACCTATTATTATTATTTTCTATTGCACTCAACTTTCTGTACTTTTGTGTTTATAACGATATTTTCTCTCTTTCTTTCTTTTCGTACTTGCGCATTATTTCTTTCTTGTACCTTTATATTTTATTTGTGTTCTCAGTTGTTATTGTTCAATATTCTGTGTTTCTATGGAATAGTTTTATTCTTTTTGTTGTGTTTCATCTAATTGTTATTTGATTTGATTATGATCGATGTTTCTAGTATCGTTTCGTTTTATTTATTGTCCCAGTTTCAAATCAGTTTTATAGTTGAATAGGAAAAACATTAAATAAATAAATACAAATAAAATTACTGTTTTTTAGTCAGAAATGATTGAAATGTTCATGTGTGAGTGCACACAGGGAAACGTACCACGCAGAGAAATTATTATTTTGCCCGTGGATGCAGTGTTTCATAAAACATGAAAATATGCAAATATGTCATATACACTCTGACGATATGTCTGTAAAAACATTAAAACATGTGCACATACGGTATATTATATTATATTATAACCTACATATTTTATACTGATTCTATCAGTTAGAGTTCATATGACGTCAATGTATGGCATAATAACGCGTAATGAATAATAAAACTACTAGTAGGTAATTACTAATAGTTACATAATAAAACTACTAGTAGGTATATGTAATTAGTTACACTGAGGAAAAACATGCTATGTAGCTATTGAACTACGCCCTATATGTTCCCCTGCAACTATTCCACTAACAATATCATGTCATGCTATATAAGATAAAAAGTAAAAAACCGACCCCGTTGGGAATCGAACCAAGGTCTCCACTTGCCGGGTGGGCACTAATCCCAGCGTGGTCGTTTTTTTACATTCTGTCTCCAAAACTCATAGGGCCGGTTGCACCAACTTCTTAAACTCTGATTAGGCGGTAATCGGAGATTCTCTACGAACATTATGTGACTGTCATGCATTTTGAATGTGATGTTTGTTAAAACCATGGTTACACCAAACCGAGCTTACTAAATCGGAGTTTAACGAATTAGGGTAAGATAAGATAAGATAAGATAATTTAGTGACCTGTTGATTGGTACATAGTACAAATATAGGTATCGTCATGGTCTTATAATATAAAAGTAGGTACTAGATAGGGTCATAGTGTCTTACTGTAAAAACAGTATTTCGTATACACAGGTAATTTCCCTTGCGCCACAGCGTGTATCTTCGAATCAAACTCGTCGATAGTATATTATTAAACACTAATAACATTACGTATGATTGTTCCCGTAAATAGTTAGTTAGCCAGGCAAAAAACGCGAGTTGTTGACAAGTTGTTGACAACAACGCACGTATGTCTGTTTGTCTGTCTGTCTGGCTGTCTGGCTGTTGAAACCTTTAATTTAGAAGCCATATTAAAGACAGCCTGAGAAACAGTCTGCGTGTTGCTTGATGTGAACTTGTACAGTTTCCCGTATGTCTGAGTATAACTAGTTCTATCACTTTCATGCTGAGCTATAACAATAAGCAAATTGTCATAGTTTCTCTGTGAACTCATAGCGGCCATTCTGATGTCATGTACGCTTTTACATAACCGAGAAGAAGTGCGCGTGTATGATGTTTAAATTGCATTAAAAACGGTGTTTAGAATTAAATAGACGTATGAATATTATAAAAGATAAAAGTTAACATAAGAAAAAACTTCAAAACAAATCAATTTTATTAAAAAAAAAAACAAAAAAAACGCATAGTCTTAGCGAAATGAAATGTTTTGTTTCTAATCCGACTGGCAAAGTATGATACTAATGTCCAGTCTTACAATGTCCCAATAACTACTTATTCCTCGAATAGCTTGTTTTCTCCATGGCAACGACCAATCAAACCTCTTATATCCTCCAAATAGCTACAAAAAATTTCCTATTAGGAGATTGTAAGACTGGCCCTAAGTGTAGACTAGAGATAATAGCCAGATTCTGATTCCAACGATTTTTTTTTTTTTTATCTGAACGTCAGTGGAAATAAAGTAAGCTCTCTCAGTATAACGCCATCCAACTGAAATAAGCTCGAGCTTGTGTGTTTATCAGACACGTTAAGTGCCCGCTCCACTCTCAAAGATCCATCGGCATCGGCCATAGACTTTCGATTGCGTGGGTCGAAACACGGGGCAAACGCTTTACTAATACTAATTGCGACCCGTAGAGGTAAAGAGTAGTCACTCACTCTACTGTCTAATTAATGTCTGCCTAATTAATTGTCACTCTACCGCTTAATTAATGTTGCCCCCAAATTATTTCAATATTTGGTATACTTCAATAAGTATTAGTTAGTTAAATATTTACATGTAAATGTAATTAGTAATCATAATACGAGTTATGGGGAGACGTGCACAGTACAGAGAGCGTTGAGAGCGATCCGGCCAACAGACAAGTGAAAGCAAGAAGAAGAAGAAGAAAACAAGATGAAAGTGTCAAGATTCAATCTTTATAACGTTTTAACGTACCTTTGTTTATGCAAGAAATAAACAAATATCTTCAATTGCTTTTTGGTTATACTAACCTTTTCGCCCGCCGGTATAAAACAAAAGCAACCTTTTGTACCGGTCCAATGTAAAATTCATGTACCAAAAGCTGTTGAATACATAGTTTGTTTGTATCGCAAGAATAAACGTGTAAAAATATCCACATTCATAGTTTTTATCTTGCTCGTTGATAAAAGTTTTTCGTAACATGAATGTAAAATGTAATTTTGAGGAAATGTCCAAAATTAGTATTTGTTTATTTTGTGCGAGTGAGATAAACCAACTTCGCAGTTCAAATCACGGAACGTAAGGTTCGTTTGATTTACCTACACCGTTTGTAGGCCTACTTTTACACTCTATCCAGTTATAGAGAATGGAGGATATTTTAAAAATTTACAAAAGGTGTACGTAATCGAACGAATCTATTGAGTGAGATAAACCAACTTCGCAGTTCAAATCACGGAACGTTAGGTTCGTTTGATTTACCTACACCGTTTGTACTTTTACACTCTATCCAGTTATAGAGAATGGAGGATATTTTAAAAATTTACAAAAGGTGTACGTAATCGAACGAATCTATTGAGTGAAGCTACAATAATGTTCACTGCGGTAAGTATACATCTGTGTTTCGTACTTTATTGTCTTGTATTGTTTGGTGTTTAACAAGCATAATTACATTCACGGGACTGAAGGCCTACGCATATAATTATGAATATATGCTGAATATTGTACCGGTGCCGGTACACACTAAAAGTAATAGCACGAACTAAATTTTTAAATTGATATTATGTAGTACAGCAGATCCAGCAGATCAGCAGATGAGGTACGACTTGGACCTCATGGCTATGTACTTCACAAACAAGTACAATGTAGTATGTTCCGGTACAGTGTAGGTGTAAACCATTTCCATGAATGAGTAGGCCTACAATGCACACAAATATGACGCTCTCTCTGAGAAAGCCTTACAAGTAATTCGTTTGGAAATCTAGCATGATATAATATTTTAAAAGATAAATATACAGATGAGTTTCATGAACATCTTTGCTTACCTGTGTGCAAGTGAAATTGTGTTGGTACCGCTGGATGTGTTTATTCTTGTAAACAATGACAACCCGAAGTGTCAACAAACACAATCAAATTTAAAAGTATTTTAATTTACTCGACAGGGATTCGATTCCATGACGTGCGTAAAATATTGAGACGTAGGTGCACGCATGACCTTATCATGCCCCGTATGACCCGCAACTGTTGATATTTTACGGTGGACAGACGAAATAATTCTCGTTCAAATTTGCACATGCGTAAGGCAAGGCGCCACAATCATAATACAACAATGGAAATTGTAAATAACTGCTGCGATCTCGTGGCAGTATTATACACTAGTAGACAGCTGCATTACCGACGGACTTTTTTATCGACCGAAGTCAAAGCCTTGTGGATTATCTTTGCTGAGATGGCAACATACGTTCTTTGGCATTTGTCGGCGTGTGCTGCCATCTACAGACTATTTCGACGAAGCCACGTCATATCTGAGGGTGTCAGAGGCTCAAAAATCCTTTTACGATGAATATATTTCGACTATTAGGGGATTTATCCCATCTTTTGGCTATTATAATTTTGTTATTGAAAATATGGAAGACACGATCATGCGCTGGTAAGTTAATATGCAGTATATAGGGCTTTTAAATGCTAAAACTAGCTGCCGGTTTCTGATGACGGGTAGGCTTAGGCCTAGGCTGCCAGGCCTGTGATGTGTTTATGTTCGTCCTCAGTTGGCCTAAGCCCCATTTTGGCCAAATCCGACTGTCATTATCCCAAACTTAAGTCTTAAATGAAATGCATCTTTCGTATCATAGTCGATGAACATATTTATTTAAGTACTGCGAAACTTTAAAGTTCATAAACTGAAGTCGACTCTGAGCCTAGGTTAGGCCTAGACCTAAGCCAGGGTCACTGACACTGTTTTTGTAGCATAAAAAAATGTGGATGCTCATCATTTTTTTGTCTGTCGATCTTACTAAAGATATCTATTGTTTATGCGTCACTATTCAAGAAAATACTGAAGACAATCTAGGCCTAGGGCCTAGGCTAGCTTAGAACTTGTAATTTATGATTTTACTCTTTCAGGCATATCCGGCAAGTCGCAAATTTTGTTTGCGTTTGTCTACACAACTCGTTACCTGGATCTACTGACGACGTACATTTCGCCATACAACACCTTCATGAAAGTTGTGTTCATAGGTGCATCGTATGCAACAATTTATTTGATGTACATCAAGTTCAAGGCTACTTATGACCACAATCACGACACTTTCCGGTAATTATACCACATTTTAGTATCTTGATGTCTTTCGCTTAACCGTAAAAGTGTGGTCTAATCTCAAATCGTCATCACATGCCGATAGTCGCAACCGGGTTAATGATGATGTCATGTACATCTTTCTTTTGCTGTTGTGGCACTTTGATTGTCTACTGTCTAGTGTCTATGTCTGCATATTTGTTCTCGATTGTTACAGTTTCAAGTATGACAGCTCCCACCTAAATTAGGAGTAGAGTCATATTTAATTGCTATGACATGTTTTGGCAAATTTAGCAAAACTTTCTGAATACCCAATTAACAATCTCGTCAGTTGTCACAATGTACATCATTTCAAGAACCATTCCATTTCACACTTTATCCACTAGAAAACGCAATAATGTTTTTTCAGACCACTGGTTAATTAAAATTTGCAAGAAATTCTTAAAGTAGGCCTAGGAATTATGTATTTGTCATTGTCTTAAGATTTCTAATGTTTTCAGAATTGAGTTCCTGATTATCCCAGCTGTGGGCCTGGCATTCCTGATAAATCATGACTTCTCAGTGCTGGAGGTAATATGCTCATTGCTCATTATTATTGTATCATCTTATTAGGGCTAAGCTGGGCAAGTTTCTTTTTATCAGCATATTATTTCTTATTTTATGGGCTACTGCCCATTGGTTTAATTATTATATCGTAGGGCTACTTAGGGTACTACTTAAACATCCTCCTCCTTATCATTTGTGTTGTGCTGTGCTTAGCTCTAAACAGTAAGAAAATATAAATAAGACAAACGTTTCTTAAAATCGCAGATAAGACTGCACCTAGTAACATTTGACTAGGCTATCTATCCTAACTAATGAAGGGATTAACTTTTCCTATATTAAAGCATAACATATCAGCATCCTTATGTAGTTGCTAAAAATTTGTATAAATTTATTGAAAAATAAGGTGGGAGAAAAATACGTGGGGCCAGCAGCAGAAGAGAAACCTCCCGTATGACAACTGCCTGGAAATAGGCCTAGTTGTAGCGGGCAAATTAATCTGTGTGGCTAGTGTAACGTCTGCCTACAACTTGGAGATTAACTTCAACGGGCCTTCCAAGAACGCTGATTCACTGAAAATAATGTTTCAAAACATTTATTTGCCAACTTTTTGTTGCCAGAAGGGACATGCTCTAGAATGAAAACATTCTTTTAGAAACTCTTAACCAGTGTATCAATGTATGTGTGTTGCCATTCTAAAATTAAACTTATGTTGCTGAAATGGTTCTCGCTCGACAGTAGACAATATTCCCTTGAATAGCAAAAGTTTTTATATATCTAACGTCCATCTGATTCAGTTATATTAAACATTTACAAATGAGTAGGGATGGGACGTTTAAATGTTTAAACGTGGGAGTGGCTTAAAACATTTGTACTTTTTACGCCTCGTTTAAACGTGTGTACAGAAGTGTTTGTATATAAGATAAGAAACAAATATTTTACAACGGAGCATACTGCAGTAGGCCTACTAGTCTATATTATAGTTTTTTCTAGTTACAAATTTGTAATTTTACCCAATGTTTCGGAACTTTTCGGTAATTTACTGCAAAGGTCATTTTATACATCTCGTGGCAGGGGATAGAGCGAATAAAACGTTTAAAACGCGAGTTTTAAAAACGGTTAAACGTTAAAGGTGCATTCACAATCTTTACTAGTACTGTGGTTTAATGATTAAGACTAAGCCACAGGCTTCTTTCATTGGCTGGGAGGGAGAATACTGCGCTCTGATTGGCTGTGACTAAGGTTTGTCTTAGTCTTAATCATTAAACCATAGTACTAGTAAAGATTGTGAATGCACCTTTAGGCTATTAAACGTATTTGCCCATCCCTACAAATGAGGCGAATTTGTTTTCTACATTTCCATGGACCTTTGTGCACCTTTGACCCGACCTTGACCTTTGTACCTGTAGATCCTGTGGACCTTCAGCATCTATCTGGAGTCGGTGGCGATCCTGCCGCAGTTGTTCCTCGTCTCGAAGACGGGCGAGGCGGAGAGCATCACCTCGCACTACCTGTTTGCTCTCGGCACCTACAGAGGGCTCTACCTGCTGAACTGGATCTACCGCTACTACTTTGAGGACCACTACGATCTCATTGCCATCGTCGCGGGGATAGTGCAGACCGTGCTCTACTGCGACTTCTTCTATCTCTACATTACGAAAGGTTTGTGCGTGCGACGGCAGTCGGGTGGCTCGCAGCATTTTAAACCGTGCGCAAGCGAAATGAATCGCGGTCTTTGTGAATTGACGTAGTTTGAGGGCGCTTCGACGTATTGACAAAGTGATTCATAATAATACGGCCGGGATTTTGTTTGGTTTGGTTTGGTTGGTAGAAACCAAATCACAATATGAATCTCTTTTTCAATGTCTTGAAGTGCTTCTAAGATTGATCCTTCTTTAATTTTGTAGCATCGTTGTGTAATATATGTTAAATTTATAAGTCTACTTGATTGAATTCCTTCATGTACCGGTAGTACTACTATTAAATATTATTATATGGAAAATTGCTAAAGTTTGAAATATCACTGACCACTGTCACACACCACTACATAAACCTAGGCCTATACCTAAGCCTTCTACCATCAGGCCCCATAACATTTTGCTATCCATGAATCACGATAAAATGTTTTGTGAGAAATCAAGCCTAAGAAATCGAAATTATCATATATTTTTATTGTAAAATTTTATTGATGAGCCTGGAATGTTACATAGCATGCATGGGTAATTTTGTCAATTTAAAGAATATTAAAAATGTTATGCAGGGAAAAACTTTGTCCCGGGTGGAAGTAATGAGAATTGTTAACACAATATGACTTGTAGGCCTACATGGAAATTTGTATTGGTTGATCAAATTTGGGTAGGCCTACTTTGTAAAGGGGTCACTGAACCACAGAGTGTATTAATGTTCCTTCTTATAAGCGTACTCATTTGATCACTCTTCATTAGCTCGATTACGGTGTTGAGTCGACAAAAAAACCCTGTAGTTTTAGTGCCTATGATATTGACGAAACAATGTACTACTAATTTAATTCAAGTTTTGGAAACAAAAAATGTTTTAGTGCTCGGCATAATATAGGTTACCAAGAGGTGCGCGAACAATATACCTACACGCATGGAGTTTTTACGTGTCTAAGCTTCCACAATCTGTTATGCCACAAGCTTTGGTATGGAACTACTATGAACAACTATCCTCCTGCTAGGTATCATACAAACACAACCTGAAATCCTTCTTCACAAAGAGAAGCTTTTATTCTATTAAAGAATTCATAGTTCCCACGTGACGTCACAGCGGCCATGATTGCGACACAATTGATTAAAAGCCTGTCCCGATCATTGGCAGATATTATTCAAATTTACTGAATAACATAATTTAGAATTACAAAATTTAAACATTTAAGTAATCAATCACAAATCACAAATAATCACATATGTAGGCCTACTGACTATAGGTATTTAATAAACAGGCTAAATTTCAAATAGGTACCCTATGGATTTCTGTGTTCTGCCACAACAGGCTAACAATTGTTTCTCCATAGCAACGTCAAAGTTTGATCAGAAATGTAACGTACGCGCAACCTATGAATAGCAATCTGAATAGGCATTTCACGTTTTAATTAGCCTATAAATATCCAACACTCCTGTGTGTGTATATTGCATTGCATATAAACAAGCCCTTTAATCTATTTCCAGTTATTGTATGTAATACTTTCCTTTATAAACGTCTTGATACGTGCCTTAGCTCTAGCACTCATATTCTCAACATAATACTTAATTCTTTTCAAAAAGTTTTTTTTTCCTTCTTGTGCCAAGATGGCTTTTTCAGCCATTCTTTTGTCTTACTATCCAATATAAAACAGCTTCCTTTTCTGGCCTGCTCATATCATTGGACAAGGAGTCAATAAAAACCTTGAGGGCAGCACATCTAAAAAGATGTGCCCTGTCTTGCATTTCCACAAATGCAAAAGGCTGCAAGAAAGCAGAAAAGGGAAAATGTCATGAACACTTTGATGTAGCCAAGTGATGGGTCTGGCGTAGTTGTAACTACTGTATAGCTCAATATTTTAGAAACATAACGGGTAAATGTTGGTAACGATAGACCTTATAATAGGTAATAATATCCCTTATTTTTAATATTAGGCCTACTTGTAATGTTTATAGGGCCTATACCGTACTTCATTTTAATCCTACGAATTTTGTATTAGTTACTTTGTTTTTTAGGACTATTCATTGTTCTCTCTCTCTCTCTCTCTCCAGATAGTTAAACCGTTACTGTGTATTGGTCATATTAATAAAGATTAAAGATTATAATAAGGAAGTACGATTGTGGGAAGATAGGAAGAGGTGGAAAAATTTGGTTGTGAAACCCAAGCTGACCCTGCCAGAAGCAGGAAACGGTGATGGATAATGATGATTGATGATGATGATGAAAGATTATAATTATTTTCTCTTTTGTTTTCAGTTTTGAAAGGAAAGAAGCTGCAGTTACCCGCCTAAAGCCAACGCAACGATTCCACTCCTTGGGTTGGATCGACTACTCGTCACAGTTAACAATTACAATGTAAAACGAATGAATGGATGAGCGCGCGATGGTCATTTCGTGTTTTAAATAGTCATTATTCAAAGATGTTCTAGTACACGAAGTAACAATATTAGTTGTCACAATTAGTTGTCGGCTGGAGAGACGACGCTTTCCGTGCGTGGTCGCAGCTCGCTGGGGCATTCAGTTTAGTTGTCGTAAAACAGGTACCAGAGCTTTGTAGGTTTTTGATATGTGTACATCTAAGCTGCATTCACAATCCACTTGGACGTCTTCGTACGATATATCGCCGCGCTCGGCCAATTTGAGCAACGTTAGTTTTGGGTTGTATCGACGACCGTGAGCGCCGGAAGAATTGTTAATCTGTTGAGCAATCGTCAATGTCTGGTTGTCGAGCTACATTGGCTTTGCGATGTGCAGACATCGATGCAGCTGTTTTTTTGTTTTTTTATTTCTAAGTGAGTTTTGGATGTGGCTTAGTTCGGTCTGGTACGCTGTTGGCCGCCCATGTGTTTACGAGCATACATCATCTCTATTGGTTTCATTTCGTCGAACCTCAATCGGCCATCGACAACCGTGTTACGTAGTCGACACGTAACTGCCCAAACAAAGAGTCATCAATTATTAATATTTCACATTCTTAGTGGGACGTAAGTTGCCTTGGTTACGTCATGTGATGTTACCATTCGTTTACGAATACTTCTTGACTGTACTAAATTGAGATTTTATGATCCACTTCACCAGCCACACTAATTTTGCACAGTTTGTCAACCTGAAATTGTTTATATTTTGGGAAGACTGAACTATACCTAATTTAAATTACAAAATGTATTTTCATTTCAGAGTAGATTGAGCCTGGCTCTTATTATTATTGGAGAGTATTCCAAATAATTTATAATATATATTGAATAAAATATAGATTTTAAAACTATTGTTGTAATATGCATGAAATAAAAATCCATTGTGATGACACAATTAAAAAAATTGTACAAAAATCATTCCTGTGAAACTAGAATTTAAATCGCTCCCCTAACTTGCCAATAAATTTTTCTGATTTTCTTGTTCACAAGATTTGATGGTGTTCCACTTCCATTTCACACGGATGTGTGGATCAATTGAGTGACAAGTTACGGTTGTAATCATTTGAATTGTGTAGATAGAGTCCACTGTGCACCTTGTAATGTGATACGTGCAAGATTCATAACACAACTGGGTGAACATGCAAACAATTTTGGTTTGCAATGATTTTTTGGTGCATTAAAGTTACAATTAAGCCAAATAATATAAATCTCCACCTGATTATGCCATGTCAGGCTGCCTATGTATTTTCTTGAATTTGTAACTACTAGGTAGGCTATAAAAAAAAAATGATGCGATTACTGTATTAATTGTGACAAATTGTGTTTCACATTTAGGGATTTTAGTTTTTCTATAGCACTTTTAGATGAATTTTTACTATGGGACGTGTTTGTTTGTTCATTGATTACATAATTTCTATTTACAGAGGTTTTCATGAATATTGATAATTGGCCTGTGTGAACTGTAATTTTTGTGCTTAAAATCAAATTTGGAATAATTTAGGGGAATTCAGGCAAAAACTACAAAAATCACAGTTATCAAAACTTGGATTTTATGCAAAACACTATGAGCTACTGCCAAACCTTATGGATCTGTCCAACGGGGGAAAATTTAAATTTAATCCTTTTCTGCATGAACTGCATCTAAGCTTTTCTTTCTGTCTTTTCTTTCTGGCTGACAGCGCATGCTTCCGACAGTCGACCGCACACCGCTAACTCCATGCAGCGTAGGAATGCTTCGATAAGAATTGCATCCGGCCACTCAGTGGGTATGGTAGTTAATAAAAAAATGAATTATGCCCTAACCAGCACCAATATTCCAATGCAAATTTCATGTTTGGTAAGAAGAAGAGATTCTGAATTAGCTATAATAATGAAGACGCAAAGAAAAACAATTGTCGAGCAATAAAAAAATGTAAGTGACTTTGTTAATTTTCTCCCTTCTTTCTCCTTGGGACAAGAACTTTTGTACCCTTGTGTGTCATTATTTGTCACAGATGGAAATACAATATACGTACATAATATGATTCTTTTAGTTTTGCCAGAATACTCCCTAAGCACAAAAAACTCGAATTGCAAATATTGCATTGAAAATTAAATAATGTTGTATTCTTTCGAATATTTTTGACTGGGTAGATATAGAAAATTAAAAGTGCTGGGCCGATGTAAAATAATTTGTCTTCACATGAAAGTAGGCCTCAGCCTATATGCATCAACTCATCATCGTCATTTTCAACCCTGTTGAAACAATTCGAACTTTGAACAGTTATTATTTGAATTTCGAATCGATTTTTCTTGAGTATTATTCGTAATTTGAATATTCGCATAGGCCTAATTATTGATGGTAATATTTCAAATGTTGTGTAGCTTGTTATTTTGTATTTGCCTGTTTAATGGTACTGCATAGTACATGTATTGCTACTACCTATATTATGTCAATCTTGTGATGCAAAAGTTGAATGCAATTCTGCTTATTAACCTGTCAAACATTTGGAGTACGTACGTTGTGCTAAGTACTAATATAAAAACTTCTTGTAAAAGTATTATGCGGTACAACAATGAGAGAACATAAATGGCTATTGAAAGACCATCATGACAGAAATCTTTATGCTACAATCAAAGGTTTCACTTAGACGTAGCTTAACTATCTAGAATGAATTGAGTCGTCTAAGTTGGAAACGTAAAACGCTGGCCAGTTGCTTCCTGATATTTAATGGTTGCCACTTTTCTCAAACTGTTTTGTTTGTGTAGAAGAAAACTTGAGAGTGCATACCTACTAATTGAAATTCTTGTTGGTTACATGCAAGTTTGATACAAATCTGCAGTTCAGATTCAAAGCACATAGTAATCTATGTAATACATAACAATTAAGCTAATGACTACAATGTACTTAGGATTTAAGAGAAAATTTATAAATAAAAAAATACAAAATTGCTTTGCGTACTATGAACATGCCTAGTTAGTTCCCTGTTCTTATTCCTAATTGATTTAAATTAAATCTCCCTTTGAATGGTTTTATGAAATTGATTATTTATTTAAAAAGTTTATACTAGGAATGTCAACAATAATCACATATCGATAATATCGTGTATCATATCGCGATAATCGTACGATATTAAATTCTGTGTTATATCCCGATAATCGCGGCGACTTGATTTCATATTTGAATTTGGCGCCTTCTCAACGTTTGCCCAGCGACCACCGACCAGCCGCCGAGTGCCCTCCTTCGATGTAGCCGCAAGAAAACTATTCGCCACTACCCCCCCCCCCCCCCCACATATGACGCAATGTAAATATTTCATAATATCGCGTTAAAATTGAAAATGCATTAACGAGACGATATTTTTTTTGCGCCGATATTGATAATTTTTTATTGTTGTTGCGATTATCGATATGGAATTTCATATCGTTTGACATTCCTAGTTAATACTTAGTTTAAGATTTTTTATGTTCAAAAATGGGTTACACATTATTTAGATTTTACCATAAATTTGATAAAATATATTAAATTAATGCATCTGAAATGCTTGTCTGTTTTAAACACTCGTCAACTTTACAGCACAACCCAACAACATTCAGATTTTACTTTTTCGACATTCAGTACTGGTTTTTAGGAGCTGGATCATATGGTTTATGGTTGAGTGGTATAGGAGCAGGAGGGGAGTGGTGGGTATTTAGATTGCAAAGAATTAATGCATCCTTAGTTGCACACCTTACAACCAGCACTCACACTCTTTGCATACTATCACTGTCACTATCACCTTTATTTTGAAAGGCAATTATGAGGGAATACTGAAGGTAATTGAATTTAGGTGATTGTTTGAGTAAAGTGAGCTTAGACATGAGAATAAGAGAACAATCAGTTAATTGGTTAATTATTATATGTAATTACAAAGTTAGTTATTGTTTTTTCTTACATTAAAAAAAAAATCAGTAACGAAGTATTTAGCATAGGTACATTTTTTCCAAAACATAAATATAAATAACAAGAATGAGATGTACATTGGCAATAATTATCGTTGCATATAATTATTGGAATGCAGCATCTCAATAATTTATAATTATTTTCTATTATGAAGAACTTTGGTAGATAAAGGACTGCGTCAGAACAACTTCTTTAAAAGGAGTTGTTCTATTCCCTAAACCACCCTATCTCGTAACAGTTGAACAATTTGTCTTGGCGCTCCGCGTGGATTATGGTGGAACTACGTCAATGTCAAATGAAGATCGAGGTGGTAAGATGTTTCTTTCTGATCTCCTTGGTGGAAACAATTGTGGCTGACTGTTCAAAACTTTAGTGTACATTGACGTAGTTTCCAATTTAACCACAATGATTCTTGATTTTCTCATTTCTAGAGTTTCATCTTTACAATAATTAGTTATAAGAATATTAATTTTATCTTCCTTGTCAGAACTAATTGACATTTCAGCAGTAGCAATGGTACAAAATACAAACCTGCAATGGAGTAAACCGTTAACCGTGATTAATATAAGCACTTCAAACTTTAACAGATAATATATAAAGCCAATATAACAATCAACAGCTAGCTATTCTTTTGAACTATGCAACTAGTACTAGACAACACAAGTTATTGATATATTTATATCAAACTGTAACAACTTCATAAATCAAATCAAAAAGTAACATTGGGTTCTAATTTTAAGTAATAAGTGAATTGAACTTAATACCACAATAAAAATTACTAATGTAGGTACTTCACACATTTAGCAACTGGGTCATAAATCAAATAAATACCCAGTATTATTTTGGATTCTAATTTTAAGAAGAGTAGGCCTACCTAGTAGATAAAAATGACTATAGATACTTCACATTTTTAACAATTACTAAAATTCAATAATACCTTAATAAATAGTAAATAACAACTATTCTTTTGGATACTTTTTTCAAGAGTCCATCCATAGAGATGTGGGTTCCGCAGTGGTTGTAAATGTATTAGTCTACAAGTTTACAGTCGACTTATGTCAAAATGGAGTTTAGAAACATGTCCTCACTGTTGGTATAAAACACTGCATTTTTTAACGTTTATTCTTGTGGCCATGCACCTTTATATCCCTGGCAATCGTTGTCTGAATCTGAACTGTGTATTGCAGAGTTTGAAAGGATATACTTCCCAGCAAAGCATAATAAGCTTTGCCGCTACAAACCTACCAGCAGCAATATCGTCCATAGCAAGGATGAATCTTCTTTATGTGGCAACAATACCAGTATTCCTCGCTGTTGTAATACAAGCCCCCACTGGGATGTGTGGACCAGCCCCCACTAGGTAAAGTGGGGTAACCCCCAATGGGATATGTAGGCTGGCCCCCACTAGGATATGTTGGCCAACCTCCACTAGGTAAAATGGGGTAACCTCCACTGGGATATGTAGGCTGGCCCCCACTGGGATATGTTGGCCAGCCCCCACTGGGATATGTTGGCCAACCTCCACCAGGTAAAATGGGGTAACCTCCACTGGGATATGTAGGCTGGCCCCCACTGGGATATGTTGGCCAGCCCCCACTAGGATATGTTGGCCAACCACCACTAGGTAAAGTGGGGTAACCTCCACTGGGATATGTAGGCTGGCCCCCACTAGGATAGGTTGGCCAGGCCGCACTAGGATATGTTGGCCAACCTCCACTAGGTAAAGTGGGGTAACCTCCACTGGGATATGTAGGCCGGCCCCCACTGGGATATGTTGGCTGGCCCCCACTAGGATATGTTGGCCAACCTCCACTAGGTAAAGTGGGGTAACCTCCACTGGGATATGTAGGCTGGCCCCCACTAGGATAGGTTGGCCAGGCCGCACTAGGATATGTTGGCCAACCTCCACTAGGTAAAGTGGGGTAACCTCCACTGGGATATGTAGGCTGGCCCCCACTAGGATAGGTTGGCCAGGCCGCACTAGGATATGTTGGCCAACCTCCACTAGGTAAAGTGGGGTAACCTCCACTGGGATATGTAGGCCGGCCCCCACTGGGATAGGTTGGCCAGGCCGCACTAGGATATGTTGGCCAACCTCCACTAGGTAAAGTGGGGTAACCTCCACTGGGATATGTAGGCCGGCCCCCACTGGGATATGTTGGCTGGCCCCCACTAGGATATGTTGGCCAACCTCCACTAGGTAAAGTGGGGTAACCTCCACTGGGATATGTAGGCTGGCCCCCACTAGGATAGGTTGGCCAGGCCGCACTAGGATATGTTGACCAACCTCCACTAGGTAAAGTGGGGTAACCCCCACTGGGATATGTAGGCTGGCCCCCACTGGGATATGTTGGCCAGGCCGCACTAGGATATGTAGGCCAACCTCCATTAAGATATGTGGGCCAAATTTGTGAACCAGTTGTTCCTCCTCCTTGACCTCCCTGACCACCAGAACCTCCCGGACCACCAGAACCCCCTGATCCGCCGGGCCCACCCGGGCCTCCTGGGCCTCCTGGGCCCCCGGGGCCTCCGGGACCCCCTGCCCCCCCACTGCCGCCCTGCCCACCTGAACCACTAGGATATGTTGGCCAGCCTCCACTAGGATATGTTGGCCGGGCCCCACTGGGATATGTAGGCCAGCCTATAGTGGGGTAATTTGGCAAGCCTCCACTAGGATATGTTGGCCGGGCCCCACTGGGATATTTAGGACAGCCTATAGTGGGGTAATTTGGCCAGCCTCCGCTAGGATATGTTGGACGGGGCCCACTGGGATATGTAGGCCAGCTTGTAGTGGGGTCATTTGGCCAGCCTGCACTAGAATATGTTGGACGGGGCCCACTGGGATATGTAGGCCAGCCTATAGTGGGGTAATTTGGCCAGCCTCCACTAGGATATGTTGGCCGGGCCCCACTGGGATATGTAGGCCAGCCTATCGTGGGGTAATTTGGCCAGCCTCCACTAGGATATGTTGGCCGGGCCCCACTAGGGTATGTTGGCCGATTAGGATATGTTGGCCAACCTATAGTAGGATAATTCGGCCATCCCCCACTGGGATAATATGTTGGCCAACTTATAGTAGGATAATTTGGCCAGCCTCCACTGGGATATGTTGGCCAACCCATAGTAGGACAATTTGACCATCCCCCACTGGGATATATTGGCCAACCTATAGTAGGGTAATTTATCCAGCCCCCACTACCTGCTGCTCCAAAGTACCCCCACTGTAAGGTTCCCCCCGCCCCCCCAGTGCCGCTGTGAGAACCAGGTTTGGCATGATGGTCTTCCTCCGAGCTACAAGAAGATGAACTAGATCTGCGAGTAATAACATGCTGCCCGTCGAGCCGTTCTTTCGAGTCTGGTTGGGTTTCGTCATCGGGCTCGTCTTCGACCCACGCGTCGAAGTCTTCGTCATCAGACGTGTCTGCATCGTCATCAGACGTGTTTGCATCGTCATCAGACGTGTTGGCATCGTCATCAGACTTGTTGGCATCGTCATCAGACGTGTTGGCATTGTCGACATGTTTTGGCCCAGCTTCGTTCTTTACTTTCCCAAGTTGGTCATCTTCGATATCGAGATATTTTGGCGTGTTCTTTGTATCACATAATTGGTCACTTTCTGCATCTCTTCCCGCAAAAACTTGTGCGTCGTCCTCTTTTGTAATGCCGTCGTTGTTCTTCAAATCTCCATGGTTATTTACTCTAAATTTATCGGCTTTGACTTTAAAGTAAGGTAATTTATTGTGTTTAACGAATTGAGTTGTATCATCAGAATTAGATAGAGATATGTTCTCTACTGCAAACTTAACCTCTTTGGCTTCAAAGTTTTCTTGTTCCTGATTTCCAAATTTAGCTACTTTATTTGGTTTGTGTAGAACAAAGCTACCGTCGCCAACATCTAATGTCTCTAAATCTTGTTGAATTGTTTTAACTAAATTGTTAACAACAATCGGAGCTGAATTTTTTTTCGTGTCGACGTCTTTTTCAACTTTGACGTCAAACATTGCTAAATTATGCTTTTCAGCAAATTGAGCTGCTTTATCATCATAAGGCAAATATACGTTCTCCACTCCAAACTCATCATGTTTGGCATCAAAGTTTCCTGGTTCATGCTCATCGAATGCAACTATTTTATCTGGTTTGTGTAGGACAAAGCTATTATCATCAACATTTCCGAAATCTTGCTGAATTGATTGAACTAAATCTTTTACGCCAACGTTTTCATCAGGCAAGTCCTGTTCATTAAAGGTTATTACGTCATCATCAGCAAAGTTCCAGCCTTTCGATTGTGACGGTCTTTCATCGACCAGAGAAGTAATAGTGAAGTCATCTTCCGAAGAAAACCGAGCAGTGTCTTCCTTGCTTCTGTCTCGAACATTCACCCAGGGTTTACCACTCGGTTCTTTTTCTTCTTCTGCTTGAGCACCACGAAAGTGTGTCGTGACCACATCCGGTTTTGTCATGGGGCTTGCTCTCGCCTGTATGAAGAAGATTTATTATATTACCGTTTTTTTAAGTGTTTAACAAAAATAGCTTGGAAAGAAACGTTTTTGTTCTTATCTTTAAAATAACATTGATTTCAATATCAAAATTTAAGTATGATGTGGGGCTAGATGTTATCAGAGTTGAGAAGGAACTTTCTAAAAGGAACGAGTTCCTTTTTTTACGAGAGGAACTTTTAAAACAAAAGTTACAAATTTCGGGTAACTTTTAAAAATAATTCAAAAGTTCCTTTCATCTTTCGTGCCGATCGTAAAAACCGCCATTGCCGCAGATATAAGATATAAGATATTTTGTAGTAACTATGGTGTAACTTTGTAACGTTTCAAACAATTTTGTCACAAAACTATACACCTTCAATCCACATTGAAGCTTGTGTATGGTCCAAATTTCAACTTGATTGGACTTTCCGTTCGACCGCTATCGACAGATAAAAAAAACAAAAACAGAACGATAAGTGCCATAAAGGTCTAATGGAGACGTGATGGGCATTAATGTGATGTGATGGGCATTAATAAAATAAAAAATACCTCATGTCATTTTGTCAATGTCTCTTACTTTTTACGATGACGTACGTGAGACAAAATCCACGACCAAAATCCTATATTCCAGAGTTTTTCCGCAAAAGGAACTTTAACCAGGAACTTTTAATATTTGAGGAACTCAATAAAAGTTCCTTTTCTTTCTGAGGAACTGTAACTTTTAAAAGTTCCTTTTAAAGGCAGAACTTTTAAAAGTTCCTATTTTTGGGGAACTTACCCAACTCTGGATATTATCAAGATCTTCAGATATTTCCCAAAAATTGATTAAACATGTATTATACGTACAGATCAAACATATTGAAATTGATTGTTGTTTTCAGTTTCTTTTAAACAGACGGTTGAAGCCTGTTTCAAATTCAAAGCCGCCATTAATTTTGGAAACGTTTTGTAAATTTGTTAATTTTAGTTTGACCAACAGTAGGCTACCGATTGTAAAGGTATTCCTTTAAAAAAGCATTTTCAATTATTTGAAACGCAAATTATGAACGTATAGCATATTCATATTAATCCACGTGTAAATGTTAGAAATGTTGTTCTGATATTTACAAAAAAATTGATTAAATGTACATTACGTATGGATCAAACATATTGAAAATATCTGTTGTTTTCAGTTTCTTTTAAACAGACGGCGGAAACCTGTTTCAAAATTCAATGCCGCCATTCACTTTTAGTTTAACCAACAGTACCGATTGTAAAGGTATTCCTTTAAAAAAGCATTTTCAATTATTTGAAACGCAAATCATGAAAGTAGCATACTCATATCACAACACGTGTAAATGTTATATCAATGGGCGTCTTCAATTTGCAATCACGACAGCAGTATCAATATGTCTTCTGTTATCTAGTTCTACTTTATTACTCCAATATCTTTTGTCAGACTGGATTATATTTTGTTTACAGTTTATAGCTTTCGTTGCGAGAGCACAAAGATGCATTCTCCAATCAGCATGGCCGTGTTTAAGATAAGATAAGAGGTTTGCGCATGTCACAATATGCATACACAATAATATAAAAGATAAATAGATATTGAGAATGATGAAATAAATGCAACAGATTTAAGATCTGAAAATCTACACCAGTAGGCCTACCTTTGCACTTGTGCGTGGGAAAGTAGATAGTTGCATATTTACTTGGAACTATTATGTGAGAGAAGCATTTGAGGTAAAATTGGGATGCAAATATGATACAGAAATAGTGTTGTTATAGAACACAGTCGCTCATTGGAAGAGGCTTAAGCACAGTCGTCGCTATACTATCGGGATTGCAATCGTAATTGTAGAAAACAAGCAATCACAATACTGAAACAGTCGGTGAAGTTTCACAAAATACATCTAAATACTAGTTAAACCGATAGAGATAGCTCAGTGTCAGTGGTAAGACGCGAGACTAATTCGGGAGGTCGCCGGTTCGATTCCGGTCACCGGTAATCCTAGCTGAAGGTTTTGCTTATAGGTTTTCCTTAATCGTAAAGGCGAATGCTGAGGTTGAGTCCTTCTGTAACAGCCCTCGCACATTCCTTCCCAACTACCCACACACTCTAACATACCTAGTTTGGAGGACAAGATGGTACTATTTATACTGTTGAAAGTTGGTCTAAGACGTAGAAATTACATTAAAAATATAAAATACCTACCCAAATGCTTGTAGACGTGCAAACGTGTCATATACTTACATCAGAAGAAGTAGAAAGCGTAGCAGCCAGATAAAACACTGCTATGGCCTTCACCACCACAAATGGAGCCATTTTATGTCTTACGAATTCATTATACAGTCCACAAACTACAAGAACACAGTGAATTTGCTACAAACTCATCCATCACAGCACCAGTTTAAATAGACTTTTTGTAGATCGATTTATATTCTCCATCGACAATATTATTGTAGGCTATTACCTCACTATTATATCATTGTGTGGATTGATTCAGCTTGTCCTGCAAACAGTTATATAACAAGGTGGTGTTGTTTTATCATTGACCGACTTTGGGCGGAAATTCATTATTATTTTGCAGCAACAAAAATTATATGATATGATAATTATGTAATTACTAATTATGTGATATATATATCTTGACCCCGTTCCCAAAATTAATTATTGGGTAGGGGGGAGTAGCGGAGTACTCCATTTCTTGGGCTAATGTCTTCGTTGCCGTGTATAAAAATTGTATACGATAGATGAAACTGAATATTTTGAGAATAAAACGATTATGAAATTGAATTTGATTGTACCTATGATCTTAGTTAGTCTTAGATTCTATCCTATATATCCTATGGAGAATCTGACACAATCATAATCTAATCCATTAGATGGAGACTTTATAGCTTATGGATATTTTAAGGAAGTTGTTCGAGCTTACAGCCCCATAGATAATATACACAGATTACTTAGCCTATAACATAGAAATAGTGATTGAGAAAGTTGAACTGTGTAAAACACGTGCATGCGTTAATGGTGTGATATGTTCATTGTTCAGACCGCATCTTCGTAGAAAAATGTATACTCGCCTCTTCCTGCCCCCCCCCCCCCCCCCCCCCTGTAAAAACATAATATGCCTATTCCGACGACTCTTTCAGGAACCCGTACCGATAGAGGTGACAAGACGCGAGACTTTAATTCGGGAGGTTGCCGGTTCGATTCCTTTAGCCAGCAATCTTGACTGTGAAGGTTCTTTCCATTGTTTCCTCAGTCGTAAAGGCGAAGCAAATATGCTGTGATTGAGTCCTCCATGCTAACAGCCCTCGGAGAAAACCACAAAGCTCATTGCTACAAAGAAATAATAGAAGGACATTTCCAAATGTCCTCAATGTAGATACATTTTAACTATCGGTTTTGAACTTCAAAGGTGTGTAAGAAAATCAAAATTTCACGAGGACGTATAAAGTTAAACGTTAATGCTAAAAAACCTGGGCCAGTTACCACCGCTAACTGCTTGAAAATTAAGCAAATACATTGAAAACGAAAATTTGAGACCAAACGTAATTTCTCATAAATTAACTAATTTGACTAACTACAGGCGATTGATTTGTTACCGGGATTTTGGGGTGAAATCCCATATAAAAAATAGTATTTCTACTTATAAGACTTCCTAAGGTTAATATATGTAATCAATATTTTAAAGAGAAATCATTTTGAACGCGTTTCATAATCGATGACAGTTATAGTACAGCTAACTAATGTAAAACAATGATCTAACTGTTCTGAAAAGGGTTCATCACCACAACAATCGAGTAATTGTGAATGCTATGCTAGCATTTCATTTAATATACCGTAACATTCATTGGAAAGATTATTTCATACTTTTTCCGGAATTAATTTGTTTTATAATAGCTTGAGGTGTAACAGTTCAATGAATGTTTTCCTTATTTCGTCTGCAATGCTTGAAAACTGCTGCGTTGTTCAACTCGGGTGTCCGCTTTACAATCATAACAGACATTTTCTGAGATTCAGGGTTAGATGACTGTACAACAGCGTACGGAACTTTGGACTGACGGTCTAGGGTTCGACGATTGTTACGTTTTTTTTTTAAAAGAGCGTTCGGCAGTTGTTTTGGTATAATCCATTAATAACTCTTAGGCCCGGTTTTTCAATCGGTCATTAACGGGGCCGTTAGCTGAGGGTCTGTTCTCTGCATATGGTTTGTAAGGTTACAGATTACGGACCGCCAGTTGAAGGCCCCGTTAACGACCTGTTAATCGATTGAATAGTGGGATTATTATAAGTATAATTACTGTTATAGGAATGCCACGTCTACGTAAAGGTATAAGTATATTTTATGATAAACCTGTTAACAAAATAGTAAACACATTTTTTAATTTTACAAATAAATTACTTTCGTCGAGAATTTTCGACAAACAAGAACGTCTAAAAAACTGTGTATATTATTTTTGAACAGGTTTCTCACAATTAATATTCGCCCCATACATAGATATGCCATTCTTGTACAAGTAGGTAAATATGTTATAATAATCATACGACCAATACACATTTGTAAAATCCCTACTGCCGAACGTTCTCAATAGTTAATAATATCGTAGAGTTTAAAAGGCTCTCGTCTATGTATATGTGTACCTTCTCTTTCTCATACGTCATGTGTCTGTGCCTTTCTTTCTTTCATATTTCATGCATGACTATCCTGTGAAATCCTTACTTCTTTATCTTAAGTATGACATGACTTCGATCGAAATATTTACTAATCGCGATAACTGATAAAATGGAAATTTAAAAAGAAGTATTCGCCGCGCCGGGCTTTTTACTCGTCAATATGGATACCAGACTTTAAACTGCCCAAAACTTAATTGCCAACACAATAGTACTTTAGACCCCCTCCCCCCCCCCCCCCCCCTCTATTCCTTATGTTGATCTTGGAGGCCTTTGTCAGTCATCTTTTGAAAAAAGTCTACTCTTATCAAGTGGATTTAAACAATAAATACACATAAATATCCAGGTGATAAAAATGTATCCATTTTAAGATGAATATATAAAAAAAAACAGGCTACAAAATTGAAATTTTATCAATGTACGAATCCACACTACAAATGAGTGTGTACAATAATACTGCTGACTTGCTGACTGCCAAAGTTGACACTGCAGTTTGTTGCCCAAATAGCTTTGGACGATGCACGAGTTCTGGCTATTGTGTTGAAGTCATCATCACTTACGCAGCTTTCCAGGTCTACGTAAATCAACTATTCAATCATTCACTGACGAATATGTTGTATTATTTTGACTTATACTTCAATTAACAAGAACTGTTATGCCTAAGACTGATGACTTTGTCGGCAATGAGCGATGACGTGATGCAGCTAAAGAAACAACACGTTAGCAGAATTAATATTCTCTCTCTCTCTCTCTCTCTCTCTCTCTCTCTCTCTCTCTCTCTCTCTCTCTCTCTCTCTCTCCCCTGACGGAGGTACGAACCTGGACCAATAACTCAAAAACTGTGGGGTGTCACGCAATTTAAAAAACATGTGTGTATAGGTTATATTTTGCAGATTAATAATTTACCATAGGTGTCGCAAAACATAGCAGGGTTAAGTAAAACAAATATGCGTATTTGGTTAATGGGGCATTATTTCCCGCACGGAGGTACAAACCTGGGTCAATTACTCAAAAACTGTGGGGTGTCACGCAGTTTAAAAAACATGTGTGTATAGGTTATAATTATATTGCAGATTAGTAATTTTTTGTAGTTGGCGCGAAACATATCAGGGGTTAGTAAAAAAATGATGCGTATTTGGTTACCGGGGTATTATTTCCCGCACGGAGGTACGAACCTGGGTCAATTACTCAAAAACTGTGGGGTGTCACGCAATTTAGAAAAAATGTGTTTATAGGTTATATATTGCAGATTAATAATTGGTTATAGGTGGCGCAAAACAAATCAGGTTTAGTTAAAAAATGATGCATATTTGGTTAATCGGGTATTATTTCCCTCGCGGAGGTATGGGTCAAATACTCAAAAACTGTGGGGTGTGATGCAGATTGACGCAGATCTTTCTCTCTCTCTCGCTCTCTCTCGCTCTCATACTCATCTTCATAATCATACTCATACTACCCATACTCTCTAAAAGACAATTACTCAAAAGCCCCAAAGTGAAGATCTTTATCTAAATATTTAATTGTCTCATGTGGGAGCCCCAAACCCTCAAAATATACGATTAACGGTTAAAATGCACCACAGCAAGGCCCATGTCGATGCCTTCTTGTCAATTATGAATATTTGTATCGCCTTGGATGGTACACTACAATATTTACCACATGATCTACTTATTACGCTAAAAACTTGCTTGGAAGAAATTGATTACCTGACAGGCATAATACAATATACAATTCTCGGCAGCTATAACTATACTACTCAGTGGCGGGCCGACCTATCAAATTTTGGGGCCAGGCACCGATTACTTTCGGGGTGGGGTGGGAGTACTTCACCCCACCATAACATAACTTAATGGTACCACTTCTAACATTAATACGTATGAGTAATATACGTTACTAAAAGCAATGTATTGCTACAGTAGTACATGGGTACCGATAGCCTGGGTGGGTCTTCGTAAGTTCTTACATTGTAATTTTAGTTTTACAGTCAGTAGGTCGGCGATATCGATAAGAAAGCTCAAGTCATTAAATAAAAAAATTAATAAAAAATTACATCAAATGCGCTCCCTAAACTAGGGTATGTGCGCCTTAAACCTGTATAGGTTGGGGGATATCATTTACAGCCCCCCCCCCCCCTCCCAATACCGTACGATATTATTTTGACTTTATACATGGAAGTCTATATATGTTTCCTTTTTCTCGACATAATACATTAGGGGGTGGGTGCAGGTGCGTAGGAAGGGGGGGAATAAGGCGATATCCCATCCGACTTTTTTCTGCGACTCACACAATTTAGCATTTTAGGAACCTAGGCACCCAGTCACGTCTCACATACCCTCATATTATACCCGGGTAAACATTCCCCAACTAAATTACATGTCGTCGGTGAATAACGGCAGAAATACAGAGGTCCGAAGAAAGCCACGAGTCTTCCTCACAAGTAAATTTTCAAATGGTGTGCTGTGAGGTCACTGGCGATTAAAGCCCTTAAGAATGATGTATTTTTTTAGCCTAAAAATCGAGAAATATCTAATATGGCGAAAAGGTTCCAAAGTCTGGGGCAAGAGCCCCAGACTTTGGAAAAATACGCATGGACACGCCTCCTCATATGAAATCATCGAGAAAGTAAATGGAGTTGAAATTCATATTTATTGATTTATTAATTTTGCCTGAGCTGACGTACAGCAATATGTATTTTGTATTTTGAGTGTTTTCAAAATACATTTGTATTTTTGTATTTGAAATACCAAAATTGCCAAAGTATTTGTATCTTGTAAAAGAAAATACTAGGGTCTATAGGGCAGCATCTATATAGTCGTTCAACTATTACCCCTACTATTAACATTATACTTATAAAACTGCCAGCATTTTTGAATACATTGCATTTGCGTGTAATAAAACATATCATTGGTGTGGAGATAAATAATAAAAAGAAATGTTGCATTAGATCGAACAATTGAGAAACATTGAACTATTGAAACACTCAAAGAAAATCGAAACTTCAATTTGTGCTTCAATGAGTGAGTGTAGTGTAAAAATATTAATATTTCATATTCCAATGAAGCGAATTGTTGTGAAATTAAGCAAACAACACGTAACTGAGTCAAGTATAAAGCTTAATTAGCTATAATATATTAGCCAATCACATCGTTTCGAAGTCAATTCTATGGAAACGTATACTAACGTGCGTGATGTTTATACTTTTTTTGGAAGTAATCGTTCACTCTCCAATAATATGTTTAATAAATCAACGATAATTGAATATTGCTGAAATATACAGAAATGGTTTACAACGTCAGCAATGCTAGTCCTATAAAATAGGATGGGTTTCACTGTCAAATCATTCGTATCAACGGATTCGACAACATACTACTTCTTTCGTGTGTAAAGTTGTACTATGGAAGAATAAGTGCCCGAACACCAAGATGGCTCCAGCGGTGAAGCTGAAGCTGTTAGTTGCGGTCTGCTTCGTCGCGACGATTGTTCTGCAGTCTACAGAGGTGAGTCCGTTATTTTTACTTATCGTATATCGATCTAAACCTGAGTAACTCTTGATATCTGTCAAATAAAATCGCTTTAAAATTTTCAAAACTTTAGAAATTTTCTACTTTATTTTGTCCTTTGTAAAATAATTATTAGGGAAATATTGGGGTTTCTACCTTTTTTGCAAATGTAAAATAAATAAAATAAAATAAATTCACATTAAGAGTCTACCCACTCAGTAACGAAACTGATTTTCAGTGGGGGACTTTAATTTTTAAAGCAACTAAACCAACCCTGTAAATGTACTGTAATTTCTTTATTTCCTTAACAATTATTTTACAAAGGAGAAAATAAAGTAGAAAGGAAAATATTGTAAATTAATTATTAAGGAAATAAAGAAATTACAGTACATTTATTAGTCGCGGTTTAGTCGCTTTGAAAATTAAAGTCCCTCACTGAAAATCAGTTTCGTTTATTTTATTTATTTTACATTTGCAAGAAAGGTAGAAACCCCACCTAGGATCGGAATCCCGTATGTGGGAATATTCTAACAGTATTTAAGTTGTAAAATGGTTAATTGTTATACAATTATAATTGTAATCATGGTGTAAAATAATATAATTAACACGTCGCGATAAAAGAAAAAAGAATTGTAATGTTTAATATTAATTAATATTAATTTTTTTAATTTTTTGACTTTAAAAAGAAAATTTATTTTTTGTTTATATTTTCCATTCTTGTGATTGTTTCTTTGTTGCAATAATATTTCCGTTTTTCAAGTTTACTTATTATTTACTTTTGTAATGTGTTGTGGCAGTTTACCTTTCATAAGTTGTTAATTTGAGGAACAGAATATTTATTGTATGAGCGACACATTTATAAGAAAGAGCGTTAAATTCGTTAGGTTTTCATATTCTAATATTACAATTCTTTTTCTTTTATCGCTACGTGTTTATTATATTATTTTACACCATTATTACAATTATAATTGTATAATTAATTAAATTAATCGATTATTAAAAATTAATTAAATTAATTGATAATTATACAATTATTAAATTAAAATTAAATTTTCGCGTGGAAAATATTTAGGTTTACTTGTTGACTATTTTGAAGCATTTGAAAACAGTTTTAAGAGACTGGGCCTGGATTCACAAAAATGCCTAACTCTAAGTTGTCCTAAGTTAGGCAAATCCTAGATAGATAAATCAAGATAAATCATCCTTGGGTATTGCTGCACATTCACAAATACAATATTATTAGTTAAATTGTTGTTATTTTACTATATTGTATCTTTAGGACATTGCAGAGCGATATATGCGTGATTAATTTCACTAAGATTTGCCAAAACTAGGACGTCTTAGCACTAGGCACTTTTGTGAATCTGGGCCCAGGAATCTGGGTTGTTGCTATGGATTTGTTTTGTTAATGGGAAATAACATGACAACAACTGTTACCTTGGTAACAATGGGCGCCCCTAGGTGTAGGGGCCAACTATGAATTCCAACCTTGTGTTTCTTCTTCAATGAAGCTCTTTTATTCTTAGGTTATATATGAAACACCAACCTAAATCACAAATTTGGAGTTTTAAATAATAAACTAATAATATATGTAACCCAGTCTTTACAGTTATACATTATCAATTCCATTATAAACTATTTTCATTATTATCGTTTTTCGTTGTATGTTTATTTTTCTATGAACTGTTAATGAATTTTTAATTGTTACGTCACAAATTCTAGTCGTCCCCTAGGGGCACCCGTTGTTGCCAGATTACCGTTTCATGCATTATTTCCTCAATAGAAAACGAATTCATAGCAACAATGGGCGCCCCTAGGGATATAGGGGGGCGAATGAATACGAACCTTATAATATTATAATTTATTTATTTATATTTTATTTTATATTTATATTTTATTTTATATTTATATTTTATTTTATATTTATATTTTATTTTATATTTATATTTATATTTTAATATTATGTTTTATTTATTTATTTATTATATTAAGGCTAGATAGTATGATTTTAGTATGATTTTATGTGGGATGATTTTGCTTGTTTTATGAATGTCAATATGCTGTATAGTTTTTCAAATACAACTTAATTATTATTTTAAAAGTTATATTTTAATGATAATCAATTTGTAAACAAAAACTATGTATAAAGCAATTAATGCAAAAAACTCTATACAAATTTTAAAACCTGCGAAAATACTCTTCATTACATCATTTTCACATATTATCATGACCATAACATTGAACCAAAATCAACCCTCTAGGACTAACGTAGAATTAGAAATCTTGTCCTTCAGTTTAACATTGTTATAACAACAACAACAAAACAACAAGAGTATGAAATATGAATTATAATTACAAATTATGAAAAATACCAAATTGATTTATGTATACTAATTAAGGTGGCAGAAATGGAAACAGGGTAGGAGGAAATGTGTTAACCCATGGCATTGTTTGATGCAGGCAAGGGTGAGCCACCCTAATACCCGCGACAACGTATTCCTACTCGACGAGAACGAGAACGAAAACATACCCGATGACAAACCCGACAACAATGATCGCGAAGAGAGAAGCAACATAGACCTGCCGGACCCCGATGAAGCCCTCCCGCCAGACGATCGAAACGTCGACGGCGACGATGACTCGTTCGCGCCGATCGAAGACGCTCTCGAAGTCGAAAGGCGCGACTCCGACGACAGCGAGCCCCAGGAAGTCCTTGAGGACGAAGCGGGTCTCCTGGAAGAGAAGATTCGGGTGCGCAGAGAAGAGGGCGGAGATGCAGCCGCACCGGAAGTGAAAGCGCTCGACGATTATGGGTGTGACGCAGGTGGCAGTTACCCTGGCGCTGCTGGAGGCGGGTACCCACCACTAGGTGCCGGATACGCCCCACCAGGAGGTGGATATTTGCCGCCGGGAGCATACCCACCACCAGGAGGTGCATACCCACCAGGGGGCTCATACCCACCACCAGGAGGAGCATACCCACCAGGAGGAGCATACCCACCAGGAGGAGCATACCCACCAGGAGGTGGATATTTGCCGCCGGGAGCATACCCACCACCAGGAGGTGCATACCCACCAGGGGGCTCATACCCACCAGGAGGAGCATACCCACCAGGGGGCTCATACCCACCACCAGGAGGAGCATACCCACCAGGAGGAGCATACCCACCAGGAGGAGCATACCCACCAGGGGGAGCATACCCACCAGGAGGAGCATACCCACCAGGAGGAGCATACCCACCAGGGGGAGCATACCCACCAGGAGGAGCATACCCACCAGGAGGAGCATACCCACCAGGAGGAGCATACCCACCAGGGGGCTCATACCCACCCCCAGGGGGTGCATACCCACCACCATTCGGACCAACTCCACCGGGAGGCGGATTACCGCCATTTGGACCATATCCACCGCCATTTGGACCATATCCACCGGGAGGCGGATTACCACCAATGGGACCATATTCACCAGGAGGCTTCTACCCGGGATCAGGAAGTGGACCGGGCGGACCAGGGGGCGCGGGTGGCGCGGGTGGAGCGGGTGGCCCTGGCGGATCAGGATCCCCGACAGGTACGTACCTACAGAATTGTACTACTTTATCGACTAATCAACGCCCATACCTTATCAAACAATATCCACTTTTGATCAAACACAATATTTACAATATTTAACAATACATACACATATTATACACAATACATTATTATGATATATTATACACAATACATACACATATACAATAGTACACAATATTTAACTTCTACTAAGTATTCAGTTCCATTACTTCTTGAGACTTTGGAGCCGTTCTAGCAACAAAGCACTCAATAAATTCAAAGTTGTTCTGAATCGGCCTTGTTGATTCTGACATTTGTCCGCAGGTGTTCGCACTGTCCAATCACTGATTCATATGTTTCGTATTTTGATTGGTTATCGCTCACTCGTCGATGGGGTTCGTAGCCTACAGGGTTGGTTTAGTCGCTTTAAATTAAAGTCTCCCACAGAAAACCAGTTTCGTTACTGAGTGGGTAGACTCTAAATGTGAATTTATTAATTTTTATTTTATTTAAGTCAAGGTTAGTACAGAACTTTATCAACTCGGTCGGTAACGACTTCGGGGTAGTAATTCGTGAAGTTCTGGTTGTGTGAACATTATAGCAACGACAACCGGTGACTGCATTCAATATGTCTGCTGAATTTGTTTTGTAAAATACTTGGTCCTAGGCGTGAACGTATAAAAATAAGCTTCCCTACACCCGCACGCAATATGTGTAATGTTCGTTGAACATGGCCCAATCAGCGCCGATCAAGCTGAGTATCCAAAGTTTACTTGGGCTAAGTCTTATATTATAATTATAAAAACCTCGATGTCCTAAGTGTGATCACAAATATAATATACACATTGCTAATCTCAAATAAAAACTAACACGCCATAAGTATGTAGGCCTACTCATTCCTCTCGCCTGATTACAGCTCCCGGAGGAGCGGGCGGTAGCGGAGGTCCTGGAGGACCAGGGGGAGCCGGGGGGGCCGGAGGACCAGGATACCCTACTAGTGGGTTCCCACCTGGATACCCACCATATGGACCACCATATGGACCACCAGGAGGACCACCATATGGACCACCAGGAGGAACACCAGGATACCCACCATATGGACCACCAGGAGGACCACCATATGGACCACCATATGGACCACCAGGAGGAACACCAGGATACCCACCATATGGACCACCAGGAGGACCACCATATGGACCACCAGGAGGAACACCAGGATACCCACCATATGGACCACCGGGAGGAACACCAGGATACCCACCATATGGACCACCTGTAGGACCACCTGGAGGACCACCATATGGACCACCAGGAGGAACACCAGGATACCCACCATATGGACCACCTATGGGACCACCTGGAGGAACACCAGGATACCCACCATATGGACCACCTATGGGACCACCGGGAGGAACACCAGGATACCCACCATATGGACCACCTATGGGACCACCGGGAGGAACACCAGGATACCCACCATATGGACCACCTATGGGACCACCGGGAGGAACACCAGGATACCCACCATATGGACCACCTATGGGACCACCGGGAGGAACACCAGGATACCCACCATATGGACCACCTATGGGACCACCGGGAGGAACACCAGGATACCCACCATATGGACCACCTATGGGACCACCAGGAGGAACACCAGGATACCCACCATATGGACCACCTATGGGACCACCGGGAGGAACACCAGGATACCCACCATATGGACCACCTATGGGACCACCAGGAGGAACACCAGGATACCCACCATATGGACCACCTATGGGACCACCAGGAGGAACACCAGGATACCCACCTTATGGACCACCTATGGGACCACCAGGAGGAACACCAGGATACCCACCATATGGACCACCTATGGGACCACCGGGAGGAACACCAGGATACCCACCTTATGGACCACCTATGGGACCACCGGGAGGAACACCAGGATACCCACCATATGGACCACCTATGGGACCACCAGGAGGAACACCAGGATACCCACCTTATGGACCACCTATGGGACCACCAGGAGGAACACCAGGATACCCACCATATGGACCACCTATGGGACCACCGGGAGGAACACCAGGATACCCACCATATGGACCACCTATGGGACCACCGGGAGGAACACCAGGATACCCACCATATGGACCACCTATGGGACCACCGGGAGGAACACCAGGATACCCACCTTATGGACCACCTATGGGACCACCAGGAGGAACACCAGGATACCCACCATATGGACCACCTATGGGACCACCAGGAGGAACACCAGGATACCCACCATATGGACCACCTATGGGACCACCAGGAGGAACACCAGGATACCCACCATATGGACCACCTGGAGGACCACCATATGGACCACCATATGGACCACCTGGAGGACCACCGTATGGACCCCCAGGAGGAACACCAGGATTCCCACCATATGGACCACCTATGGGACCACCAGGAGGTGGACCGGGTGGACCAGGGGGTGCGGGGGGCCCGGGGGGCGCGGGTGGCGCTGGCGGGTCGGGATCATGGACAGGTTCGTAACTCTCCTCCGAATCTAAATCCACTTGTGACGTCACGTCATGTAAGTTACAGAAACCTTCGTTACCGACTCGGTCGACGTTGTCGCTTGGAAATCGGTGATGTTTTAGATGCCAGTACTTATGGGGGTTGACTATCTTTCACTGCACAGTATGTGAGGTGATCGACTTTGGACATTTTTAGTTTGAATCTCTGCGGACGCTCCCCTCGATCGCTATGTGTCAACCGTGGGCGCCTTTAGGATATGTGTAAGGGGTGGCAGAGTGTAATAACAGTTTTCATATGTGTGGAAGGGGTGGGGGGGTTGGAGCCCCCAATTTCGTTTTTTTGGATTTTCAACACTTTTTAACCGACTTTGGGATGTAGGTTCTGAAACGTACATTTACTAGTAGTTCGTACGTAGAACGCACTGTTTGGCGTGTAAATCAGCAAAACTTGGGAACAATATCGTTTGAGATATGAATGATAACTGGTTCGTCTGGGCGTTTTTAGATGCTTATTAAATACATTATAAGTCCAAAAACCGTAATAAATAGTAAAAATAAGAGAGAATGAAGCTCCAAGGTAGCGAGCACGGGACTAGTGGTGCTGGGGCCGCAAGGTGGCGTGGTCATATTTCTCCCGCTCGGAACTGTGAGTCATCACAGCTTTAATTTAACTTATCAGATCGCATCGCGTTGTAATTAACATAATAGTAAATGGACGGATTGACTGTAGAATTTATATATTTTTTTTTTTTATTTTTTTTTTAGTTACATACCTACTTTATATGAACTGGCGCAACAAGCGTATCGTATAGATCGCCAGTTTAATTTTAAAATTCTGAAATCCAGGGGGGCAAGTACCCCCCTTGCCCTTCCCCCCTCGTGGTACCCGTGGTGTCACCTCCTTAGCTCTCAACTCATGACAACCCGACAATCAATAAATATATTTGATACGCTTCATATTATTTTATTTATAATGTCATATATGTTAGGCTAGGCAGTTGTCACATAACTAGGTGGTAGACTGCATTCAATATGTCTGCTGAATTTGTTTTGTAAAATACTTGGTCCTAGGCCAGAACGATATAAAAATAAGCTTCCCTAAAGCCGCTCTAACTTTAGTGCTGGCTCATTTTAAGTATATAAATTGCAAAATAAAATTGAAATACGTGACAAGTTCATCATTCTTGATGGTAAACGTAACTTCGGGGTCGTATTTGAGCCAAGAAATCCACACAAACACCTCCGCCGTGCGTGCGGTCTGGTAGAAGATGACAAGCAACATTTTATTTGTATTTATTTATTTATTATTATTATTATTTATTACATTATTTATTATTATCAATATTATTATCATTAACATGTGTTATGTTCGTTGAACATGCAGACCAATCAGCGACTATTAAGCTGAGTATCCAAAGTTTACATAAGTCGGATATTATAAAAATAAAACCACGCTGTCCTAAGTGTGAGCACAAATATACATATTGCTAATCTCAAATAAAATTATTAACACGCCATAAGTATGTAGGCCTACTCATTCCTCTCGCCTGATTACAGCTCCCGGAGGAGCGGGCGGTAGTGGAGGTCCTGGAGGACCAGGAGGACCAGGAGGAGCCGGATACCCACCTACTGGGTTCCCACCTACTGGGTTCCCACCTACCGGATTCCCACCTACTGGGTTCCCACCTACTGGGTTCCCACCTACTGGGTTCCCACCTACTGGGTTCCCACCTACCGGATTCCCACCTACTGGGTTCCCACCTACTGGGTTCCCACCTACTGGATTCCCACCTACTGGGTTCCCACCTACTGGGTTCCCACCTACTGGGTTCCCACCTACTGGGTTCCCACCTACTGGGTTCCCACCTACTGGGTTCCCACCTACCGGATTCCCACCTACTGGGTTCCCACCTACTGGGTTCCCACCTACTGGGTTCCCACCTACTGGGTTCCCACCTACTGGGTTCCCACCTACCGGATTCCCACCTACTGGGTTCCCACCTACTGGGTTCCCACCTACCGGATTCCCACCTACTGGGTTCCCACCTACTGGATTCCCACCTACTGGATTCCCACCTACTGGGTTCCCACCTACTGGGTTCCCACCTACTGGATTCCCACCTACTGGATTCCCACCTACTGGGTTCCCACCTGGATACCCACCAACATACCCACCAGGAGGTGGACCGGGTGGACCAGGGGGTGCGGGTGGCCCGGGGGGCGCGGGTGGCGCTGGCGGGTCGGGATCATGGACAGGTTCGTAACTCTCCACCACTTGTGACGTCACGTCATGTAAGTTACAGAAACCTTCGTTACCGACTCGGTCGACGTTGTCGCTTGGAAATCGGTGATGTTTTAGATGCCAGTAATTATGAGGGTTTACTATCTTTCACTGTACAGTATGTGAAGTGTGTTGTTGACTTGAGATATTTTTAGTTTGACGCTCCCCGGATGCTCCCCTCGATCAATATGTGTCAACCGTGGGCGCCTTTAACCCATGTGTAAGGGGTGGCAGAGTGTAGCAACAGTTTCCAACTGTGTGGAAGGGGCGGGGGGGGGGGGGGGGGTTGGAGCCCCGAATTATATGTTTTTGATTTTAAACACTTTTTAACTGATTTTAGGAAATAGGTTCTGAATGCAATGAATAAGCAAAACACGCGTTTGATTTCTTTGGTTAAACCAAGCACTTAGTTTAACAGTATCAGATACAAAAAGTATATAAATGCAAGTCCTAAGTAGAAAATAATATTTTAAATAGGTTTAATGTGGTCGTATTTATTGAAGTTTCAACCCGGGGAATCTGAAACGCGTACAGGTGGCTGTGACGTCATGATTCAGTAGACGTGGCGTAACAGACCAATCGCTGAGGCGGTGAGCGTACACAGACACAAACTATGACGTCAAATCCCATCAACATGGCGGCGGCTCGTTTTTCACGCCTTTTTATTTATCGTTACTAATTGAGGCACCGACTGATCTATTTTTCAAAATTCAAAGACACAAAATAATTAAATGACAGAAAAGGTATTTAATAATCGATTAAGTTTTTCATACGCGTGTTCCCTATTGAACCACATTATTAACTACTTCGTACGTAGAACGCACTGTTTAGCGTGTAAATAAGCAAAACAATATCTTTTGAGATATGAATGATAACGAATGATAATCCTGGCCGTGATCAAATGCTTTTTAAATACAAGTCCAAAAACTGTAAAAAATAGTAAAAATAAGAGAGTACGAAGCTCCAAGGTAGGGAGCACGGGACTAGTGGCTCAAGGGCCGCGACGTGGCGTGGTCATATTGCTCCCGCTTGGAACTGTCAGTCATTGGAGCTTTGATTTAACTTATCGGATCGCGTTGAAATTAACATATAAGTAAAGGGACGGATTGACTAAAGAATTAACAAAAATTTGTTTTTATTTTATTTTTAAGTTACATACTTTATATGAAGTGGCGCATGAAGCGTATCGTAAAGTTCGCCAGTTTAATTTGAAAATTCTGAAATCCAGGCCCCCCCCCTCGCGGTGCCCATAATGTCAACCCCTTAGCCTTCAACCCGTGACAACCCGTGAATCAAATAATATATTTTATTCGTTTCATAATATTTATTTTATTTATAATGTCATATATGTTAGGCTGAAGAATGGTCACATAACCAGGTGGTGGAGCTTCAAACTAGTAGGTACAACTTAAAGTATCTGAACTCCGGTCACTTTTGCTAAGGGATATCTATAGTAGAATGTATATTATTTTAGAACCTTGCTTTATAAAATATCGTGTTGTATACACACAGGCCGAATTACAATGATATATACATACGCTTATAACAAGTACTGAGGCTGATCACTTAACATTCAGGAATCATTTTTTTCGAATCTCGTATAATTCGGAAAGCGATTTTTATCCAAGCAATCAATTTTATTACGGATGTTCCAATTGTTCGACGAAATTTATTTCTGTTCATTTTAAAATCAATACATTTTAAATCAATACAAAGTCAACAAAACCATTTTACAAATTTATCCAGGACCCTTCTCGGTCCACTTAGGCTGGAACTTATACTCGTCCCCAACACATAGGGGCGCCCGTTGTTACCAAGGTAACGTTTCATGAATGAATTATTTCCTCGATATAAAACAAACCCATAGCAACAATGAAAACTAGGTGTAGATGCCGATTATGAACAAAAACACAATCTTTAATGACAAATATGCACAACAACAAAAATGAACCTTGATATAACATTTAAAACTAGTTTTATTGTTATGCATTATTGTCATTGAAGAATTAGAGCACCACGATTACAACAGTCTACAAATTCTAGATCGAGTTGGAAAATTGTCTATTGGATTGCCCGTATTGTTGAAACAACAAAATTCAAGTACATAATGTCGATAGAGTAAATGAATACGAACCATAACTGGTAGTTTAATGGTAAAGGAAGGTTTAAATCTGACTTTACCAAACATTTAGACTAAACAGGGAAGGATACCTCTATCTATATCAATAACCACACAAAATTTTCATTTTTAAATTATATCACAAGAATGGGCTTCGAAATCGAAAATCTGAATCAACAGCGCACTGAGGTTTAGTAAGCCCTACACAGTGAATGCGCTAAGTCGTGACTTAAATTAAAATCAGTATGTTTTTTTATAAATATAATTTTATTACTAATTATCGAATTGTAATCAAAATACTACGCTAATGGTTATAGTATTTTATTCAATCTGTAGGGCTTACCAAAGCACAGTGCGCTGCTGATTTAGATTTTCGATTTCTTGTTGCAATCTTGATATATAATTTAATAATGAACATTTTCTGCGGTTTTTGACGTAGAGACTACCCTTTGCCCTTAATAATAGCCGGCAATAACAGCGTTGGTCCGCCAAGAATGGAGTCTAGTAGAAGACTAAGATCCAACAACATCTCTCCTTGGAAAGGTGTTGTTCGATCATGGTAGATGACCACGCATGGTGTGCAATGTTGGTTGAAATCATATTTTTAGCTTTATGTCGTTGGTGTGCTACTTGGAATTTACATCTTAACCTCAAAAAATGTTTTGTTATATCTTTTACAACGAGGAGAAATCCGATACATTTTAATTATTCCTTTGGCGGTGATACACTAAATAGAGTTTTTAGTGTAAATGATCTTGGTGTTTTGTTAACCTCAGATTTTTCTTTTAATGACCACATAACTGCAATCCTGTCAAAAGCTTATAGATTGCTTGGATTTTTTAAACGTAATCTGCACTCTGTCTTTTCTAAAGAAACTATACGACGTGTTTACCTGAGTCTTGTGCGGCCTCAGGTGGAGTACGCTAGTATTGTTTGGTCTCCACATCACAAGACAAGGGTGGATATTCTAGAGCGACTCCAGCAGCGATTTGTTAAGTGGTTATCACGCCTGGACGACCCCACATTTGTGTACCACAGGAAGGACTATGTAAAAATATGTGAAGACCTGCACTTGCAAACGCTGTCTGGTAGAAGACAGGCTGCTGATTTTATGTTTTTACACAAACTTTTAAACAGTGGTATAGATTGTTCTGAGGTTTTAAAATTAATTCATTTTAATGTACCTATTCGTAGGACAAGAAGTACCTGTTTGTTTTATCCGCCAAAGGCCAGAGTTGACATTTATAAATACTCATATCTACCACGAGTACAAACAAATTTTAATAACCTACTGTCCCAACGAGTTGACTTAGGTATAGATGTTTTTAATGACTCAACTTTTACTTTTAAGAAAAAGTGTCGTTTATTGTAATGTGTTGTTTCTTTGTTATTTATAATTCTATGTGTCTATTTATTTTGTGATGATGTTTGTATGTTTTTTATTATATCCTGTGTATTTCTGGTTGTATAAACTGTGCTGGGATAAATAAATAATAATAATAATAATAATAATAATAATAACAACCAATAAGCTCTATGGAAATAGGACAAGCTAAGAATGTCCAAAATCGAAAATAAACAAATATCCTTTATTTTACTTAGATTGAGCTATGATGTAAATAAGTAAGTGGGTAAGTAAGTAAGTAAGTACGTAAGTAAGTTAGTGAGTACGTTAGTAAGTAAGAACGTGAGTAAGTAAGTAAGTAAGTAAGTAAGTAAGTAAGTAAGTAAGTAAGTAAGTAAGTAAGTAAGTAAGTAAGTAAGTAAGTAAGTAAGTAAGTAAGTAAGTAAGTAATTAAGTAAGTCAGTAAGTAAGTTAGTAAGAAAAAAGTAAGTTATACTAATCCTTCTCGCATCATTACAGGGGGAGCTCCCGGGGGACCGGGCGGTCCTGGAGGACCCGGAGGACCTGGAGGGCCGGGAGGACCAGGATCATACCTACCAGGATTCCCACCAGGATTCCCACCTAGTGGAACACCAGGATTCCCACCAGGACTACCACCAGGATACCCACCAACAGGATATCCACCTACTGGATCCCCAGGATTCCCACCAGGACTACTACCAGGATACCCACCAACAGGATATCCACCTACTGGATCCCCAGGATTCCCACCAGGACTACCACCAGGATACCCACCAACAGGATATCCACCTACTGGATCCCCAGGATTCCCACCAGGACTACCACCAGGATACCCACCAACAGGATATCCACCTACTGGATCCCCAGGATTCCCACCAGGACTACCACCAGGATACCCACCAACAGGATATCCACCTACTGGATCCCCAGGATTCCCACCAGGACTACCACCAGGATACCCACCAACAGGATATCCACCTACTGGATCCCCAGGATTCCCACCAGGACTACCACCAGGATACCCACCAACAGGATATCCACCTACTGGATCACCAGGATTCCCACCAGGACTACCACCGGGATACCCACCAACAGGATATCCACCTACTGGATCCCCAGGATTCCCACCAGGACTACCACCAGGATACCCACCAACAGGATATCCACCTACTGGATCCCCAGGATTACCACCAGGATTCCCACCACCAGGATATCCACCAACAGGATATCCACCTACTGGATCCCCAGGATTCCCACCAGGACTACCACCAGGATACCCACCAACAGGATATCCACCTACTGGATCCCCAGGATTCCCACCCGGATTCCCACCACCAGGATATCCACCAACAGGATATCCCCCTACTGGATCACCAGGATACCCACCACCAGGATATCCACCTAGTGGAACCCCAGGATTCCCACCCGGATTCCCACCAGGATTACCACCAGGATTCCCAACAGGATTACCACCAGGATTACCACCAGGATTCCCAACAGGATTCCCACCTAGCGGGTTCCCACCTGGATACCCAACACCTGGACCACCTGGAGGTGGACCTGGTGGACCAGGGGGTGCAGGGGGCGCGGGTGGACCGGGGGGCGCTGGCGGGTCGGGATCATGGACAGGTTCGTAACCCTCCACCTAATCTAAATCCACTTGTTACGTCACGTCATGTAAGTTACAGAAACCTTCGTTACCGACTCGGTCGACGTTGTCGCTTGGAAATCGGTGATGTTTTAGATGCCAGTAATTATGGGGGTTTACCATCTTTCACTGTACAGTATGTGAAGTGTGTTGTTGACTTGAGATTTTTTTAGTTTGAAGCTCCCCGGATGCTCCCCTCGATCAATATGTGTCAACCGTGGGCGCCTTTAACCCATGTGTAAGGGGTGGCAGAGTGTAGTAACAGTTTCCAACTGTGTGGAAGGGGGGGGGGGGGGGAGGTTGAGCCCTGAATTATATTTTTTTTATTTTAAACACCTTTTAACTGATTTTAGGATGTAAGTTCTGAATGCAATGAATAGGCAACACGCGTTTGATTTTTTTGGTTTAACCAAGCACTTAGTTTAATAGTATTGGATACAAAAAGTATATAAATGCAAGTCCTTAGTAGAAAATAAGTTTTTAAATAGGTTTAATGTGGTCGTATTTATTGAAGTTTCAACCCGGGGAATCTGAATCGCGTACAGGTGGCTGTGACGTCAGGATTCAGTAGACGTGGCGTAACAGACCAATCGCTGAGGCGGTGAGCGTACACAGACACAAACTATGACGTCAAATCCCATCAACATGGCGGCGGCTCGTTTTTCACGCCTTTTTATTTATCGTTACTAATTGAGGCACCGACTGATCTATTTTTCAAAATTCAAAGACACAAAATAATTAAATGACAGAAAAGGTATTTAATAATCGATTAAGTTTTTCATACGCGTGTTCCCTATTGAACCACATTATTAACTACTTCGTACGTAGAACGCACTGTTTAGCGTGTAAATAAGCAAAACAATATCTTTTGAGATATGAATGATAACGAATGATAATCCTGGCCGTGATCAAATGCTTTTTAAATACAAGTCCAAAAACTGTAAAAAATAGTAAAAATAAGAGAGTACGAAGCTCCAAGGTAGGGAGCACGGGACTAGTGGCTCAAGGGCCGCGACGTGGCGTGGTCATATTGCTCCCGCTTGGAACTGTCAGTCATTGGAGCTTTGATTTAACTTATCGGATCGCGTTGAAATTAACATATAAGTAAAGGGACGGATTGACTAAAGAATTAACAAAAATTTGTTTTTATTTTATTTTTAAGTTACATACTTTATATGAAGTGGCGCATGAAGCGTATCGTAAAGTTCGCCAGTTTAATTTGAAAATTCTGAAATCCAGGGCCCCCCCCTCGCGGTGCCCATAATGTCAACCCCTTAGCCTTCAACCCGTGACAACCCGTGAATCAAATAATATATTTTATTCGTTTCATAATATTTATTTTATTTATAATGTCATATATGTTAGGCTGAAGAATGGTCACATAACCAGGTGGTGGAGCTTCAAACTAGTAGGTACAACTTTCAAACTAGTAGGTACAACTCCGGTCACTTTTGCTAAGGGATATCTATAGTAGAATGTATATTATTTTAGAACCTTGCTTTATAAAATATCGTGTTGTATACACACAGGCCGAATTACAATGATATATACATACGCTTATAACAAGTACTGAGGCTGATCACTTAACATTCAGGAATCATTTTTTTCGAATCTCGTATAATTCGGAAAGCGATTTTTATCCAAGCAATCAATTTTATTACGGATGTTCCAATTGTTCGACGAAATTTATTTCTGTTCATTTTAAAATCAATACATTTTAAATCAATAAAAAGTCAACAAAACCATTTTAAAAATTTATCCAGGACCCTTCTCGGTCCACTTAGGCTGGAACTTATACTCGTCCCCAACACATAGGGACGCCCGTTGTTACCAAGGTAATGTTTCATGAATGTTGTTCCTGTATAAAAAACAAATCCATAGCAACAATGAAAACTAGGTGTAGTTGCCGATTATGAAAAAAAACATAATCTTCAATGACAAAAATGCACAACAATGAAAACGAAACGAACGTTGGTATAACATATAATACTAGTTTTATTGTTATGCATTATTGTCATTGAAGAATTAGAGCACCACGATTACAACAGTCCAAGGATTCTAAATCGAGTTTGAAAATTGTCTATAGGGCACTAGCAACACCAAAAGACAACAATGAAACAAATGAATTAAATCGATGGACAAACAACATGCTGTCAAAAAATAATTTTGTCTGATTTTGGAAAACAAAACAAAAAACAAACAAGTACACATACAAAACTTTCACTTAGTCGCTGTCTATCATTAAAGTTTTAAACGGCAAGCAGTTACTATTGCTACACTTGCTTTTATATCTATGGTTGCAATTTTATTATTTTGACACCTGATGGTTTGTCCATCAGTTCAATTCATTTGTTTCATTGTTGTCTTTCGGTGTTGCTAGTGCCCTATTGGATTACCCGTCTTGTTGAAACAACAAGATTCAAGTACATAATGTCGATAGAGTATATGGATGCGATTGCGAATCATAATTGGTAGTTTAATGGTAAAAGAAGGTTTAGATCTGACTTTACCAAACATTTAGACATGATAATAGCCGCCAAAAACAGCGGTGGTCCACCAAGAATGGAGTCTAGTAGAAGACCACTATCCAACAACATCTCTTCTTGGAAAGATGTTGGATCATGGTAGAAGACCACGCATGGTGTGCAATGTTGGTTGAAACCATAACAACCAATAAGCTCTATGGACATTGGACAAGCTAAGAAAGAATGTCCAAAGTCGGACATAAACAAATAACCTTCATTTACTTACATTGAGCTATGAGGTAAATAAGTAAGTGAGTACGTAAATAAGTAAGTAAATAAGTAAGTAAGTAAGTAAGTAAGTAAGTAAGTAAGTAAGTAAGTAAGTAAGTAAGTAAGTAAGTAAGTAAGTAAGTGAGTAAATAAGTAAGTAAGGAGCTATAGTGAATAAATACTAATCCCTCTCGCATCATTACAGGGGGAGCTCCCGGGGGACCGGGCGGTTCTGGAGGACCCGGAGGACCTGGAGGACCGGGAGGACCAGGATCATACCTACCAGGATTCCCACCAGGATTCCCACCAGGATTCCCACCTAGTGGAACACCAGGATTCCCACCAGGACTACCACCAGGATACCCACCAACAGGATATCCACCTACTGGATCCCCAGGATTCCCACCAGGACTACCACCAGGATACCCACCAACAGGATATCCACCTAGTGGATCCCCAGGATTCCCACCAGGACTACCACCAGGATACCCACCAACAGGATATCCACCTAGTGGATCACCAGGATTCCCACCAGGACTACCACCAGGATACCCACCAACAGGATATCCACCTAGTGGATCCCCAGGATTCCCACCAGGACTACCACCAGGATACCCACCAACAGGATATCCACCTACTGGATCACCAGGATTCCCACCAGGACTACCACCAGGATACCCACCAACAGGATATCCACCTACTGGATCCCCAGGATTCCCACCAGGACTACCACCAGGATACCCACCAACAGGATATCCACCTACTGGATCCCCAGGATTCCCACCAGGACTACCACCAGGATACCCACCAACAGGATATCCACCTACTGGATCCCCAGGATTCCCACCAGGACTACCACCAGGATACCCACCAACAGGATATCCACCTAGTGGATCCCCAGGATTCCCACCAGGACTACCACCAGGATACCCACCAACAGGATATCCACCTACTGGATTCCCACCAGGACTACCACCAGGACTACCACCAGGATACCCACCAACAGGATATCCACCTACTGGATCCCCAGGATTCCCACCAGGACTACCACCAGGATACCCACCAACAGGATATCCACCTACTGGATCCCCAGGAGTCCCACCAGGACTACCACCAGGATACCCACCAACAGGATATCCACCTACTGGATCCCCAGGATTCCCACCAGGATTCCCACCACCAGGATATCCACCAACAGGATATCCACCTACTGGATCACCAGGATACCCACCACCAGGATATCCACCTAGTGGAACCCCAGGATTCCCACCAGGATTCCCACCAGGATTACCACCAGGATTCCCAACAGGATTACCACCAGGATTACCACCAGGATTCCCAACAGGATTCCCACCTAGCGGGTTCCCACCAGGATACCCACCAATAAGACCACCAGGAGGTGGACCTGGTGGACCAGGGGGTGCGGGTGGCCCGGGGGGCGCGGGGGGCGCTGGCGGGTCGGGATCATGGACAGGTTCGTAACTCTCCACCACTTGTGGCGTCACGTCATGTAAGTTACAGAAACCTTCGTTACCGACTCGGTCGACGTTGTCGCTTGGAAATCGGTGATGTTTTAGATGTCAGTACTGATGGGGGTTGACTATCTTTCACTGCACAGTATGTGAGGTGGTTGACTTTAGATAGTTTTAGTTTGACGCTCCCCCTGATGCTCCACTCCATCGCTTTGGGTCCACCCCTTTGCTACGTGACTACCCGACATTCAATCATATTTAATCTTTCATATTATATTATTTATAATAACTCACATTTGTTACGTAGGGCAGTTGTCACATAACCAGGGGGTGGAGCTTCAAACAATGTCAAACTTAAAGTATCTGAATTCTCCATTTACTTTTTTTAAGGGATTTGTATAATAGAAAGAACAGTTTAGAACCTTGCTCTATAAATATTAAGGGGGAGTCATACAGATACAATTGTGTTGTGTACACATACGCCGAATTATAGTGGTATATTTAAACATCCGCTCCCTTCAAGTATGGAAGCGGGATACTTTAATTCGGGAAGCATTTTTTCGAATCTCACAATTAGGAGGGCGATTTTTATCCGAGCAATCGATTTGTTTCGCATGTTCCTGTTTTTCGACGAAATTGATTTCTGGTCATTTTACAATCAATAATTTTCAAAATTTGACTAGGACCCTTCACGGTCACTTAGGCTGGAACTCATACTCATCCCTTACACATAGGGGCGCCCGTTGTTACCAAGGTAACAGTATCATGAATGTTATTTCCTCTATATAAAACAAATCCATAGCAACGATGAAAACTAGGTATAGGTGCCGATTATGAACCAAAACATAATCTTTAAAGACAAAAATTTACAACAATGAAAATGAACCTTGATATAAAATTTAAAACTAGTTTTATTGTTATGCATTATTGTCATTGAAGAATTAGGGCACCACGATTACAACAGCCCAAGGATTCTAGATCGAGTTGAAAAATTGTCTATTGCATTGCCAGTCTTGTTGAAACAACCAAATTCAAGTACATAGACTCTAATGTCGATAGAGTATATAGATGCTAATCATAATTGGTAGTTTCATGGTAAAAGAAGGTTAGATCTGACTTTACCAAACATTTAGACTTAATAATAGCCGCCAATAACAGCGGTGGTCCACCAAGAATGGAGTCTAGTAGAAGACCACGCATGGTGTGCATTGTTGGTTCAAATCATAACAAACAATAAACTCTATGGACGTTGGACAAACTAAGAATGTCCAAAGTCGGACATAAACAAATATCCTTCATTTATTTAGATTGAGCTATGAAGTAAATAAATAAGTAAGTGAGTAAGTAAGTAAGTAAGTAAGTAAGTAAGTAAGTAAGTAAGTAAGTAAGTAAGTAAGTAAGTAAGTAAGTAAGTAAGTAAGTAAGTAAGTAAGGAGCTATAGTGCATAAATACTAATCCCTCTCGCATCATTACAGGGGGAGCTCCCGGGGGACCGGGCGGTCCTGGAGGACCCGGAGGACCTGGAGGGCCGGGAGGACCAGGATCATACCTACCAGGATTCCCACCAGGATTCCCACCAGGATTCCCACCTAGTGGAACACCAGGATACCCACTACCAGGATACCCACCACCAGGATACCCACCTATGGGTCCACCAGTAGGACCACCAGGAGGACCACCAGGATACCCACTACCGGGATACCCACCACCAGGATACCCACCAATGGGTCCACCAGTAGGACCACCAGGAGGACCACCAGGATACCCACTACCGGGATACCCACCACCAGGATACCCACCAATGGGTCCACCAGTAGGACCACCAGGAGGACCACCAGGATACCCACTACCGGGATACCCACCACCAGGATACCCACCTATGGGTCCACCAGTAGGACCACCAGGAGGACCACCAGGATACCCACTACCGGGATACCCACCACCAGGATACCCACCTATGGGTCCACCAGTAGGACCACCAGGAGGACCACCAGGATACCCACTGCCAGGATACCCACCACCAGGATACCCACCTATGGGTCCACCAGTAGGACCACCAGGAGTACCACCAGGATACCCACCACCAGGATACCCACCTATGGGTCCACCAGTAGGACCACCAGGAGGACCACCAGGAGGACCACCAGGATACCCACTACCGGGATACCCACCACCAGGATACCCACCTATGGGTCCACCAGTAGGACCACCAGTAGGACCACCAGGATACCCACCACCAGGATACCCACCTAGTGGAACACCAGGATACCCACCACCGGGATACCCACCACCGGGATACCCACCTATGGGTCCACCAGTAGGACCACCAGGAGTACCACCAGGATACCCACCACCAGGATACCCACCTATGGGTCCACCAGTAGGACCACCAGGAGGACCACCAGGATACCCACTGCCGGGATACCCACCACCAGGATACCCACCTATGGGTCCACCAGTAGGACCACCAGTAGGACCACCAGGATACCCACCACCAGGATACCCACCTAGTGGAACACCAGGATACCCACCACCGGGATACCCACCACCAGGATACCCACCTAGTGGAACACCAGGATACCCACCACCGGGATACCCACCACCAGGATACCCACCTAGTGGAACACCAGGATACCCACCACCAGGATACCCACCTATGGGTCCACCAGTAGGACCACCAGGAGTACCACCAGGATACCCACTACCGGGATACCCACCACCAGGATACCCACCTATGGGTCCACCAGTAGGACCACCAGGAGGACCACCAGGATACCCACTGCCGGGATACCCACCACCAGGATACCCACCTATGGGTCCACCAGTAGGACCACCAGGAGTACCACCAGGATACCCACTACCGGGATACCCACCACCAGGATACCCACCTATGGGTCCACCAGTAGGACCACCAGGAGGACCACCAGGATACCCACTGCCGGGATACCCACCACCAGGATACCCACCTATGGGTCCACCAGTAGGACCACCAGGAGGACCACCAGGATACCCACTACCGGGATACCCACCACCAGGATACCCACCTATGGGTCCACCAGTAGGACCACCTGGAGGACCACCAGGATACCCACTGCCGGGATACCCACCACCAGGATACCCACCTAGTGGTACACCAGGATACCCACCACCAGGATACCCACCTAGTGGAACACCAGGATACCCACCACCTGGATACCCACCACCAGGATACCCACCTAGTGGAACACCAGGATACCCACCACCAGGATACCCACCTAGTGGAACACCAGGATACCCACCACCGGGATACCCACCACCAGGATACCCACCTAGTGGTACACCAGGATACCCACCACCAGGATACCCACCTAGTGGAACACCAGGATACCCACCACCAGGATACCCACTACCAGGATACCCACCTAGTGGAACACCAGGATACCCACCACCAGGATACCCCCCTAGTGGAACACCAGGATACCCACCACCGGGATACCCACCACCAGGATACCCACCTAGTGGAACACCAGGATACCCACCACCAGGATACCCACTTCCAGGATACCCCCCTAGTGGAACACCAGGATACCCACCACCTGGATACCCACCACCAGGATACCCACCTAGTGGAACACCAGGATACCCACCACCAGGATACCCACTACCAGGATACCCACCATCCGGACCACCAGCACACTCACCCCATAAACCACCGTCATATTGGCACCAACATGGGTGGGACGATTACAATCCTTGTGGTAAGGGTCCGGTGTTGAGCGCCGATGGGCGCTACTGGATTGTGTGCACGCCCCGTCTATAGTTCTAGAGTCTAGAGTGTGGTATATAGTGCAATGTTGGTAGATGTGTGAATTAATTGAGTGTAGACCAATGAGTTTCCTTACGAGAATTGTTACAGTTTTAATATACAGTGCCTTTTTTACCGAAGCGTTATACATGTATTTACGTACCGTTTACACTGTAATTAGTTGTGAATTAAACAGTTCACGTAATGTCTGTGTTGGATTCCGTGCTCATACTCAATTTGTTCATTACAAAACTAGCAAACTACGTGCCTAAATCTTAAAATGTATTGACTTGTTTAGTTTTATATGACCAGTGTATAAATTGTTCTACTATGCCTTATTTCATGTTTGCTTAGAGTAGTAATTAGTATTTAGTTATTGTAGTGCAAAGGGTTAGAAGTAGTAAGATGGTAGCTAGATTCAGTAATATAAACTTTAAAATTGCTTGATTTCAAAAAATGTAATAATTCTACTATTAAATTATTATTATTTATTTATCTGTTTAAAAGTTCATGTATTGCAGTCTTGGATAGGTATGCAATTTACAAAACTGTCAATAAATATACGTATTTACAAAAGCGATTGCATTCGTGCATTTACCACAACCTATTATCCTATAAACCTAACAACTTATTCATACTTATACACCTCAAACCCAATGCCTAAATACAACAACTATATACAACAATCAAACCAATGGAAAGCCTGGCTGCCATGATGACAAGTTAAAATGGAAATCTACATAATTATTATTATTATCAAGTCTGAAAAATTACTGTTTTAAACAAATAAATCTCATTTAGAGTCTACCCACTCAGTAACGATACTGATTTGCAGTGGGGGACTTCAATTTAAAGCGACTAAACCAACCCTATAGGCTCCAAACACCATCGTCCATCGACGAGTGATATTGTGCTCCAACTCCAATTCACAATGAATAAAATAAATAGTCAGCTATTACGAATTGCGATCGAGTGGTAAATATCATTAAAGAAACATTTGTTTATAGTCAGCATTTGATTACGTATTCTTAATACTAACTAATTCTTGACTGTTCGTCCTCCAGAAAAGAGCGGTTTGCATCATTGCTGGTGCAATCCAGGAGAGAAACAATCTTTTAGATAGCTCAACAGCTTGGAACAAATATGGCAATATCCACAATGTACAATGTATTAGTGTATTGTAGTACAATGTATTAGCATTATACATAGTTCTAGCTCTAGACCAAACTTAATCTTCATTTTCATTGTAAACAAAATAAGTATAGATAGAGGCATGTTTTGTTGCTGATCTCTCAAGCTTCTGCTAATGACAGCAACAAAACAAGTTTACACTGTACATATTCTGTATAGCCTACATTAATTTCACTTAAAACATGTTAGCTCTTTACTTTACTAGAAAATATTTGTACTATTATACTTAAACGATCGCAGTGTAAACTTAAAAATGCAATAAAAATGAATCTGAATCTGATATTAATTCCCGGATTAATAAAGAACTTGAACTCGAAATTTATGGGCTACGAAGAACATTGAAAATCCTACCAGTAATCACACCACGCCCACGGTCCATGATAATATTGGACCGTGACTGCGGCCTAGTGGGTACGGCCACGGTCCTATATTATCTTGGACCGTAGTCCGTGTGTAAGGCCCTGTACGCAGCCTTCTCGACCGAGTCAATCAGCCCGATTTGCTGATTGACCCGTCGAGAACAGTAACACACAATCAAAATAATGTATTCAATTGTCTAATCTTAACTGTGTTGACAAAATTAATATCAATCAAAGTATCACATTTATTTCTTCTTCGGCACAACACCAGACTCAGTCAATGTTTTGACACAAGCTGTAACCAACCAAAACTCCCGCGAATATCACTACTTGTTCCGACTTACACCGTTTACTCCATATTGAGCGAATAGTGGAAGAAGTGGCCGCAAACGAACAAACTACGAAATCCATTTGTCAATATTTTGACATTCCTGATACAAAATAATTTCCAATTCTATTCACAAATTTGTTTTATAGAGAACAATTACAGCGTAAGGTTGTCGGCTGTTGACTATGAAAATGAGGTAAGTAAAACATTTATTCGTGCAGGCCTAGCCTAAAGTATTTACAAATTATTCAAGAATGAAGTGAGGTTGGTTGTAAAATCCTAACCTTTTCGGCCTAGCCTAGGCCTAGGCCTAGTCTTAAGTTATTCGTAGGTCCTGGTACCTGACTAATTAATTAAGTGCCAGAGCGTAGATTAAACCCAAAGGCCTAGCTAGGCCTTATTAAAATCCCATTTGGCGTAGGCCTAGTCTACGTGCTTGGTGCAAAGGCTAACCTATAGGCCCTAGCTAAGGCCTAGGCCCTAGGCCTAGGTAGACTACGCCCACTTTGCCTTGGGGCACATCTAATTGCTAAATCATGTAATGTAGTGAATGAGAATAAAATCCATCTGAATTTGACCAACAACAGCATTACTATCATATTTTTAGTCTGTAAGGGTGCTTACGGAAGCCTCCCTAATGGATCCGATCAAGTCACGACCATTGCGGACGCATCGGTAAGTTTGTTTCAAGACAGGTATATTTATTTAGCCTATTGTTAACTTCTTTTCACGGTAATGCAAAATGTAAATGTAAATTATAGACTACTCAGTGAATAAGTAAAAGTCCTACTTTGTGTCTACTTTCATTGCAGGGGGTTCATCTCACATTATAATGTAGATAGTTGGTCTATTATCCTGCTACCCTACTGCATATAAACCGTAGATCTTGAGCCCAACGGTGTCAAAGATGGATCCGACTGTACATGAGGAAATGGCAGGGTCTGCGGCCGCGTGGAACGGCACCGTAGACCGCAATCTCAACCTCAAAGATATCCAGATGGACAGCAACTTTATGTTTCTACTCACATCGTTAATATCGGCAATGGTCTGGGTTATTTACATCACCTACTATAACTCGAGAGTTATCGGCTATTTTGCTACGAAACTTCTGAACAGACTGTTTGTAACCAAAGGATTCCTGCATATTGGTAATTAATAATAATTAGGCTATTTACATAGGCCCCAATTGAAACTAGAAGTTGGCCTGGACATGACTAGTAGACTGATATAAACAAACACGTGTTATAAGACGCTACTTGTCATTAGCATGCTATTACCAGCCACTACTTGCTGTTATTAAAATCTTTACTTTTCCAATAGGCTATTTCATTTAAGGAGAAAAAATGAGCCTACTTTCTTGTTACTTTTTTGTTAGTTTAACAAAATCACACCTATAAAGGATCAAACGAAAAGGGAAACTAAAGATTTATAGATTTTAGTCTGTTTTTCTGTTGGCATTTAATGTCTGCCAGTTAGGCTTTATAGTAAACACTGGGAGGAAATTAATATTTCGTATTTCTCACGTTTCCTCGAGACGTAAAGCCCAAATATTGTTTTCTCAAATTGTAGGTGCCAAGAGTTTTCAGATTTATTAGCACTTACAGTACGTAGTAGCATACATACACAATTAGCTCTTTCCTGAGAGTGTATTGGTACTACTTTACTTTTACATTCACGTTTAAAAATTTCAAAAATGTGTGTCTGTAGGCCTATACGTAGCTAAATACTTCATGCCTAAATTATGTTTTCCAGGTTCGCTGACAATAAATGTCTTGTCCGGTAAGATCATGTTCCGCGACATTATCTACATAACGCACGATTACACAGTTCGAATACAAGATGGCTGGGTGATATTCCGATGGTGGCGATCGTACGTTCCCAAAGATGTCTCGGAGGGTAGGTTCAAAGAACTGAAATGAAATAATCGTTCATGTAGGTCTATAGTATAGAACGTACAAGAGGCAGGTGTCTTCTAAAAGTCAATTGACCTTTACAAAAAGCTTATGCTACGTTTCATTGTGGAATAGCGAATTAGTTGTCTAGAGATTTAGTTCAAAGGCCTAATGTAATTTTGGAAAACTCATTCATTTCTGTGTGTTGTCAATGACAGGAAGTCAAAATTTAATATCACTTGTTAACGCTGGTATGGTTTGAGATTGTATGTGATAGGCGGTATTCAACAAAAAAAAAAGTTAATAATAATTAATAATAATAGGCTAATAATAATAATTTCACACTTTAATAATGTTTTATTATTTATTTATTATTTCTTCTTCTTGTTATTATAATTAATATTATTATTATTAGTAGCCTATAGCCTAATTATAATAATAATAATAATAATAATTATTATTATTAGGCTATTATTATTATTATTATTATTATTATTGTTTATTATTATTATTGTTATTATTATTATTATTATTATTATTATTATTATTATTATTATTATTATTATTATTTTTACTATTATTAAATAAATAATTAAATTATTAATAATAATAATAATAATAATAATAATAATAATAATAATAATAATTATTATTATTATTATTATTATTATTATTATTATTATTATTATTATTATTATTATTATTTTTACTATTATTAAATAAATAAATGAATATTATATATATATATATATAAAAAAAAAAAAAATATTAATAGTAGACGTAGGCCTAATAAATAATAATAATAATAATATTAATGGACATTGTTTTGAACCCCTCCAGACCTGTCCCACTCGGACACTCGCCTGTCGGTGATGCTCAACGGCTTCGAGCTCCACTTCTACAACCGCTGCCGGGTCTATGCCGACCTTGAGAAGGTGTTCGGACTCGACCCCCAGATGTTCCCCGCGGACGAGGAGCTCGACCGGGACCGGGACCGGACGGGACTGGTCAGTCCCGCCGTCAGTCCCAAGGAGGCGGCGCTGTCGCACAGTTGGCGTGACCTCATACCCGTCATCAAGCTCGACATCGCGTCGGTGAGTTCAGGGGGGTCGCGACTCCCGAGGTTTTAGATTTTTGTGATTTCGAGTCAAAAGTGAAAGAATTTTTTTAAATGAATGAATTAATATTAATGTTAGTAATATTGTTAATCTTAATTAAAAATAAAATAATTAATAAACAATAGTATTAATAATATTATTAATATTAATTAATTAATTTTTTGACAGGTCATGTGTGTGTGGGAAAATTATTAGATTGTAAATTCTTAGTAATTTCAACCTGTTTTTGCTGTGCACACGAACTTCAATAACATTTTATTAAATATTTACGACGGTCTACATTGGTTGGGGGATCGCAATGTTTCTATACGTTGTCGAGGTTTCCAATGTAGAGGAAAAAGTAAAAAAATTGTAGCCTACTTTGAAAGTAATTAATATAAATTTATTTTCTTTTACAGGTCACATGTGTGTTGGAAAACGAATACAGATTATAAATTGTTTCTAATTCCAACCTGTTTTTGCTGCACACATAACTTCTATAACATATAAATATATATATATATATATATAAAAAAAAACAGATTTCTTTAAAATTTGTTATTTGTACTAGGGTTATGATGTTTATCACCTAATATACTTATAAATGTTCACCTATAATATTACCTTACAAACTTTAGATGTGACGCACTATAAATTTTTGATAATTTCAAAATCAAAATTTTCGTAGAACATCGACAATTCAGCCGAGTTTGTGTCGCGGCCCATCCCCTAGTTATAACGAGCACCGTCGACGATAGAGATTATAACGTTCTAATTCTCTTCCAGGGTCGCGTGGTCTTCGGCAATCGTCTGGTACCGACAACTCTCTCCATCACCGTCGAGGAGGCGCACTTTGTTTACTCGACCAAACCGGCCGCCTCGAGACTCGACCATTTCATGCACTTCGTCAAGTGCAAGGCGGAGAATTTCAAGGTACCTACCTATGCTCTAGGCATGAATACGTGCAACCACTTTACTTTGTTTGTAGATTAAGCGGATAGTTATTGCTTTCCGGTGGACGTCAAGAAGAAAGTAATTGTTGAATTAATTTTTTTTTTTTTTTAAGTACGTAGGTACGGTAAATGCAAAGTGTGTGTTAATATTAATCATAGCACCTTCTCATCCATTTCCAGTTGTGGAAAGCTGGTAGGATGATAGGAAAGGGCATATGCCCTATACACAATAAATAATATAGAAAAGTATACAAAACATTACAAAATATATAACAAGTAGACAAAATATTACATAATAATATAGAAAATAATAGAAAAAGACACAAAATATTTTAAAATATATGCAACAAAAATTACCAAAGATTAACAAGTAGGCCTACACAAGATATTATGGAGATAAAAATTAAATAAAATGATAAAGAAAAAAAAATTATAAAGAAATAGATATTTAATTACACTTTTAAATTTAATTTTTTAATATGATACCGGTTGTGCTTGAATTTCCAAAGTCAGTGAGAAGTTCCGAGTTTTTGCGGCTCTACAATAATAACCGTTGAAGTATGAATATGTGTGTACAAATGGAACTATGATTGAATGTGCCTGGTGACGTCTGGAAGGTCGGATATTATTTCATGACGCCCGATGAAAAATAGGTATCTATAATACTATTAGGTGTAATAATAAAATAGCCTTTACAAAAATCTAAAAAAAATAACGCTGTGCGAACGGGTCGATATAGGTGATCCTGGCTCCGAGCCCCAAGTACACGGGCATGGTGGACGAACCGCCGCGGTTCATGGGGGAGGGTTTCGTGGTGCTGTCGTCCAACAACATCGAGCTGTATCACTACATGGACGAGGCTGGCGTGGTGCCCGAACAGCCCGAGATGCTGCGGCTGGCCAACGGCGACATAGTCGAGTCGGCGCCGCCCATCTGGGGCATCGACATCAAGGTAAGCTTGCCCGTACGTACGGGTACAGACGTTTTCTGATTTGGCGCGAAAAATTTTTTTTTCTGGAAAGTTTCCGTTCCGTTTAAATTTAATTTCTAAAGAAATTATCTATTCTATTTGTATGGGCATCTACAGATTAACACTGTACACTAAATTATATATATCAATGCAACTTGGCAAGTAATTTAGTGAGAATGATAGGCCCACAATTAGGCTATAGATCTCAATAATAAATGGTATTTAAATGTCCCCCACTGAAAATGAGTTCTTATAACTGAGAGAGTAGACTATAGCCTAAATAGAAATTTATTAATTTATTTACTTGTAGGCCTATTCTAAATTGTATTGTGTTGTCTTGTTTCAGTGTGGCAAAGGGACGGACTTCAGCTACGGACCGTGGGCGGACCGACAAAGGGAACATCTGTTCAAGTTCTTCTTTCCTGCAGACTTCCAACCGTTGAAGGTAATATATTATGCCATCCCATTGTTCACGAATCGTCTTTATGTGATATTAATTATAAACATTGGATGTGAAATTTGACTTCAGTTGATCACTCAGGAAGAAAAAACATGAGGCAATAGGCGATGTTCGACTATATAGTCCGTGTGTCTTTAAAAGTTCATTTTTCCCCGCTAGATCGCAGATGTATTTATGGAATGTTTCACCTACGCTTTATAGCTTTAACAAATTACAACAATGTGAAAATACTGTGTGAAACTATACAAATTTAATACGTACGGGGTTGTGGGGAAGTCTTCAAATAAATATAAAAAACATATTTTAGGCCAAACAAAATTATTTAATTTTTTGGGTGTTTCTGAGTAATTTTCCAAGGAGTTTTTAGTCCCCGCAAAAGCGTTAAAGCATTGTCTCGTTTACGTTGACCAGGTGACGAAAGCCCCCCAGCCCGGCGAGAAGCGTCTGGCGCAGTGTTTCGACATCCGTCTCAGCACGCTCAACGAGGCCACGGTAGACATACTCTTCTCCAAGAACAAGGAGACCAACGCAGTCCACATCAACGTGGGGCCCGGCTCGTACCTCGAGGTTACGTTGCCCTGGGTGGTGCTACCTGACGGTTTCACCACCAAGATCACCGGACAGTTGTTGCACCTGGAAGCAACCACCAGTCTGCAGGTTGGTAACACACGATATCTTGTCTACATGCATAGTAGTTTTAGTCTTCTTTCTCTAGTGACCAAGACAGCGTGGTGCTACCGGACGGTTTCACCACCAAGATCACCGGACAGTTGTTGCACCTGGAAGCAACCACCAGTCTGCAGGTTGGTAACACACGATATCTTGTCTACATGCATAGTAGTTTTAGTCTTCTTCCTCTAGTGACCAAGACAGCGTGGTGCTACCGGACGGTTTCACCACCAAGATCACCGGACAGTTGTTGCACCTGGAAGCAACCACCAGTCTGCAGGTTGGTAACACACCATATCTTGTCTACATGCATAGTAGTTTTAGTGTTCTTCCTCTAGTGACCAAGACAGCGTGGTGCTACCGGACGGTTTCACCACCAAGATCACCGGACAGTTGTTGCACCTGGAAGCAACCACCAGTCTGCAGGTTGGTAACACACGATATCTTGTCTACATGCATAGTAGTTTTAGTGTTCTTCCTCTAGTGACCAAGACAGCGTGGTGCTACCGGACGGTTTCACCACTAAGATCACCGGACAGTTGTTGCACCTGGAAGCAACCACCAGTCTGCAGGTTGGTAACACACGATATCTTGTCTACATGCATAGTAGTTTTAGTGTTCTTCCTCTAGTGACCAAGACAGCGTGGTTCTACCGGACGGTTTCACCACCAAGATCACCGGACAGTTGTTGCACCTGGAAGCAACCACCAGTCTGCAGGTTGGTAACACACGATATCTTGTCTACATGCATAGTAGTTTTAGTCTCCTTTTTTCACATTTTTTTCCTTCATGTTCTTTCTTATTTACGTACGTTTATTTTTATTATTTAATATGTTGCATTTCCACTTGATTTTATTTTATTTCATTTCTCAATTATTTTTTCTTGTTCTTGATTTTTTTTTTTTATATATAGACCTAGTAGGCCTACTGTAGTTGGTGTTGTTTTTGTTGTTATTGTTATCTATGATTTCATTATTATTAATTGTTTGCATAGCCTAGTTTTATTTAAGGACCTCCTTTGTAAATCAGTTTTTATAACTGAATAGGATAGACATTAAATAAATAAATACATAATTAAATAAATAAATACATTCTTCCTCTAGTGACCAAGACAGTGTTCGAAATGTGTCCAGAGTATTTCTGTCTTTATGTTCTTTGTGTTTTCTTTGCTATGTGCCTTATGGTTTCAGGTAAGCTGTTAGCTCCTATCCTTCTTTCCCTCTCATGTGTATTTATTTACGTAGTTATTTATTAATTATTATAATTACTATTTTATTGAATACATTCATTGACATACAATCTTGGGTCAAAACCAGCATTAACGTGTTGTACGGACGTCAAGTATTTCCATGTGTCTACCTTATCTAACTGAATGGTGTATTTCAGAAAGAGCATAGTTTGAGATCAATGCAAAAAAAAACTGTCTCAGACCTGCACCCTTTCTGCAATACACTGAAACTTTGACTTTGGTATCAAATTTGTTCCATAAGGAAGAGAAAGAGGTGGACTTAACGTCCTGTCTACACCAAAATCAGATTCTATGTTTAAAGTATTTAAAGTGACCAAATAACCTGAGTGGGCCAGAGAAGAAAGCACATATTTATTGGATAGCTAGGAAGAAAAATGATTGAAAAATCAAACTTTTGGCATAGGAAAAAAAAAGAAAGTTTTTTAAAAATATTTTTTTTGTTTCTAAAACGACAATTTCGAAACCGTTTCCGAAACGCCCGACTCGACTGTTTCCAGTACCGCAGCCTGGTGGAGAGCGAGACGCTCGAGTTCACCGTCAAGTGTCACTACCCGATCAAGTGGAACGACCACCAGGAGTGGCTGCTGACGTTGACCGGCTGCAAGGCCACCGTCCACCTCATCTTTGCGCACAAGTGGTTCTTCCAGGATCTGCTCAACGACTGGTCGAGCAAGGCGCGGCCAGACCTCCTACACTTTGTGCCCTACACGTGGAAGATCACGCTGCTGCTCAAAGAGTTCGAGGTCGTCATATCGTGCAACGAGTACAACTGGATAGACTGTTCGTCGCAGAACCAGGAGAACGGTACGTGCGCTACTCTACATAGGGCCGTTCTTACAATCTCCTAATAAGAACGTTATTTGTAGCAGTTAAGCTATTTGGAGGATTTCAAGGGTTTTGATTGGTGGTTGCCATGGAGAAAAAAAGCTATTCAATGAATAAGTAGTTATTGGGGCATTGTAAGACTGGACCTTAGTTTAGTTTAGGTTATATTTCGTAATGCTGACCCCTTGCACAGTAGGCCTGAGGTCTGGGGTATATTACATGTCATGTCATCTAGAATAGAGTATCAATACAGTACAATATATAGTGAAATACATCTCAAAATTAGCATGCCTCATCCTCATAAAACAAACCAAGAAAGCACAACAATCAGGTTCAAAACCAGAAACCACAACACTCCTACAATACAATATATTATGAAATGCATTTGATTTTAGCCATATAACATGTTTTACTTGCCCCGAAACAACCTTACAGAGGATGATGCAAAATAGTAATGAGCGTGAAATAGCAGTGTTACTTTTTAAATTTGGAAAAATAAAAAAATAAAATAGTTTGCATTCTTTTTTTTTCATTTTCCACCTTGTGGCAGCCACATAATTTCATAATTTAATCCAAAATTATTTAACCTAATAGGGTTAAATATTGTAGGTAGGTTGTTCCAGCAGCCCCTACCTAGCATCGCCACGAGTTTGTTGTGAGGCCATTTGACTCTACTCTGGCTTATTTATGCCCTATATTTGACAATCCTTACGTTTCGTTTCCAGTAAACGTTGCATTCTCCGGAGATTTGTTTGACCTATCGTTCGACTTGCCGTTCTGCGACTTCCTGCCGACAACTCTGCCGCTTCGCTTCTGGCTTCAAGTAAGTAGGGCCTACATTAAATAAAATAAATAAATAAATTCACATTTAGAGTCTACCCACTCAGTAACGAAACTGATCTGCAGTGGGAGACTTTAATTTAAAGTGACTAAACCAACCCTGTAGGCTCCAAACACCATCGACGAGTAAGCGATAACCAATCAAAGATCGATATTTCAAATACGAAACATATGAATTAGTGATTGGACAGTGCGAACACCTGCGGACAAATGCCAGAATCAACAAGGATGATTCAGAACAACTTTGAATTTATTAAGTGCTTCGTTGTTAGGACGGCTCCAAAGTCACCGTTTACTTATTCCTAACATTGTTTTTACATCGTTGATACCTTACATATTATGATGAGTATGACATTATTAATATTTTATAAAATCTACTTTGAGTAGACGACTACCTGCAAGCCCATCTGCACAAAATAGGAGTGGTGGACACGAGAACATGCCCACTCTGCAAAGAACAAGACCAGGACGCGGAACATCTTGCGACATGTGTCTCTTTGACAGCAGAAAGGGATCTAATGGAGGGGCAAAAGATAGCAAGGAGGAAATATGTGGCAAACCTTTATTGGGCAACTAGGCAGAGAATGGCATAAGTTCCAACTCTGGGTGTTCGAAAGAAGAAGAAAGAAGACTTTGAGTAGTAATTTGGAATAATCTATGAAGAAAGCTCTTTGATGAATACTGGGTGAAATGAAATATGTAGTAAGAATATATTTTAGAAAAAAATAAAACAATCACTAGCAACATTCGTTCAAATTGTAAATATGTGTAACAGAATGCCAAAATCTTAAAATCAACTCGTAAAATAGGCCCAGTGTAGGGCAATGTAGCTTTTTATATGATTAAAATCACAAAAATATTACCAGGTACTACTGTATATAACCAAATTTTCAGTAGGCCTATGTATAACTTTTTCTATAACTTGAAGCGTTCTGAAGATATCGTTCAAATGTCATTAATTTTGCCTGATTTAATATTCTTCTTCTTCTTCTTTTCTTATACCCACAATTGACATCTCATGTCATCATGTATTTTCTGGTAAGCCAGTAGAGATAGGACTCCTGTTCCTTTCGATCCATGCCACCCGGCATTTTGTCCCTTTCATCCTTTACATATGCACACACAAAGAGATGCCTCCTGTCTTATTAATATTCTTATTAATATTGCTACTACCCATTGTAGTTATGATTAAATTATGAGATTCAATTATTGTCTGATCGTAGGGAGAGAGCGTGGATCTGCTGCTATACCTGCCTGAAGTGTGCACCAGCCGCAGCGTGCTACTATCTCTGGACGCTAACGCAAAGATACTCGGTCGAGACGGCCAACTGAGGCAGAAGACAGACGCCAGGAGGTGGCGGAACGTTTGCATGAAGAGGTACGTTTCGTTTAGTATAGGGTGGCGTACAACAAACAACTACACTGCAGCGCTGCGAGCGTTCCGGCCACTGAACACACATATTCACATTCACTCTTTAAATCGTTTACAGTGGCATATAAGAATCATTTTCGTAAACTTTTTCGGGAGATATATTGCCGAAATTCTCATTTTTTGTTGTAAGTATAGGCTATTTGTCATCTATTGGCAGCTCAAATGTCAACACATATTTTGGCGTTTAAAATGCCCATTATGATGGCACGTGAATCCTCTCTATAGGCTACGCTGCTAAAACTGGCCAGAGATCGCACTTGTCTATGTAGTTTCAAATGCTTGTTTCAAGAATATTTGCATTTTTCATTTATATTTGAATATTTATTTTATTTGTTTGCAAACGCAAGGTGAATTCACTTGACTGTGATTTTTGTATTGTGATTCGTGGCAAACTTCCGGATGGACACCAGCCACGACTACCTTCAAGCCCATCTGCACAAAATAGGAGTGGTGGATACAAGAACAAGACCAGGACGCAGAACATCTTGCGACATGTGTCTTGATTATATTTTATATAGTTCAGTAGTTTGTTTTGTTTTTGTTGTTATTGTTATTTATGATTTCATTATTATTAATTGTTTGCATAGCTTAGTTTTATTTAAGGTCCTCCTTTGTAAATCAGTTTTTATAACTGAATAGGATAGACATTAAGTAAATAAATAAATAAATCTTTATTGGGCAACTAGGCAGAGAGTGGCATAAGTTCCAACCCTGGGTGTTCAAAAGAAGAAGAAGAAGTGATGTGGTTAATAAATATCATCTACTTTGTGCCCTATAGTGATGGCTGGGTGGATTGCTGGTCGGTGCAGATCATAGCGCTGTGCATCAACTACATCTACCACCCCTGTCCGCCACTGGGCCCACCCCCCCAGGCTGACATCACCACCCCCGAGAAGGAGAAGAAGGGATGTGGTTAATAAATATCGTCTACTTTGTGCCCTATAGTGATGGCTGGGTGGATTGCTGGTCGGTGCAGATCATAGCGCTGTGCATCAACTACATCTACCACCCCTGTCCGCCACTGGGCCCACCCCCCCAGGCTGATATCACCACCCCCGAGAAGGAGAAGAAGGGATGTGGTTAATAAATATCATCTACTTTGTGCCCTATAGTGATGGCTGGGTGGATTGCTGGTCGGTGCAGATCATAGCGCTGTGCATCAACTACATCTACCACCCCTGTCCGCCGCTGGGCCCACCCCCCCAGGCTGACATCACCACCCCCGAGAAGGAGGAGAAGTGATGTGGTTAATAAATATCGTCTACTTTGTGCCCTATAGTGATGGCTGGGTGGATTGCTGGTCGGTGCAGATCATAGCGCTGTGCATCAACTACATCTACCACCCCTGTCCGCCACTGGGCCCACCCCCCCAGGCTGACATCACCACACCCGAGAAGGAGGAGAAGTGATGTGGTTAATAAATATCATCTACTTTGTGCCCTATAGTGATGGCTGGGTGGATTGCTGGTCGGTGCAGATCATAGCGCTGTGCATCAACTACATCTACCACCCCTGTCCGCCGCTGGGCCCACCCCCCCAGGCTGACATCACCACCCCGGAGAAAGAGGAGATCCTGCTCTCGCCCATCAGGATACCCCACTGCAGGAAGTCGCCCGGGATACAGTGGACCCATTCCGTGAGTATTGAGGACTCCAACTAACGGAATAGATATAGTTGTCCCAAGACTACCTAACACATGCTTTCGTCACAGGCGACTGGTTCGTAGCCAATCAGCGATCGGTATTGGCCCGGATGTGTCTCGGGCGGTTCGCTGGTTGGCTACGACTGCCCCGGATGTGACGAAAGCAGGTGTAAAGTAATCTTGGGTACACTATAGTGCTGAACTGAAAGCAATCTCTTTTCAGCGCTATTTATGATTGAAGTACAAAAAACTACAATGAACAATTGACAGCTATATACTCCTTCTCTTATCAGTTTATTTTCTTGCCGCCAGAATGTATCTAGTCTATTTTCAGTTTTATTTATTCATTCATTTATTTGTTAAATAACTACTGTAATTTATTTTTTATTTTTTATTCATTTATTTATTTTTTATTAAAATATACCTAAAATTATTGTTAATTTAATTTAAATTAAATTCATTAGTTAATTTCCGTACACTTAATATGTATCGGGAATTTACCGTGATTCATCGTTATCTTGCTCGCATACTTCTGACGTTGTAACGCGTCACGTGACTTGTTCCAGGATGGCTCCAAGTTCGAACCGAGCTCGCTGCCTTCGGACAAAGTGAGTCTCGAGCTGGAGATGGGACCCTCTGTGTTGCTCCTCTATGGGACGCTCATCAGGAACTTCCTGCACCTCAAGGTAACTGTCTCGATTGGTCTCGTTTGTGTCACAAAGTGATTGAAAATTTCAAGAAATGTATTTTTTTGAAACTTTTGTGAAATGTTTCATGGAAGATTGTCAAAATTATGTGAGATTTATTTATTTATTCATTTATTCATTATACATTCATTCATTAATTAATTAATTAATTAATTAATTAATTAATTCATTAATTAATTAATTCATTCATTCATTCATTCATTCATTCATTCATTCATTCATTCATTTATTTGTATATTTATTTATTTTATTTGTGGTTGTTACACCCTAGGCCTACAAACTTTTTACAAAAACATTCATAAACAATGTTGACCATGTCAAGTTAAAAGGAAAAAATACATGCTTGTACATGTATTTTGACATACAAATGATACATTAACATTACACAAGCAATCTACATTTGCCAGTTATTGGGTTTTAAACATATTTTGACTGCGTGTGAAATATTTCACGTTGAAACTTTCAAATTTAAACATCCGATGGTACTCGTGTTTGCAGGAGAACATCTTCGGCGACGACCAGACGTTCACGGACATGCAGCAGAGTCGCCGGCCCAACCAGCCGTCAGCGGGGGGCGGCGGCGACCGCGACTCTGCTGCCGGCCGGTCAGACGATCAGTCGGACGACAACGCGGGCGGGAAGCAGAGAGAGTTCGACCCGAGGGATTACCGGCCGCTCGACGTCAACGTTTCCATCACCATGCACGACATTCAGGCCCATCTCGTCAAGGTCAGTACCTAAATTAAATAAATAATTTAAGAGTTAAATAATATTAAAAAAAACAAAAATTTACCCCTTGACTAAATTTTTAAATTTTTTTAAAATTTTTTTTTTAATAATTATTTTAATTTTTTTTTAATTTTTTTTTTTTTTTTAATTTTTTTTCAATAAAGTAAAACCATTTTTGCGCACCTCCGGGCAAATCGGTCGTCTAAAATGTGACCGTGTTGCAGAACTGCACGGACAACGACCCCCCCTGTCCGATGATCCTGCTCGAGAGGTTCGGCTTCGAGATGAAGAAGGAGTTCCGAGAGACGAAGCTGCAGCTGCTGTTGTCTCCCGCCATCCTGCTCGTCTCCGACAAGGTCACGCGGCCCGGCAAGGAGAGTCACCTCACGCAGGGACACCTCATGCTGTCTGGTCTGCAGGTAACGTGCTTGGATTTGTTTATTTATTTATTTATTTATTTTTTTTTTTTTTATTTATTTATTTATTTATTTATTTATTTATTTATTTATTTATTTATTTATTTATTTATTTATTTATTTATTTATTTATTTATTTATTTATTTATTTATTTATTTATTTATTTATTTATTTATTTATTTATTTATTTATTTATTTATTTAGGCCTATTTATTTATTTATTCATTCATTCATTCATTCATTCATTCATTCATTCATTCATTCATTCATTCATTTATTTATTTATTTATTTATTTATTTATTTATTTATTTATTTATTTATTTATTTATTTATTTACTTATTTATTTAATCATTCATTCATTTATTTATTTATTCTAAAGTAAAATTTAGGATAGGATTGGCTGCGATGGTATAGTCACTTAAAATAACTGATACAGAATCCTAAAACAAGCATTTGAACTGATAGTAGTTACGCTCGCAACAATGCAAAATGAAACATTTTTTTACAACAAAAATTCAAAGCCGAAATTCGCCCTAGATTAAAACCATTCTCACGGACTTGTCCCGCGGCGGATGTTTCAGATCCGCGACCACGCCATGTTCAGCAGCGAGGGGAGGAGCCTAGACGAAGACACTCTGGAGTACGGCTGGCTGCTCGAGGGACAGCTGGGCAAGCTCAGCGGGAAACTCACGGCGCCACAGGTAGGCCTATCGATCTGTTGGAATATCGGAACATCCGCAGGGTTTCTATTGATATTATCCTGTTCGAAAACAATTTTGTTATTTTTCATGAAATTTATTTTGCAATGGCCTGTTCATAAAAACATTTTTTTTTTATTATTATATGCCCACATTTGGCTTAATCAGGCCATCATGTAAACATTAGACCTGGAAATTTATTTTTTGAGGGGCGGGGGGGGGGGGGGGGGGTACAATATTTAAAAAAAATTTACAAATTTCAGATTCGTAATACTGTAATTAATAAATTAATCAATTAACATAACACAAAAATATTTCTTGAAAATAAAAATCCAAATTTTAATTTTATATATTTCGGAAAGAAAACCTTCGTCGCCCCCAACCGTATCTGAAGCGTAGCCTACATGTTTGTGTCAGCTCCACCACCTGATCACCGGCCTGGAGACGTTCCTCCTGTTGGCCCTGGACGACGAGAACCACCTGCGTTCGCCGGGCGTTCAGAAGCTCTGCCACCACAACCTGCCTCCGCTCACCTGCTCCGAGTCGGACCCGGACACTCGCTACCGGTGTCCCTCGTCCAACGAGATCAAGTACAAGATGAACCGGCTGGCGGTGGACACTATCGACCTCTACCTGCTGGAGAACTCTACCGCCCTGCACGTATGGGTGAGTCCACTGTCGTGTTGCCAGTAACATAACTATTAACTAAAATTAAGAGCGTTTGGCAGTAGGAGTTTTACAGATGTATTGGCTATCAACTAATTACTCTTCAACTATTAGTAGGATTATTATAAATATTTACCCATTTGTAGAGGGTTGTCATATCTATGCATGGTATTAAGTACATTTGTCACGATGACTTATTAAAAAATAATGTACCCATTTTTAATCAGATTCTCCGTATTATTTCGTCAAACATTTTCGACGAAAGTAATTTATTTGCATAATTCAAACGTGAGTATATTATTTTTGAGCAGGCTTGTCACAAATGTACTTAATACCATGCATAGATATGAGATTCCTCTGCAAGTAGGTAAATTTTCATAATAATCCTATTATTTGTTTAAGAGAAATTAGTTGACTTAAAACGTCAAAACTACTTCCGAACGCTCTTAATGAGGAAAGAGGTGGGAAGATCAAAATCTCTCTGTGCAAAGAACTAGTGAAGAGATCGGAAGAGATTGAAGTAGGCCTAGAGATGTCAGAGGAACAAGTGCTAGGGGACGATAAAAGAAAGGGTAGACCTGAGGCCCGAGTGAATAATGGGAACCTCCCCCCCCACTCGACTTCATTGGAAACAAGGACAGATATTGATTGAAATAAGTTTGTAGCCTATTTATTGTATACCTACTCAGTAGCCTACTCAGTTACGAGAACTGATTTTCAGTGGCGTACCACGTACATTATACGAGTTCATGTGCTTCGTTGCCATGATGGCTCCAAAGTCACCGTTTACATGTAGGCACCAGTATCAAATAGATGGATTAAAATCAATGTTAAAAAAAAAAAAACAGTCGGAACCGGGAAACGAACCCTGGACGGTCTGTATTGGAAGCAGGAATAATACTACTTGATCAACTTTAAGTTGTGTAAACTTTTAAATTTTAATGAGTAAATTTGATTTTTTTAAATTTTTTATTTAAAAAGAAAATGTTAACATGTAATTTTTTGTCATTTAAAATTTAAAAAAAATTATTTATTTAATGTTTGCACATTGTTCCAGGCGTCGCCCGTCAGACTGTCGACGTGCAACCTGCACGGCCACCACGTGAAGTCAGGCGTGACGGGCGTTCTGCCTGCGATACGGGTGAGGCAGTTCATATCTACGGGCGGACACTTCAGCCAGCACCACAGCGCGAGCAACACCAACACCGGCACCACGGGCAGCGGACGATCGCACAACGGACACAGGTAGCGCACTGCGCATTCAATCACAGAGTCTTTTTTACGGCTACAATGTGGTGGCAGAAATAAATAAATTTGTATTTATCTAGGGCTTGTTTCAATTTACGTCATCGATGTTAGTTCCGTTTTTACTCAACGAGGTCGCAGCACGGGGGACATTACAAACATTTCCACTTGATTCTCAATTATTTTTTCTTGTTCTTGATTTTCATTCTATATCAAGGTCCACTAGATCGCTTGTAGCGCGCGCGCGAAGTACGGTCATCTAACCTATTTCCATAATGTTAAAAATCACATGTTATTCAAATGGGAGAATCATTCAGAAAAACAAATGAATTGATCTGCCAAAAAGGCAAAATAACAATCTGTAATGAGATTTTGTCTTCACATTCTATATATATTTTCGAAGGAAATACTTTACGCGTAAGTTTACATAATTGGTGAGGATTATTTAAATAATAATTCGATTTTTGTAGTTGGATCCAAAATGGTGATTTTGGATCTCATTTAATGATCTTACTTTGCGCTTCGCAATTACTCCGCTAGGAGTAAATCCAGTAGACCTTGATTCTATATAGTACAGTAGTTTGTTTTGTTTTTGTTGTTATTTATGATTTCATTATTATTAATTGTTTGCATAGACTAGTTTTATTTAAGGTCCTCCTTTGTAAATCATTTTTTATAACTGAATAGGATAGACATTAAATAAATAAATAAACATTGAAGTGTGACAGGTGTTAACTGCTAGATATTTTCTAATGTTTCAATTCAAGATTTCTAAGCATCTAACCACATCAAATTAATTCTCTTGACAAAATAGCTAGGCCTAGAAGGGTTCATAATTAAATAGATGTAGGAATATTGAATATTCAAGATCAAAATCTAAAATCACTAAGCACATCAGTTTTATTTTTTTTAAACACGCCTAATCGTAAAGAAGTAAGATTTTTTGGTTCCCACTAACATTTTTGCCCCTTTTTATGCTAAGATGGTGTCTTCAGCCATTCTTTTTGTTTAACTATCCAATATAGGTAAAATGGCTTTCTTTTCTGGCCTGCTCACGTCATTGTCTTCAACTGTTTCACTCACCACATGGTGACATACTCCAGAATGGCCTCCTTGTGCATAGTTTCAAGGTTTGTGATCTATCCCGTCAGGTCGAGCAGCGGAGACGGCTCGGACACTTGGCTCGAGGTGGGCTCGATAACTCTCGGCCCGTTGATCATCGAGGCAGCCATCTCTCTGCCGACGCCCGAGCACAATCTACATCTCGTGCAACAAAAGTAAGCGTGCGTGTTGGTGCGTGTATGTCTCGTGGGTAGGACGAGGCGAGATGTTGCTCAGCCCAACCAAAAACCCCAGTATAGCCAATCAGTAGCCAATCAGCGATCGGTATTGGCGCAGGTGTGTCTCGGACGGTTCACTGGTTGGCTGGGACTGCCCCGGATGTGACGAAAGCAGGTGTAAAGTAATCTTGGGTCCACTATATCAGAGTGTGTTTTTGTCTTTTTGGGTAAAACACACTTAAAAGATAAATTTTTAATTATTTCTTTAGTATTTCACTGAAGTAGTACAAGACACAAATACAAGAAAGATGTTACTAGTAAGTAGGTACAACACAAATGCCAATCAGAATTATCATACATTGGCTGCATATTTGATACATACATTGACCATTGTAGAGAAAAAAATAAAATTTGATGCTTGCATGTTTGCTTCACAACATATCAAAATAAAATAAATGTAATTAAAAATATAGGACTACATATGTATATACACTGTTCCGTGTCAATAAAAATAATTACCTGATAAGGAACAGTGGGTAGTCCTATATTTTTAATTACACATATGTTACCTGTTCTACTAAGTTTCCGTTTTTAAAATAAAATACAATTAATAAAAAAGGAAAAAACATTATCAATAGCGCAAAAGTGCAAAATACACATATCAATTTAATCTTAGAAATATATAAAAAAAAAAATCCTGAAAAATCCGTGTTTTTTCGAACCTTGCGTGTGTTGTCGAGCAGGTACTTGCGCACCCACGACGAGATCACGAAGCGGCTGTGGTTCCTGTGGCCCGGCGAGGCAAACTCATCGTCGGCCTCCAAGTCGTGCGGCTGTATCGGGGGATGCGCGTTCTTCGGCTCCAACCGCAACGGGGCCAAGTTCTTCAAGCCCAGCCGGCAGGACCTGCAGGACGGAGTCAACATGGCCGCCTTCAGGTACCGTATACCTACCTTCCTAGTGTCAAAGAGTGTATTTATTTATTTATTTATTTATTTATTTATATATTTATTTATTTATTTATTTATTTATTTATTTATTTATTTATTTATTTATTTATTTATTTATTTATTTATTTATTTATTTATTTATTTATTTATTTATTTATTTATTTATTTATTTATTTACTTATTTATTTTTTATTTATTTATTTATTTATTTATTTATTTATTTATTTATTTATTTATTTATTTATTTATTTATTTATTTATTTACTTATTTATCCTATCGCACTAGCTACGTTGAGCAAACCGGCTAATCACCCAAAGTTCACCCAATGTTCATAAGAGACGTGCTTTTTTACCATAAAAAGTAATTAATTTAGCATGAACTTTTGTTAAATAAAAAATTACCATTAATTCGCATTTATAAATACATTCGGACGGACCTTGTTCTGAGATCAGTCAGGGAGTCTAGACTCCCATGAATCACTCATGGCTGCCTTGGGATTCATCTTATTTTCATTTATCTGCTAAATTGTGCAGTGCACCTTAGAGCGAAACCGAGCCTATTCTGGCATCATATGGGGACCTTCCGTAAACTCATAGAAAACACTCGCAAAAATGTGTATTTATGGTCAATGTTAAAAAAAAAAGTTTTCAAAACTGGTTTTGGATTTTACCGATTTTACTTTGCCGATGTCGTCCTTATTCGGTATACTCGTGCGTTGTTTAGGATCCACGAGCCAGGTCGCGACCCCGGGTTCGGTCAGAGCATCTTACACGAGGGCCAGTTGGTGTTTCACACTCCGCCCTACACGGGCTCTCTGGACATATCTCTACAGCCGGACCCCGTCAGCCCCTGGGCCAACAACACGCACCACAACTCTACTCTCAAGGTAGGCGACAGACAAGACTAGGTAGAGATGTGTCTTTTTATCATTAAATACTTATTTATTTAGAGGAATCAAAACTAACATAGGTAGCGCTGCTAATCAACATCCTTTCAGCGCCATTGATGAATAATAACAATTAAACAATAATGAAAATTCACAGCTAAACCATAGATATAGCTAAACCACTCCTAATAGAAGGTTATTTGCTTGACACCAGAATGCATCTAGTCTATTTTAAGTGCTCTTGTTTACATAAAATTACCATTAATAAATAAAGTGGTAAAATTGCTCGTTTCAATCCAATTTTTGACCTGTTACTTTTTGTTGTACTGGAAATTAGTTGCCAACTTGGATCAAATGTACATGTCCAATTGAATTTTTTAAATTCATTTCTGTGCAGTCAAGACTAGCATTGCAATTTAGTTATGATATATTAGCTCGAAATAGGTTACCAGCTTTTAGTGGAAGCTAGCAATTAATTGTAGCTACGTATTTTAGCATTAATTCCACTTTTGAACGTTAATTAGTAACAATTAAAATTAAAAAATCACAGCTATGATTATAGATAGTTGATCTGTACTGTTATAGGTTCCAACAATTCAAATATCTTGCTTACTCTAGTTCATTTTGTTGGAGCACCAGAATGCATACAGTTTCTTGTAGTGCTTTACATATTCTTGCTTTCAATCTGTTTGGATATCGTCTTAATCTGTTCTGTTTCTGTGTCGTAGGTGGTCGGAAGTGAACGCCTGGCATTCGAGAGCCCCAGCATGGCAGAACGCTCGACCAAAGACAGCAGCTCTCGCATGAGTACGGCTTCTCCCAGTCCCGTCAGTTGCTACGGTGACAAGCGCTCGCTCGGCAGACGGTTCTCGTACACTTCTATCGGGAACAGGTGCGGATGTAGTCGGACACTCTTTCTGTTTGGAACAAGCTATT
>OX246742.1:38348509-38741009 GCA_945910005.1 Isoperla grammatica | reverse complement strand
CCACTCCCTGTCGTCGCCCACCGAGGAGCAGCGCATGAAGGAGGTCCAGCGGACGACCTCGATGAGCTCCGAGAACCACTCGGAGGCGTTCTACTCGGCCGACGAGGACGTGGTCGCCAGCCGCACGTCCTCGCTGAGGAACTCGGTCACGCTCACCAGGCAGGACACCGGCGCCATCGCCAACAGGTGACCGACCGCCTCACTAATCAGCTCATTTTTAATTTTTTTACTTGAACATTTTTTTTAATTTTTAAATTTTGTATTCGTTTTATTTATTTTATTTGTATATTCATATATTTGTTTATAATCTTTATAATCCATTAATCTTCCTCTTTAATTTTATGTGTATTAGACCTAGGCCTATATATTTTTTTTTTTTTAAATTGTTAAACTAGGCTATTTTAATTCAATAATTTAATAACCTTTGTTAGCCAGTTGTCTTTTAATTGACTTAAAACAGCATAACCTCTAATTAGATAAATTAATTATTGAAATAAAAAAAAATTATGATTTTTTTTAAACATAGTTACATAGACCTAAAGCCATCTAATAAAAAGATACCTAAGCAAAAGACCTCAAAATAGGCTACATCGATAACAAACTAACAAAAGAAGGGTTATTCACATAAATTCAAAAGTAGGCTAGCAAAAACTATAGAATTAAAATACAGGACTAGGCCTATAATGGAATGAAATTGATTAAAATACAGAACTATAATAGAATGAAATTGATGCAAGTTTGGGAGAAATGTATACAATGTATAACAAAGAGTTGGTAATATTTTGTTTTAAAATGAAAATGAGTTCCAATACTTTTAAATCTAGTTATAATCAAAAAAATTAATTCATCAAAACATTACAAATGTTGCGCACATGAGGGTTTACAACCGTGCAAACACGTCTCTCTCCCCTGCAGGAAGAAGTTCGCGTCTGAGATGAGCATCCTGCCGGTGTCTACGGGCCCACACGCGCTGCAGGGCTCCGCGTCTGCCACACACGCGGGCCCCGAGAGCCGGTCGCGTCTGTCCAGCCATCGCAGCGACCACGAGATACACACGCCCGAACATCGGAACCTGCACGCGTTCGGCCCGCCCAACGGCTCGGACACGGTGAGCGAACTCTCCCTCTTCAATCTTTTGTTTTGATATTTGAATATTTAACAAGCATTCAAACAATACCTACGCTCATAAAAAAAAATGTTTACATTTTCGGGAGCTGCACTCCCTTCCTCAGACACAACTGGAACTGAGGAAGGTAGCAGAGCTCCCAAAAATGTACACCGAGAAAATAAATAAAAAAATGTGTATGCCTACATTTTCGGGAGCTCTGCTACCTTCCTCGCTTGCCGGTTGCGTCTGAGGAAGGCAGCAGAACTCCCGAAATTCTACGCACTTTTGTGTGTGGTTTTTGTTTTGTGACCGTGGTCATTGTTTGTGTGCTTGTGGAATTTTGTTTGCATGCAACGATGCAAAGTTTTCCTAGAAACAATTTGAATAAGGTACGATTTTCTGAAATAGGCCTACCCTACGAGCGGAAGTTTTCAAAATTGCAGTTATTCAGCTGATTGGGCCGTTTGTTAAACAGTTTATATTGTTGTTGCTGATCTAAATAAATTAAAATCTCATTTAAAAAAATCAGATTTAAAAAACCTGGGTTGTGATTCACAAGAGTTCCTAAGTATTTTTCTGGCCTGATCTCTTAGACCAGCCAAACTATGAAATTGTTTTTTTTTCTTTTTTTTTTTAAGAAAAAATAACACTCTAGTTCATTATATTGTGGCAGTGGGGACGATGGTCGTGGGAACGCGATGTAGTTGGTACGAACTCTGTGACAGAGGACTGTGTTTAGGGCGATGACGGCAGAAGAGGCTCGTCTCACAAACTACGCGCAGCCAGTCCACGTTACCTCGTAGGGCTCAATGACAGCCTGACGGGCCTGCAAGACGTGTCCGAGATGCAGGTACTATTACACGAGGCGGGACTTGCGCGCACACTGCATGGAACGTTCATACGTAGGGATGACATCGATTTAAAAACACTCGGAATCGATCGGTTCGGTGGACAAGTAAATATTAAATTTAAAATTTAAAAACGCGTTTTGTGTGTCAACTTTTCCATCGATTGGCATCTATCAACTCTGAAGTAGTCATTATCCCACTTTTTAAGTTTCTGCATGGGATATAACAATTAAATATCGGTAACAATATTTAATAACATCGACGTGTGGTGTGCGAGTATTTACTCTGCGGAAAACAAAGCGGAAGGAATCTATTCTTCAAATTTGGTTCATTATTTGGGCTTAACGTCTCATATTTTTGCAACGAGGCTAATCGAGACAAATTTGGAATTGAGACCTAGATTGTGTCATCCCTATTTATACGTATTATATAGGCTTTATATATATTATATCCCTTTTGTTGACTGTGTAAAATAGAAAATCCTACGACAATGAACACGTAATGAGGAGTTTTGCACTGGCGAAAGAACGTGACAATCTGCCCAGAGAAATTGAACCGAGTTCATTTCGAAATGACTAATGGTGAATTCACGACCTTGCGTTGCCCTGAGCTGAGCGTTGGACTTTGTTGCGTTGCGTTGCGTTGACTTCATCATCTGTTCACGACCTTGCTTTAAAATACAGCCTTCTCGGCAGGTCAAACCGCGGATTCAAGGTCTACTTGATCTCCGATCAAGTGGGCCTTGCGTGGATTGAACCCAAGGTCCGTCGATCTCCTGGCGGAGGTTCGGTAAACCTCAATGTAAAAACTTGGGAGTTTGACGAGTCCCCGCCAGGGGATTTACGGACCTTGGATTGAACCGACGTTCGAGAAGGCTGTGCTTTAAACCGAGTATCCCAGATCATACATGCCGCGAGGATCAAGAAGGCTTTGCTTTGCGTTATTGCGTTGGAAAGTTGAACTAGAACAAGTTTGCAGCATCGCACAGTCGCGCACTGATGATGCTCATGATTGGTTGCTAGGACTTGGAAGTTCAAAGTTGCGTAGCGCAACGCAAGGTCGTGAATTCACCATAACGGTGTTGGGCTGTGAAAATTTATGAACTCAACCTGGACGTGAGAGACTATATATACAAGCCACAATTTTAATTGTATAATAGTGTTGCCTTCACATGCTGCATATTGCCACGCCGTATCTGTATATTGCTCACTGGCCACTTGTTACGCTTATTTTTCAAGCTACGGTAATGTACACCACTATTCACTGCCACTACTTCTTTCTATTTCTATTTAGTAGCAACCCATTATCACAGAAATATTTGAAAATTTACAAGGCCTACATGCTACAAGAAAGTAAGTTCACACGGTATGTTATATGACAAAATTCTCACTATTCTAACTTGGACCTATAAATGTTAAGATACTGGGTCTGGATTCACAAAGATGCGTAACTCTAAGTTGTCCTAAGTTAGGCAAATCCTAGCTAGATAAATCAAGATAATTTATGTCTAGGTATTAATACACATTCACAAATCAAATATTATTAGTTAAATTGTTCATATTTTACTATATTTTATCTTTATAACATTGCAGAACGACATATTGGTGATTTATATCACTAAGATTTGCCTAAACTAGGACGTCTTAGGCACCTTTGTGAATCTGGGCCCAGGTTTATATTAAAATAATAATTCATCAAATTTAGGGATTTTAACATTATCACCAAGGAACTCACTACCAAGGAAATAGCTTACTACCAGTATTTATTTATGTATCTACTATCTATATATTTAATGTCTATCCTATTCAGTTATAAAACTGATTTACAAAAGATAATAATAATAAAGGACAGCATATTCTACATACTTTGAATTATACACAAATTTGAAACGATAGAAAGAGCGCAACAAGAAAAGAAAAGGTTAAGAGGTATTAATGTATAGATATTCCATTCCAGCCCCTGGAAGGAATGATAATGGACTCGTCCGACACCCACTCGATATCGAGCACCTCGTTCATCTCGGCCATGAGCTCGCAGGAGGACGTGACCTTGGTCAACCTACACATGCAGGTCAACAAACCCATCGTAGACTCGCCGCTGCTCATGTCCAGCTACGTCAGTCATCTCTCGCAGGTGGGGGCCAGGCGCACTTACGGCGATGATACGGATTAGATTAAATTTGGGGTTTAACCACTTGCTGGACAACTAGGTTATGTGACGTCGGAGGAGGGGAAAATAGATTTAAAAGGGTATTGGAGGAAAAGGGGAATTGAAGGACCTCATTTTGTCACCTCTTATGACTGTCAGAGTCACCCTGCGCCAAATCCTACCCCGGGGGACAAGCGGGAATTTTGTTTCTTTTGTATAGACTTATTTTAAACAGTAATCACACAATAGACTATACTTGTTTTTTACTTACTATGTATTCCTGTTCAATTCACATTATTATTATTACTTATTCTCATTTGATGGTATAATAGCCCTATATATATCTTGACCCTGTTTCCAACATTAATTATCGGGTAGGGGGGAGTAGCGAAGTACTCCATTTCTTGGGCTAATGACTTTGTTGCCGGCCGGCTAGCCAGGCCTGACACAACCACCTCCTTGATGGTGTAATAATTGACAAAATACTGTTCAAAAACATTTTCCACTGTGTTGTCCATTTGGGCCTGTGTATAACATTAAAACTAAAACTTGCCTAATGCACACTTGTGTAACGCAGGTCGGATGCAGCAACTGGGCCCAGTCTTCACTGCCGTCTGGTTGCGACGGGTTCACAGTTCCGCTCTTCCATCGGTCGGACGACGGACGCCTGGTCTACATCGGTGAGACTGTTGATTCACATATGATTCAGAGTGAAGATTAGTTTTCTCTTGTTATATTATCTCGGCATTACCCTAAATAGTGTGGCCTCAAAATAATGGCTACAATATTTATTCAGTTAAAATAACATTATACAGAAGATTCTACTGGCAAATTAATAGGTGTGACACTACTTCTAGTTTAAATTGTACTGAATACATGAGTAGCGTGGTTTTTATTTAAATCAATTGGTTAGCTATATACAGTCAATTGGAAATACCTCGAACATTATTTTTTAATGAATGTTATTTATTTATTTTATTATATACATAATGAATATGGGTTGGCAGAACATTGCACAGCTCTAATGAACACAATTAGTGACTACTGCCAAACCGTTACAAAAGTTACTAAAAACTGAGTATCGATATGATAATAAACAACAAACACATAGGCCTACTACTATTGCTGTAATAAAACAGAGAAAATGTGGTAAAAATAATTTAAAAAATGTATTAATTTTGTATTTATTTATTTTAATGTCTATCCTATTCAGTTATAAAAACTGATTTACAAAGGAGGACCTTAAATAAAACTAGGCTATGCAAACAATTAATAATAATGAAATCATAAATAACAATAACAACAAAAACAAAACAAACTGCTGTACCTGTGCCAAAAAGCAAACCTAAAACTGCTCTGTTTTTATCGTCTTAATATTATCTTGTGGTGTGTTTAAGGCGGTCGCTACACCCCGCGCTTCGAGACCCTGACGGAAGGCTTCACGTCTCTGAAGATGATCGACCGCACTACCGGCGAGCACCACGCCTCCCCTCCCCCCTCCGCCAAGACCCCCACCCACCCCTACGCCTGGGACAGTACGCATCTCATGGGGGGCGGGGACTGCCAAGACTTGGAGACAGGTAACGCTGGGGGTATAGATCGGAAAATGTTTCAATGGAAAATTTTCCAATTTGAAAAGTTTCCGAACTACTTTTGTGAAAATTTTCATAATGTTAAAAATTAATTTCACAGAGTAATTCATTGTGTATAATTTGGTTACGTATTTCAAAATTGTCACTAATTGACATGGAATTTATAGTCCTATAGGGAACTGAAAGTGAGATTGCTCGTTCACGAAATTTGGCAATCCAAACTCACAATACCTGAGTAATTCGTTCATTCTGTTAGGCCTACCACTGAATTAAATTCTACTTTTTTATGATGAATTGTAGATGGAGAATACAATTTAGAAAAATTATACCGCAGACAAATTAACCAGAAACTCTGGAAAGTAATGTAAAATAATAATATTACCATATTAACCCAAATAGAAGATGACCTCGAATTTAGGACTACCCCCTATATCCAAGAATTTTAAACTGGAAAAAATCATATTCATATTCGTCATCTTGATACGCGAATTTAAGATGACCCCCCCAGATTTTAACCATACAAAATGGAAATAATTGTAGTCTTAGATTCAGGTAAATACGGTAATAATGGCGAATGTCTGTTGTCGCTTGTAGGTTGTGAGGAGGAGCTTCTCGCGACCCAGACCGAGTGTGGGACGCGTACGACCATTATCATTAAGCTGAAGGGTGACATCGACATCATGGTCAGCCCTCTGGTCCTCGAGTCGCTGCAGAGGTAAAGCAACAAGTTTCTAAGGCCCGGTATTATGAATAGCTCAAGGGCGACATCGACATCATGGTCAGCCCTCTGGTCCTCGAGTCGCTGCAGAGGTAAAGCAACAAGTTTCTAAGGCCCGGTATTATGAATAGCTGAAGGGCGACATCGACATCATGGTCAGCCCTCTGGTCCTCGAGTCGCTGCAGAGGTAAAGCAACAAGTTTCTAAGGCCCGGTATTATGAATAGCTCAAGGGCTACATCGACATCATGGTCAGCCCTCTGGTCCTCGAGTCGCTGCAGAGGTAAAGCAACAAGTTTCTAAGGCCCGGTATTATGAATAGCTCAAGGGCGACATCGACATCATGGTCAGCCCTCTGGTCCTCGAGTCGCTGCAGAGGTAAAGCAACAAGTTTCTAAGGCCCGGTATTATGAAAAGCTCAAGGGCTACATCGACATCATTGTCAGCCCTCTGGTCCTCGAGTCGCTGCAGAGGTAAAGCAACAAGTTTCTAAGGCCCGGTATTATGAGAAGCTGAAGGGCGACATCGACATCATGGTCAGCCCTCTGGTCCTCGAGTCGCTGCAGAGGTAAAGCAACAAGTTTCTAAGGCCCGGTATTATGAATAGCTGAAGGGCGACATCGACATCATGGTCAGCCCTCTGGTCCTCGAGTCGCTGCAGAGGTAAAGCAACAAGTTTCTAAGGCCCGGTATTATGAATAGCTCAAGGGCTACATCGACATCATGGTCAGCCCTCTGGTCCTCGAGTCGCTGCAGAGGTAAAGCAACAAGTTTCTAAGGCCCGGTATTATGAATAGCTGAAGGGCGACATCGACATCATGGTCAGCCCTCTGGTCCTCGAGTCGCTGCAGAGGTAAAGCAACAAGTTTCTAAGGCCCGGTATTATGAATAGCTGAAGGGCGACATCGACATCATGGTCAGCCCTCTGGTCCTCGAGTCGCTGCAGAGGTAAAGCAACAAGTTTCTAAGGCCCGGTATTATGAATAGCTCAAGGGCTACATCGACATCATGGTCAGCCCTCTGGTCCTCGAGTCGCTGCAGAGGTAAAGCAACAAGTTTCTAAGGCCCGGTATTATGAATAGCTCAAGGGCGACATCGACATCATGGTCAGCCCTCTGGTCCTCGAGTCGCTGCAGAGGTAAAGCAACAAGTTTCTAAGGCCCGGTATTATGAAAAGCTCAAGGGCTACATCGACATCATTGTCAGCCCTCTGGTCCTCGAGTCGCTGCAGAGGTAAAGCAACAAGTTTCTAAGGCCCGGTATTATGAGAAGCTGAAGGGCGACATCGACATCATGGTCAGCCCTCTGGTCCTCGAGTCGCTGCAGAGGTAAAGCAACAAGTTTCTAAGGTCCGGTATTATGAATAGCTGAAGGGCGACATCGACATCATGGTCAGCCCTCTGGTCCTCGAGTCGCTGCAGAGGTAAAGCAACAAGTTTCTAAGGCCCGGTATTATGAACTTCGGATAAATATTTACTAGTAGGCTTTCAAATTGTTATCACCATTGTGAATCATGCTTGCCATGGTGAAAACAAGCTAGTAGCTTACCAAATTTTTATCTGAAGTGCATAATACAGGGCATTTGTTGTCAGCGTCAGTATCCAAACCCGTTTCCTGCCTCGGACAAGGTAGATGTAGCCCCAATAGACTTGCATATCTTCCAACTTCTTATATTTATGCGGTCTTCTCTCTTCCTTGCCCCTCATCTGCTCTCCTGTCTTTTGTCGGTCTCTGCCCACTGCCTCTCTCAGTATGGGTCCATAATTCGACACTAAATGTGTCAAGAGATAGCACCACTGCTGCGCAACATGGCTGACAGTTAGAGGGTAACAAACTGACAGGAGATCATGGATCCGCCTAAACATGTTATTGCGCAAAGTAAGTTTTTAACTTTATTCTGAAATATACATATATTTGAAAGCAAATAGAGCCCAAATGAACCTCAACGAAAGAGGGGCAGTGTTAATCGGTGGCCTTTTAATTGCATGTGGTTAATTACATTATGATCAGAACATGAACTTCGGGCCTTCGGATGCTTGGTGTGTCCCCTGATCCAAAATCCCCATAATATCAAAGGCATCTTGGATACAAAACGCAACCAGCAAATATCCAGCAAAGCTGGATATTCACTGACGTAACAATATCGCTTATGTTTCTTTGGAATCGTTGCCATTGTCATATAAACACTGACAAATGACACTGACAAATGACATCCAGCGGCTTTGTTGCCCTCTAGCTATTACTTCACGATTTCGCCGCCAGAGATCATATCTGCAACATTTAGTGCCGAATGTTTGCTGTTTGTTCTCAAGTATTTTGCATTTTCTCTTAGAAAACAATTTTTTTTTTTCTAAATACCCCTTTTCCTCTTTGCCGTCGTTTTTTGGCTGTCAGCAGACATGCAGTAATGTGCATTTTAAATTTTGAAAAATAAAAAATATTTGGCTTTTTTAAAAATAAGTAATAATCAAAAGAATGAGACCCATGTCTTGTGTTTGCAGGTTCATCGACGCGGTGACGCCTACCCTGGCCTCTCTCCACCCGCTGACGGTCATCAACCACCTCCACCTGGGCTGCATCGGTCAGGTAGAGGCCGCCAACATACTCAAGCGCGACCAGTCTCTCTCGTACCTGAGCCAGTTCCAGGCGAGCAGTAAACGCAGCACGGCCGAGCGCATCAGCAGCGTCACGCAGGCGACGCAGCTGCAGCCGGGCAACGAGGTCTATCAGGAGTCTATCGCCACGCAGGTGCAGGGGACACTGGTCATAGCCAAGGTGAGCGGACTTTTATCTATCTATTTATTTATTTATTTATTTATTTATTTATTTATTTATTTATTTATTTATTTATTTATTTATTTATTTATTTATTTATTTATTTATTTATTTATTTATTTATTTATTTATTTATTTATTTATTTATTTATTTATTTATTTATTTATTTATTTATTTATTTATTTATTTATTTATTTATTTATTTATTTATTTATTTATTTATTTATTTATTTATTTATTTATTTATTTATTTATTTATTTATTTATTTATTTATTTATTTATTTATTTATTTATTTATTTATTTATTTGTTCATTTATTCATTTTTTCATTTATGTATTCATTCATTCATTCATTCATTCATTCATTCATTCATTCATTCATTCATTCATTCATTCATTTATTTATTTATTTAATGTCTATCCTATTCAGTTATAAAAACTGATTTACAAAGGAGGACCTTCAATAAAACTAGACTATGCAAACAATTTATTATAATGAAATGAAATCATAAATAACAATAACAACAAAAACAAAACAAACTACTGTACTATATAAAAAAGAAAAAGTCAAGAACAAGAAAAAAAATTGAGAAATAAAATAAAATAAAATCAAGTGGAAATGCACCATATTAAATAATAAAAATAAAAGTATGTAAATAAGAAAGAACACAAAGAAAAAAATTTGGAAAAAGAAAAAAAATATAAATATGTATAAAAGTGAAAAAAGAAGAGAAGTTGCAGGTAGTGTTGTCGTTTGATGCCGTTTTCGGTGATCAAAAACGTCATAGAATTATTAATCAAAAAAATTATGTATATAATGGTTTTCCTTGCAGGTGAACATCACACTCCTGCAGGCGTCTGTGGTCGAGGAGATAATATCCTTCTCAGCGCTCGACAACATACGAGACCTGACTTGCGTCTCGCTCTTTGCCGTCTGTTTCGACGGCATCACCGCTCGCTTCCACCGCGCCAAACAGGTAACGCTTTGCTCTCTCTGCTCTTTGATCACTTGAAAGGCAAAGGGACAGTCCGAAATACAATTCTAAAGCCATACATATTCTGAACATATTCACTATATTTTATCACAGGTTTAGTTATAGTTAGTACATAGTATAGTACAGTTAGCAAGCTAGTTTATTTAGTAGTTGTTAGTTATTAGTTTATTTTGCTTAGTTTTTGACCTATTGTTTAAGTATACGTATTGCACTTGTGGGACGTAAGTCCTGTTGTCAATAAATAATAAATAGCCTACATAATAAAAATATGTTTTACTCTCTTCAAAACCTCTCTATATTAATTAATGGAAAATCAGCTCTTGTAATCATGGTTGTCTTGTGTTCAATAGGTAGACAATAAATACCATTTTTGTTTAACATATTACAGTGTAGCTATCTTGTGAATTCACATCATTCAATGAGGTGCTTGAGTATTGATTGTGTGTACTCAGTGGTTAAAGTGGGTCGGTATGAGCCGGTATGCATACCGTTACTAAAAATACCAACGGTATGCCATACCGGCACTAATTTTTATCGGTTGTTGGCATATTGACTAATTTTGTTGAACGTTTTGTTGTGTTTTATATTTACATTTGCTCATCCAATGTTTTTCTAAAGTAAATGTTGCAAATTTTGTTTTTTTCCCCTCAAAATAATGTCATTAGCAAGAGTTCTCAACCCCACGACCCCTCTCCGTAGCCATTCAAACGTGTTAATGACAAAATACCTAAACAAAATACTTTGCGGGGCAAGACTGAGGGGCCACGCTTCCTAGCCCCCCCCCCCCCCCCTCCCCATTTTGTCTACTGTACACAGCAGAAGTGCATACTGTTACTTCTCCAGTCCACTTTAACCACTGTGTGTACTTGTGTAGGCCAAGGAAGTGGTCGAGACGTTCCACCGACCGGCCGTCCTTCCCTCGGGTCAGAAGAAGGGGAGCGGGGGCAAGCTGAAGCCCTCGTCTCTGCTCGGGCATCAGAACGTGACGACGGCCGACACTATCGGAGGGGAGCCGGTCTACATCGAGACGTCCGAGAAGCAACAGGAGGAGACCATCGTGGTGCTCAGTATAAGTACGTTATGCTACTTGAACCGATACCAATCACTTGTTTTCAATTGTTAAATACGTGTTAGTGTTAGTTTAGTTTAGTTTTAGTTTAGTTTTGGTTTAGTTTAGTTTAATTAAAACAATAGCGTAGTATTTAGTGTTTAGAAGGCTCTTCGTGGTACAAGATTTCTTAGGATTTTAAGTGTTTTAGCACAATGTTTGCTAGCGTCGACGCCGTTTCTTGTCAAAACTTTTAATTTTTTTTTTTTTGTGATGACAAGAATAGACAATTAATAATAATAATAATAATAATAATAATAATTATTATTATAATAATAATAATAATAATAATAATAACAATAATATGTATCCATAAAAAGAGACTTCTTAAATGTGAATCTTTAAAGGGATCTTTTACAATGTTCAAAAATAAGAAAAGTAATTTTTTGGACAATGCATGCCCATATTTCGTTACATTTCAAATGATTTCTCATTGTTATTTATCTTTTATTAAATTACCTTAACTTATTATACTACTTGACCGTCTCTTAAACAGGGAGAATAATTACAGTAATTAAAAGCAGCACACGAGCACTAACCGTGGTCATAACTCATAACATAAGGAAACAAAATCACTTACCAAAGTGTGGTAACTTTCGAGATCTCTGCTTTCTTCCTCGGACGCAAGGACCATCATGAGGTGTCTGAGGAAGAGAGCGAGCTCTCGAAAATTTACACGCTGTTAAAAAAAAAATGTATTTTTACTGTTTGTGTGGTGTTTTCATTTAAAGAATTATTAATATTTTATTGAATGTATCACAATCATACAATCTCGGTCAAAACCGGCGTTAACATGTTATACAGACGTAATGTCAAGTATTATTATTATTATTACTATTATTATTATTATTATTATTATTATTATTATTATTACTATTCAAAGTGTCATGACTATCAAAGACAGTGTGGAGAATAGAGGAAGATCATGGAACGAAGTTGAAGCAGAAAGACTATGGGAAAACCGTGAGGGATGGAGGGAACTACTAAACAGCCCTCTGGTAACGGAAGAAGTGATCGAGGAAGAGGTTGAGGAGGTGGTTGTGTCAGGCCTGGCTAGCCGGCAACGAAGACATTAGCCCAAGACATGGAGTACTCTGCTACTCCCCCCTACCCGATAAATTAATGTTGGAAACGGGGTCAAGATATATATATATTATTATTATTATTATTATTATCATTTATTATTATTATTATTATTACTATTATTATTATTATTTTATTGTTGCAATACATACAAACTCGGTCAAAACCGGCATAAACATGTTGTACGGACACAAATGTCAAGTATTTCCATGTGTTTACCTTATTAAAATCTACTTAGAACTACTTAATATATCTTCTTCTTCTTCTTCTTCTTCTTCTTCTTCTTCTTCTGCTTCTCAAATGCCCACATTTGGCTATACTACTTAATATATCATTGTCCACATTATTTTTTCCAAACCGAACTGTGGATGCTATGTACGGTCGTGGCCGATTTGTACTCATCCCAGCATTCGCTCTTTGTACGGTGGAAACCACGAAAACCACCATCGGGATGGAGAACTTCTTGAAGTCTTCATTCTTCTTAGTTCAAAAATTTTCGCACTATCCTACACGTGTTCAAAATAATTGCTTTTTGCATCTCGATGTATATGTTCGGTTGGAGACCAATTAGTTTAATACTGTCATGGAGTTTACGTGGAACAATGCCATTTGCTGATATAATTAACGGTATAACAGTTACATTATTCTGCTTCCACAACCTTTTTATTTCAATTGATAATTCCTTATATCTGTTTATCTTTTCCCGCCAAGTTGTCTCTACATTGTGGCATAAAGGGACGGCAACATCAATTAAAATCGTTTCTTGTTTCTTCTTGTCAATAAATATAATATCCGGTCTATTGTGATGTATGGTTTGGTCTGTAATAACTGCCCGGTCGTAATATAATTTGTAGTCTTTACTATCTAATACCTTTTCAGGCTTGTATTTGTAATACGCAGTGGTTGTATTTATAAGTTTATACTTCATGGCTAATTTTTGATGTACAATGTTTGCAACTTGGTTATGCCTATGAAGATAATCTGTTTGACAAAGCATTTTGCACCCAGATACGATATGTTCAATTGTTTCGCCGTTCAAATTACATTTTCTACATTTATCTTCCACTGTGACGTCTTTCAGTATGTATTTTTTGTAATTGTTAGTCTTGATTACTTTATCTTGAATAGCGATCATAAATCCCTCTGTTTCGCTGAAAATGTCCCCGGACGTTAACCATTTGTTCGATGCTACCCTATCGACGCTATCCTTAAGAAGTTCTTTATAATGTCTGCTATGTAACGTCTTTTCTGATATTCTGATCTCTTTTGCTGTGTCAGAATTTAGTTTTTGAAGCAAGTTTAAATTTCCGTCATTTAAATTGAGGGGAGAAAGCGACTTGTCTGCCGATACTATAGCTCTATGAAGTTGTGAATGTGGGCATTTTGTATAAAAGTACTTTCTCAGAATTTCAATTTGTTTATAATATAAATTGTTTAAATCAATCAAGCCTCTTCCCCCTTTTTCTCTCGGTAGACTCACTCGTTCTATTGCTGACTTAGGGTGATGACTTCTGTATTTGGTCAATGTTGTGCGGGTGAGAATTTCTAGGGCATGAAGTTCTGTCTGTGTCCAGTTAATAATTCCGAATGAATATGTTAGTACCGGTATAGCATAAGTGTTAATTGCTTTGATCTTGTTTTTACCATTCAATTGTGTTTTTAAAATGGATCCTATGCGTTTCTTGTATGCAGAAATAAGTTTACTTTTCATCAGTTTATGATCAATTCGTTTAGCCTGCGCAAATCCTAGATATTTGTATATATCTTCTTCGTCCATTACTCCAATCCGGTTGTCTTCGTCAATTTCAAACTCTTCTAATTTCGTAATCTTTCCTTTGATGACATGAAGTGACTTACATTTATCAATTCCAAAATCCATACATATATCTCTACTGAATTCTAACGTTATTATTATTATTATTATTATTATTATTATTATTATTATTATTATTATTATTATTATTATTATTATTATTATTATTATTATTATTATCACTTATTATCATTGATAATGGTGCTATGTTGTCATCTCCAGGCAAGATCCACGCCCAGCTGCGTCGTCTCCGCAACGAGAGCTCGATACTGAAGGATGCTGTCATCACCGCGATACCCACCCACTACTCCAAGGTGCTGTTCACGTGCGCTCGGGTCACTTCTCCCCTGCGAGGGGTCGACTTCTATCTGCAGCCGCCCGATCCTCCGTCAGAAGGGGTGAGTGGCGACCAGTCGTGTTTTTGACCCATTCTGGAACGATTTATTTAGTTTGGAAAATGAGGAAAGGATCGAACAGCTTACCTTCGTGTAAGATGACGGATTTGCGATTATTTGTATTATATATGTTTTTTATGTGTACTTCAAACTCGCAAATCCGTCATCTTACACGAAGGTAAGCTGTTGGATCCTTTCCTCACTTTACTATATATACCATTCCAGCCGATTGGCACCTACTTTCATAACTTATTTTGTTTGGACATTTTTTTTTAGTATTCATAACAAGTTTGTTGATTTTTTTAGTAACTGTCATTTGTATCTTTGTTTTGGGACAATATTTATCCAATTGGAAATAAAAACAATTTTGATTCTATTTTGGAAGAGGGAGGTTTTTTCTGATTTTTTTTCAAATCCTGTTTTATATCTAGGTGACCCCAAAATTGTTTGCCTGAGACAATATAAAATAGTCAGGACTTTATTTGATTTTTATTTCCTTATGTTCTTTCATGTATGTACTGTGTTATAAAAAAAAACTACCTAAAATTAAAAAAAAAAAAATTACAATTCATAATGTCGTTTTTGCATTAAAATTAAAGTAGGCTATAGAATGAAACTAATTCTACCCTCAGTCTCACCACAACACGACGGAGGACTCCAGCAAGAGCGGCGGCGAGGACAAGCTGGGCTTCATCATGTTCGAGACCGGCCTCGAGGGGGTCTCTCTCAAGGTCGTCAAGCGCTCCAAGCTGGAGAAGGGGGACGACATATTGCCACAGGGGGGGGTCGAGGTGGAGCGGAACTACGACTCTGTGAGGTCACGGGACGAGGTCGTCGCCGACCAGGGGAACTCGCCCAACATCAGTGAGCGATTACTTCGTTTTTATTTATTTAATTGATACTCGAGATGTGTGTGTTTTTTTTTTAGTTAAGACTGTATTGCTGAATTTATGTAAGAATAGGCCCTATTTGGATTTTTCATTTATTTAATTGTAATTTTACTAAATTTGCAAAAGTTTGCTTTTAATTTGTTGTTGAACTTTTGATTTGTGCTTGTCATATAATTCTTAGGGAATTGACAACTTTTAGTCTGGTCTGATCTGATTGTAGGCCTACAGGAAATAATTTCTTATATTCCATTGCTCATAGTGTGTTATTCCTAGTGTAACAAGTCAAAAATGTTATTATAATGAAAGTTTTTACCCAACTATGTATATAAATGCTAATTTTTCAAAGGTTACTTACTTTTACGTCTACATTTTTACGTTACGTCTACATTTTTAGATATTTTGAAGAAATTTTATTTTTTATTTATGAATTTACAAAACAAAAATTTGAATTCTGAAAAAATGTATAATAGGTAGGCCTACTAATGTGGATTTAGTTTAGGAACTAGTTTTTATGCTGAAAAAGTACGTCTCTAAATGTACATTGTGCCATTGTTTCCGCGTAGGCGACACGTCCGCAGCTCCGCAACCCTCCACGTCGAAACCCGTCAAGCCGGGCACGAGCGATCCCTTCCTGAAGCCGTCCCCCAAGCCCGCCGCCCCCGACGCGCCCCCGGGGGCGGCAGACAGCGAGGGGGGACCGGGGGCGGGGATCCTGGTCAAGGCCAAGGACGATGCCAACACTTCGTCGTGCGTCATCGAGTTCAAGATGGTCTGGTTCAACTTTGCCGCTCCGCCCAGGGCCCCCATCACCAGGAAGATAGACTTCACCAGGTGAGCGAGATACGCGGGAACTTTACATCTTTCCGTTGGGAACAATCGTGGATAATATATACTATAAATACGAATTTGCTTTTCTATACTTGCCAATTATTAATTAAAAGAAGGAAACATAGTAGAACAGGTAAAACGTTATATAAAACCTAGTTGTTGGACTATACACTGTTCCTTGTCAAGATCAAAGAATTAAGAAGATTAAGAATTAATTCTTTGATCTTGACAAGGAACAGTGTATAGTCCAACTACAGGTTTTATATATTGCCAATTATTATGTACTATTTTTTAAATAGGCCTAATGTTTTTTTTAGCTAATTTTGTTAGCTAGGCCTAATCATTTTCAATTTAAAACTCGTCGTAGGCTTTTGTGGTTTGATATAGTTTTTTATCCATTCATTGTTTGTTATTTATTTGATATTCTAATTATTGTAATGGGAATATTAACTAATTATTTAATAAAAGTTAAACGTTTGTCTTCTCTGAAAGGTTGGACTGGTTGGCCTATTGTTTTTTTTCTGCTAATTTTGTTAGCTAATCATTTTCTATTTAAAACTTGTCGTAGGCTATTGTGGTTTGGTATAGTTTTTTATCCATTCATTGTTCATTATTTATTTGTTATTCTAATTAAAACGGAACAGGAAAATTAAGTAACTAATAAAAGTTAAACGTGTGTCTTCTCTGAAAGGTTGGATTGGAATCTCCTGAGCACGGCGTCGCCCGCTATAAACGCGTGGATGAACCCCAGCAACCGGTTCGCCATCAGGGTGGTGCACATGTTCCGCAGCATGTACAGACGTAGCACTGCCATCGTTGCCTGTCTCATGGCGGACGCTCTCGACGTGCAGACCATACACATGCCCATCAAGGTATGTATCGTTATTATTACCGTAATTGTTTGCATAGCCTAGTTTTATTTCAAATCAAATCAAATCAAATCAAATATAGCTTTTATTCGTTACTCTGTTTACATTTAATTACGATATCATATAATGAACAATAGCATAGTACTAGACACAGTCATATAACATTTTGAATCAACTGTAAATGAGCAAGTGAGTACCCACATGAGCATTTAAGGTCCTCCTTTGTAAATCAGTTTTTATAACTTAATAGGATAGACATTAAATAAATAAATAAATAAATAAATGTATACCACTCTTGAGTTACACTTACAGAATCTGTAACATTGTTAAGTCAGTTATTTTAATTTTTAAATGTAACTACGTTTTCATATATTTTTGATAGTCATAATTAATTGATCAACTTTCTACAGGTTTTGTGTGTACATGTGACAATTTAAAAAGTTACAATACACGTAAAACAAGCCGTTTTTGCCGATATCCTCTAAAAGCAGCTAATTTTGTAATTATTGTTTAAAAGTGAAGTTTAGTCAAATTGTGTTTGTTTTGGCCATGTCAATGTTTTTATAAAAAATAAATGTTTATTTATAGATGGTAATTAGTGCTAATTTTTGGTAGGTATATAAATGCTACAAATCATTAGAAAATTGCTAATTTTATGTTACCATATTTATTTATTTATTTATTTGTTTTTTTCTTTATTTATCTATTTTATTTATTTACTTATTTATTTATTTATTTATTTATTTATTTATTTATTTATTTATTTATTTATTTATTTATATATTTATTTATTTATTAATTAATTAATTTTTTTTTTTTTTTTTTTTATTTTTTTATTTTTTTTATTTATTTTTTTTTTTATCTTATTTATTTAATGAACATATTGATGGTGTGTTGCAGAGCCGTTACGGCCGATACACCCCGCTGGCCAAGACGCTGCAAGAGGACCCCTCCTGCCAGCTGTGCAACGTGCTGCAGAAGTACGTCCTCCAGACGGGGGTGGGGGCGGTGGAGGAGAACCTGCGAGAGGGTGCGGACCTACCCCAGCTGATAACGCTGCGTCAGGGAGTCATCGTGCTCAGCCGGCAGTGGAAGAACGTGCTCTACACGCCCCTGCTGCTCGATCACAAGTACAAGGCCAAGCGGGTCAAGCCGTTGAACGTGACGTTCGCGGCGCCCGAACCAGAGGAGGTAAGACTACTTGATTTTAAAAAAAAAAAAAATTGGAATAATTGAACATTTTTTTAATAAGAAAATGTTTTTTTTGTTAAGGCTGGTCCACACAGATTTTTAAGACATACGATTTAAGGTTTAACGCGTAGTCGTAAAGTTGGATCATAGGAAACACGTACTGGCGTTCACGCAAAGTTTTTTAGTTTTAAGACGTTGTTTTCATTGTTGTTTTTAAAACAACGTCTTAAAACCTTATGCATTATGTCTTCAAAATCTGTGTGGACCAGCCTTTAGCTATATATCTATTTATTATCCACTCTAAGCATTTAAAGAATCATGGTGCAATCACGAGTAAAGTTACCCCAACGTAAATAGTCTCGTGCCGATCTCAGATTTGTTTCTACTGGGACACTCTGTTTAAAAAAGTAAATCAACAGATTATTGGCATTGTTTCAATCATTCATAAAGGCGATCTTTCTCTTAGTAGGGTGCACAAGCCTCATTAGATGTGCCCGTTATGTTGTTGGCATTGTTTCAATCATTCATAAAGGCGATCTTTCTCTTAGTAGGGTGCACAAGCCTCATTAGATGTGTCCGTTATGTTTAAAGATTTTAGAAATCCAATGCACGGCCATGAATTATCACTACTCAGTAGTGGAGCTGTTTTAAATGGATGTTGGTAAACGTAGAAGTTGAAAATTACTGTTGGACTCAGCTATTTTGTCAGCAGAAGACTAGTTACGTTGGGACCACTTTAATAATGTTGAGTGATTGCCAAACGATGAATGAGCTTCAGTTAAGGAACCTATAATATCTGTGTTGTTTTAGTAATTGTAGTTAATAATAATTCTGTGATCTGATCACAGGAGTTACGCCGACGCAACGCAGAGAACTTGCGATCGCCAGATGCGAAACAACTACGTAAGCGAGTCGTTGAAGTTAAACTATTGTGATGCTTCGTAGGGGTGGATATATTGTTCTGTGTTCTGTGACTAACAATTTTCAGCGTGGTGAAATGGCGGGATAACTTTCATTTCCACTGCCTAGGAATGTTTTCTCTGTGTGCCGATACTAGCACTCTGCTCGCGTTCAAAACGATAGCAGGAACCACTAGCAAACTTCTCGAACAGTTTGTAGAGCCCTGACGGCTGCTTTATCCTTGTTTGGTGGTGGTGGTGATGCAATTGGATTTATTGTACGCAATGTTGGTCGCCCAATAGTATTAGATATGTTTCCTGTTTGTTAATTATTAGTACGAACATACTGGTACATCATTTTATGAAATGCCTTATCCAACCATGTAAATAGATCCCCCCCCCCCCCTCCCCCAGTTAGAAATTGAAGCTAGAAAACACTTCACTTCTGCAAATATTAATATTTTCCTGTCATGTGAACTTACATTTGTTTTCATGCAAAGGATCGCTTCTGCTCTTAGCTTGACTAAGCTTTCATACGACTTCGGCACTATTTTGAAACACTTATCACTTGTCAACTGCAGGGCTCTGTATAAACTGGTTTACTTGCAATTACTACCTAAAGAGTTTAGACCAGTTTTCTTCTTTATATTATAACATGTTTTAAAAACTGTCTTTGTAAAAAAACTATGAATCCTTTTTTTTTTCAAATTTCTTTTTTTTTTCCTCTTATGCAATGATGACCTTTCAGCCATTCATTTTTCTCGCTATCCAATACAAATTAGCTTCTTGATCTGGCCTGCTCTGGTTGTCAGGCAGGGAGTCGATATCACTCTTCATGGCGGCACATCTGAAAAGGTGCGCCCTGTCTTGATGTTCAAATTGATATAATTTACATGACAAATTTCTAGTAGTTGATATTCGAATTACGAATCAAAGTTGGGCGATTAATTATTCGCAAAAACTATTCACAATTCAAATTATAACATATGCATTAAAAAAATAGTTTGTAAGATTTAAGGTTCTTCTTCTTTTCTTATACCCACAATTGAGGTTAAAAAAGACAAGAGACACTGGAATTTATGATTTGTTCACTCATCGACCCCTATCGACATGTACAAAAGCCAGACACTGTGCTACTTGGTCATGGTGGGTGTGTGGATGCACGAAGCTTGGGCTAGTTGTCAGTGTGCCGCATGTTGCCTGCCCGCAGGAGAATGCGCTAACGGACGGAGAGAACTCGGGCGACGATTGCGAGATTACCGACGAGTGCGCGATGCTGATTAACACGCCCGCCGGTCAGGTTCACAGGGTGATGAAGGCTCAGGAGAAACAAGGTACAAGGAGGGATATCATTACTCTTTAGTGCAAGCACACCACATAATGATAACCGCAACAATTAGACTTTATGTTATTTACATACTTTTATTTTTATTATTTAATATGTTGAATGTCCACTTAATTTGATTTTATTTCATTTCTCAATTATTTTTTCTTGTTCTTGATTTTTATTTTATATAGTACCGGTACAGTAGTTTGTTTTGTTTTTGTTGTTGTTATTGTTATTTATGACTTCATTATTTTTAATTTATTTTTATTTAAGGTCCTCCTTTGTAAATCAGTTTTTATAACTGAATAGGATAGACATTAAATAAATAAAATAAATAAATAAAGCAAATTACAAACTTGTTAAGCTTGCAGATTGGTATGTAAATCAATATTAATGTAGGGTATTAGATTAGGTAAAGGCTGGTCCACACAGATTTTTTAAGCATAAGATTTAAGGTTTAACGCGTAGTCGTAAAGTTGGATCATAGGAAACACGTACTGGCGTTCACACAAAGTTTTAGTTTTAAGACATTGTTTTCATTGTTGTTTTAAAAACAACGTCTTAAAACCTTAAATCTTATGCTTAAAAAATCTGTGTAGAGTAGACCAGCCTTTACACATCATTCACGGTATTAGTATTAGGCAAGGTTAATGTTTGTGTAAATACATGTTAAGTGTTCTACTTCTATGTACTTTATGTGTCCTTGGAGTATTTTCCCCGCATCTTCATATGACTGTACATGTTCTTCTTGCATGTTTTTGTGTATGTTTGTCATTATTTATTTTAAATTGTACTAAATGTCCCACTTTTATTTATTTACATTTTAAACATTTATAAAATTATGTTTGAAGTCCTACTGTATTATTGTAATTTATTAATCTATAAATGTAATGCAAACTATTCAATTAGAATTTAAAATTTATAGTTTACTTTTGAGGCTAACAGTTAAAAGATAAAAAATAATAATAATACTGATAAAATATTAGAATTGTGTCGCATACTTAGGTATGAATACTTCATCACAGTATTTTTAATTGTATTTTTGTTCTTTAATTTTATGATATTGTACTTGTGGGTTTAGTGACCTGTTGTCAATAAAGAATAGGTTTTTAATAATATTTAGGTTTTAATCATATTTAGGTTTAGGTTTTTAATTTTAATTATTTAATAATAAGACATTGAGCTGTAATTTTGTTGTGTTTCAGCGGGCAAGGCAGACGACATCATGCTTCCCCTCTCACCCCCGGGCATCGTGGTGGGCAACGTGGACAGCCTGTTCACCTCCCCCTCGCCCCCGGTCGCCCTCGCCCACCACCTGTTGTCTGGCAGCAACAAGAAACACAAGTCTCTGGCTCCCTCTCAGCCCCCCACCAGCTCTCGGGCCAGCGTCGTGTTCCCCATCCTAGCGGGGCATCCCTTCTCACACCACCGCGGGGCGGAACACTTGATGGGTACGTGACGCCTCGTTAGATATATATATATATACATAGCCCAGCACCTGTTGTCTGGCGGCAACTAGAAGCACAGGTCTCTGGCTCCCTCTCAGCCACCCACCAGCTCTCGGGCCAGCGTCGTGTTCCCCATGCTAGCGGGGCATCCCTTCTCACACCCCCGCGGGGCGGAACACTTGATGGGTACGTGAGGCCTCGTTAGATATATATATATACATAGCCCACCACCTGTTGTCTGGCAGCAAATAGAAGCACAGGTCTCTCGCTCCCTCGCAGCCCCCCACCAGCTCTCGGGCCAGCGTCGTGTTCCCCATCCTAGCGGGGCATCCCTTCTCTCACCACCGCGGGGCGGAACACTTGATGGGTACGTGACGCCTCGTTAGATATATATACATACATAGCCCACCACCTGTTGTCTGGCAGCAACTAGAAGCACAGGTCTCTGGCTCCCTCTCAGTGATGGGTACGTGAGGCCTCGTTAGATATATATAAATACATAGCTCACCACCTGTTGTCTGGCAGCAACTAGAAGCACAGGTCTCTGGCTCCCTCGCAGTTGATGGGTACGTGAGGCCTTGTTAGATATATATATATACATAGCCCACCACCTGTTGTCTGGCAGCAACTAGAAGCACAGGTCTCTCGCTCCCTCGCAGCCCCCCACCAGCTCTCGGGCCAGCGTCGTGTTCCCCATCCTAGCGGGGCATCCCTTCTCTCACCACCGCGGGGCGGAACACTTGATGGGTACGTGAGGCCTCGTTAGATATATATATATATACATAGCCCACCACCTGTTGTCTGGCGGCAACTAGAAGCACAGGTCTCTGGCTCCCTCGCAGCCACCCACCAGCTCTCGGGCCAGCGTCGTGTTCCCCATCCTAGCGGGGCATCCCTTCTCACACCACCGCGGGGCGGAACACTTGATGGGTACGTGACGCCTCGTTAGATATATATAAATACAGAGCCCACCACCTGTTGTCTGGCAGCAACTAGAAGCACAGGTCTCTGGCCCCCTCGCAGCCCCCCACCAGCTCTCGGGCCAGCGTCGTGTTCCCCATCCTAGCGGGGCATCCCTTCTCACACCACCGCGGGGCGGAACACTTGATGGGTACGTGACGCCTCGTTAGATATATATAAATACATAGCCCACCACCTGTTGTCTGGCAGCAAGTAGAAGCACAAGTCTCTGGCTCCCTCTCAGCCGCCCACCAGCTCTCGGGCCAGCGTCGTGTTCCCCATCCTAGCGGGGCATCCCTTCTCTCACCACCGCGGGGCGGAACACTTGATGGGTACGTGACGCCTCGTTAGATATATATAAATACATAGCCCACCACCTGTTGTCTGGCAGCAAGTAGAAGCACAAGTCTCTGGCTCCCTCTCAGCCACCCACCAGCTCTCGGGCCAGCGTCGTGTTCCCCATCCTAGCGGGGCATCCCTTCTCTCACCACCGCGGGGCGGAACACTTGATGGGTACGTGACGCCTCGTTAGATATATATAAATACATAGCCCACCACCTGTTGTCTGGCAGCAACTAGAAACACAGGTCTCTGACTCCCTCTCAGCCACCCACCAGCTCTCGGGCCAGCGTCGTGTTCCCCATCCTAGCGGGGCATCCCTTCTCGCACCACCGCGGGGCGGAACACTTGATGGGTACGTTACGCCTCGTTAGATATATATAAATACATAGCCCACCACCTGTTGTCTGGCAGCAACAAGAAACACAAGTCTCTGGCTCCCTCTCAGCCACCCACCAGCTCTCGGGCCAGCGTCGTGTTCCCCATCCTAGCGGGGCATCCCTTCTCTCACCACCGCGGGGCGGAACACTTGATGGGTACGTGACGCCTCGTTAGATATATATAAATACATAGCCCACCACCTGTTGTCTGGCAGCAACTAGAAACACAAGTCTCTGGCTCCCTCTCAGCCACCCACCAGCTCTCGGGCCAGCGTCGTGTTCCCCATCCTAGCGGGGCATCCCTTCTCTCACCACCGCGGGGCGGAACACTTGATGGGTACGTGACGCCTCGTTAGATATATATAAATACATAGCCCACCACCTGTTGTCTGGCAGCAACTAGAAGCACAGGTCTCTGGCCCCCCACCAGCTCTCGGGCCAGCGTCGTGTTCCCCATCCTAGCGGGGCATCCCTTCTCACACCACCGCGGGGCGGAACACTTGATGGGTACGTGACGCCTCGTTAGATATATATAAATACATAGCCCACCACCTGTTGTCTGGCAGCAAGTAGAAGCACAAGTCTCTGGCTCCCTCTCAGCCGCCCACCAGCTCTCGGGCCAGCGTCGTGTTCCCCATCCTAGCGGGGCATCCCTTCTCTCACCACCGCGGGGCGGAACACTTGATGGGTACGTGACGCCTCGTTAGATATATATATATACATAGCCCACCACCTGTTGTCTGGCAGCAACAAGAAACACAAGTCTCTGGCTCCCTCTCAGCCACCCACCAGCTCTCGGGCCAGCGTCGTGTTCCCCATCCTAGCGGGGCATCCCTTCTCTCACCACCGCGGGGCGGAACACTTGATGGGTACGTGACGCCTCGTTAGATATATATAAATACATAGCCCACCACCTGTTGTCTGGCAGCAACAAGAAACACAAGTCTCTGGCTCCCTCTCAGCCACCCACCAGCTCTCGGGCCAGCGTCGTGTTCCCCATCCTAGCGGGGCATCCCTTCTCTCACCACCGCGGGGCGGAACACTTGATGGGTACGTGACGCCTCGTTAGATATATATAAATACATAGCCCACCACCTGTTGTCTGGCAGCAACAAGAAACACAAGTCTCTGGCTCCCTCTCAGCCACCCACCAGCTCTCGGGCCAGCGTCGTGTTCCCCATCCTAGCGGGGCATCCCTTCTCTCACCACCGCGGGGCGGAACACTTGATGGGTACGTGACGCCTCGTTAGATATATATAAATACATAGCCCACCACCTGTTGTCTGGCAGCAACAAGAAACACAAGTCTCTGGCTCCCTCTCAGCCACCCACCAGCTCTCGGGCCAGCGTCGTGTTCCCCATCCTAGCGGGGCATCCCTTCTCTCACCACCGCGGGGCGGAACACTTGATGGGTACGTGACGCCTCGTTAGATATATATAAATACATAGCCCACCACCTGTTGTCTGGCAGCAACAAGAAACACAAGTCTCTGGCTCCCTCTCAGCCACCCACCAGCTCTCGGGCCAGCGTCGTGTTCCCCATCCTAGCGGGGCATCCCTTCTCTCACCACCGCGGGGCGGAACACTTGATGGGTACGTGACGCCTCGTTAGATATATATAAATACATAGCCCACCACCTGTTGTCTGGCAGCAACTAGAAACACAAGTCTCTGGCTCCCTCTCAGCCACCCACCAGCTCTCGGGCCAGTGTCGTGTTCCCCATCCTAGCGGGGCATCCCTTCTCACACCACCGCGGGGCGGAACACTTGATGGGTACGTTACGCCTCGTTAGATATATATATATATATAATATATATATATCTTGACGCTGTTTCCAACATTAATTATCGGGTAGGGGGGAGTAGCGAAGTACTCCATTTCTTGGACTAATGTCTTCGTTGCCGGCTAGCCAGGCCTGACACAACCACCTCCTCAACCTCTTCCTCGATCACTTCTTCCGTTACCAGAGGGCTGTTTAGTAATTCCCTCCTTCTCTCACAGTTTGCCCATAGTCTTTCTGCTTCAACTTTGTTCCATGTTCTTCCTCCATTCTTTACACTGTCTTTGATCTGATTCATCCACTTGTCTATAAAATATAAATAAAGAAATACAATACAGTAAATATAAATAAATAAAATAAATATAAATAAATAAAATAAATAAATTGGTTCTTCTTTTGATCATCATGCTAAATCTAGTCAACCAGTAAAGAGGCTTTCTCGCTTCCCTCTTCATGCGGATAGGCAATTTGTCATACTCATGTTCTATTATAGGTTTATTGCATATTATTATTTATATTTTTTTATATATTGTAGAGTTGGTCCGGCATAACTTGCCTAGTACAATAGCACTTTCAAATTTCCTAACATTTATTTCACAAAATATAGACTTACATGTGAATTCTGAAGCCTTCTTTTGAGGAAGATCGACTTGTACTCGAAATACATGCTTCTGGATCTACCTCCATAATATATTACTCGATGTCAACCTTAATTTATTTATTTATTAAACTCTGTATGGCCACGAATACTGGTGGCTAACCACCCCCAAACCCAACATGTTAGAAACAGATGCACTGAAATATATATATATATCAGTGTTGGAAAGTAGCGCGCTGAAAGTAGCGCGCTACCGGTAGCATGCTACTTTTATCCAGTAGCGGGATGGTAGCGCGCTTCTTTAAAAAACGTGGTAGCGTAGCGAGTAGCATGCTACATTTTTTAAGTAGCGTTAGCGGAAATTTCCGCTACTTTATTTTCCTTCCTTGGTTCATTGTTCTTCAATATGTAACTAACCGCCACTAACACTTATGACACACACCCACCCCAACTTGACATGGTCGTAAATATCTTCGAGGGTCCGGACGGCCGGCTACGGTCGGGCGGATGGTCCCGAACCGCTTCCTGCCCCAAACTTTCTCTCGCACAAAAGTTTACAAGACCCACCCCTCAAAATTGAAATGTCACACTTCCTATGGTCACTTTTACCCCTGATTTTTATTATGTGATCGGTGATTCAAAAAAATGCTATGACCATTCGTTGCTTGGAGCTCGAGTTCGTAGGTCTACAATGACGTCTACTCCTTCATCAGCAGAAAAAAGTGAGTACGAAAGTGAGAATCTAAAGCTTCCATGGCCTGCTTACGAGCATTTTGAACATAAACTTTGTGGCATACAATTATTTTTATAATAGTGTGATACTCCCAGAAACTTGAAACCACGATGTTTATTTTGTTTGTAGTTTTGCGTGATATTTCATACTTGCTGTTTTCGAAAAGTAGCGCAAAAAGTAGCGCGAAAAGTAGCGCGCTACTTTTCAAAAAAAGTAGCGTGAACGGTAGCGCGCTTCTTTTTAAGTGGAAGTAGCGGTAGCGTTAGCATGCTACTTTGAACAAGTAGCGTTTACAACACTGATATATATATATATATATATATGTGTGAGAGGGAAAGAAGGATAGGAGCCAACAGCTTACCTGAAACCATTTGGCAGGCTGCGTAGCGTAGATGACACAAAACAAAACAAAAAACACAACACAAAAACTTCTGGACGTTTCGACGCTTCAGTCTTGGTCACCAGAAGGAGAATGCATTCTCCTTCTGGTGACCAAGACTGAAGCGTCGAAACGTCCAGAAGTTTTTGTGTTGTGTTTTTTGTTTTGTTTTGTGTCATCTACGCTACGCAGCCTGCCAAATGCAGCCTGCCAACAGGCCTAAAGGCTAGTACATGTGTGAGAGGGAAAGAAGGATAGGAGCCAACAGCTTACCTGAAACCATTTGGCAGGCTGCGTAGCGTAGATAACACAAAACAAAACAAAAAACACAACACAAAAACTTCTGGACGTTTCGACGCTTCGGTCTTGGTCACCAGAAGGAGAATGCTTAAACTAAAACTATTTACAGTATATACAATGGTTGAACACCAGTGCTGTTGGGGGTGGGGTAAGGAAGGCGGTGGGAGGCGGGGCTACCTGATGTTGAGATTGGGAGGGTCTCGGGACAGGGTTACCGTGATATGGGCTTGTTCCCACCGTCTGAGGTCACTGGCGAGACAGCTTCTAGGCAGGGCCTTGATGACTTTGGTGTTAAAGCAGCTCTCAAGTCCAAGATTGTGTGACATAGCATGTCTCGCCACAGGTTTTTCTTCATCTTGCAGTGTGATGGACTGCCTGTGTCCTGTCATCCTCTGACTCAGGTGGTTAGTAGTCAGGCCCACATACTCGGCCGGGCAGTGCTTGCAGTCTAGTTGGTATACCACATTCTCTGTTTCGCATGTATTGTGCCCTCGAATGGGGTATATGACGCCCGTGGCCCGAGCAGTGAAGTTGGTGGCAGGAGGATTCATTCTGCAAGTCTTGCATCTAGGTCTCTGGCAAGGATAGGATCCTGCCGGCTGGATAACCTCCCTCTCGGTGGTGGTTGAGGGGTCTCTGTTGACAAGCACGTTGCCCAGATTGGGGGGACGCTTGAAAGTGACTCTGGGTATTGACGCCGCTAGGTTCTTCGTCTTGGGAGAGGCTCTGAGAGGGCCGTAGAAATACTCAGAGCCTCTCCCAAGACGAAGAACCTAGCGGCGTCAATACCCAGAGTCACTTTCAAGCGTCCCCCCAATCTGGGCAACGTGCTTGTCAACAGAGACCCCTCAACCAACACCGAGAGGGAGGTTATCCAGCCGGCAGGATCCTATCCTTGCCAGAGACCTAGATGCAAGACTTGCAGAATGAATCCTCCTGCCACCAACTTCACTGCTCGGGCCACGGGCGTCATATACCCCATTCGAGGGCACAATACATGCGAAACAGAGAATGTGGTATACCAACTAGACTGCAAGCACTGCCCGGCCAAGTATGTGGGCCTGACTACTAACCACCTGAGTCAGAGGATGACAGGACACAGGCAGTCCATCACACTGCAAGATGAAGAAAAACCTGTGGCGAGACATGCTATGTCACACAATCTCGGACTTGAGAGCTGCTTTAACACCAAAGTCATCAAGGCCCTGCCTAGAAGCTGTCTCGCCAGTGACCTCAGACGGTGGGAACAAGCCCATATCGCGGTAACCCTGTCCCGAGACCCTCCCAATCTCAACATCAGGTAGCCCCGCCTCCCACCGCCTTCCTTACCCCACCCCCAACAGCACTGGTGTTCAACCATTGTATATACTGTAAATAGTTTTAGTTTAAGCATTCTCCTTCTGGTGACCAAGACCGAAGCGTCGAAACGTCCAGAAGTTTTTGTGTTGTGTTTTTTGTTTTGTTTTGTGTTATCTACGCTACGCAGCCTGCCAAATGGTTTCAGGTAAGCTGTTGGCTCCTATCCTTCTTTCCCTCTCACACATATATATATATATATATATATATATATATATATATATATATATATACCCATGTCTAGGCCTATTCAATTCAATTATAAAACTAATATTCAAATCGTCATCATCATTTTCCATCACCATTTCCTGCTTCTGGCAGGGTCAGCCTGGGTTTCACAACCAAATTTTCCCACCTCTTCCTATTTTCCCACAATTGTACTTCCTCTACTTGCTCCCAGTTCTCTCCTCTCGTCTGTAGGTCTTAAGAAAATATGCAAATGAGGACAATAAGTGAAAGTGTACAATGTGTCTGCAGGCTACGGCTCTCTGAAGGAGGACCGCACGCTTCCCCACCTGGGCTCGAACCCCAGCCTGTACTCGCAAGGCTCGCAACCGTCCATCATCAGCCTAGATCACAACCTCTCACCGGGACTGAATGTCAGAACCAAGGGGAGTCCTGCCGAGGACCTCTACAGCTGGATGGCCAAGCAGCAGGACTTCATACGCGGCGAGCAGACGGCCAACAACTGGGTGAGAGAAGAAAGAAACAGTTCATCTGGACAAATTTATTTTAAATTTGGTTTCTTTTTGCAAAGTATTGTTCTAAAGTCCCATTGCCTTCTTTTTCTTCTTCTTCTTCTTCTCTTATGCCCACATTGACACATTTATGTCATCATGCGTCTCGCCAACCAATAGAGACAAGCCTCCTGCTCCTTCCTATTCAGCCCTCCTGGCATTCCTTCGTTGTGCTCTTTCAGTATCGAAGATTGTATATTGTTCTTCCTTCCATCTCTTCAAGTATAGCAGGAACTATCCGATAAAACTCTCCGAGCTACCTAGACGCTCTTGTTCTCCTAGCGAAGTGTGTTGTTTGTGTGTCACCAGGAATCTAAGCTGAACACGCTAACTACCGAAGACACCTCCGAGGAAGCCGACTACCTCATGATGCCGTACTCTCTGTATCCCATGCACGACTCTCTGCGGCTCTTGGACGCCCACCTCATCTTTGAACCTCTGCTCTCGTGTCTCGGGGTGATGCCCAGACAGATGATGACCAACCTCGTCACAGGTTAGTCTAGATACATGTAGCCCTAAAAAAAAAAAAAAAAACAATAATAAATAAATACTTATGCTACACATTTTCCTGCTATGGATTGGAGAAGTCGGTAAGTAAACATTGTAACCGTTTTGTTAAATGCTTTTCCTCCTACCTCACAAATTAACTATTTAATTGTAATTTAAAAGAGCATTAAAAAATAAAAACATTTTGTATGATGGCAGTTTAAAATAGACTGTGTGATGAATCAGTTAGGAAAAGTACTCCTGTATTGTACTTTATTTGAAATCTTTTTACTAAGTAGGTAGCCAATAATCCTATGAATAAATTGAATATGATTCATTTGACTAGGATACAGTTTTAAATATTGAACTAAGACACGATGAAAAGTTACACGAAAGCAAGAAAAACGCCAATTGTGAGTAGTCAAACATGACGTGTCAACGAAGATACTGGAAAAAGAGAAAGGTAAAGCATGGCAAAAAATAACTGCTGGAAATATCAAGAAGTATGAAAATAGACTAACAGCTACTGCACAGTTTAGACTTCAAACAGGATACGATCTGCTTGGAAAGCACCTACATCGAATAGGAATCACCAACAGCAGTATGTGCAGTCTATGTGGGAGGGAGGAACATAACAGAGAGCATCTGATGAAATGTCCAAGTTTTAAAGATGAAGTAGATGCCCTTCCACCTGGCATGAGCTATGACGAAAAGGAAGCCTGTCTCTACTGGAAAACCAGAAAATGCATGATCGCCCAGTAAGCCAAAAATGCGGGCATAGGAAAACAAGAAGAAGACATACGGTAGAGTCTGATGCCCTTGCTTGTTCCAGGTCCCGGCAGCAGCAACAACTCATCCTCGTTCGACACCTGGGGAACCAACCTGTCGCTTGTCGGAGCCATCGACACGATGAGGATCGACATTGTCGTGTCCGAGTTCGGCAAGACTCCCGACAAGAAGAAGGGGAAGACCGGCACCAAGGCCAGCCGAAGCCAAGGTTCGTTGCCCCCACCTCTAATGTCTTCACGTTTACCCCTCTATACTCCGCCCAGCCTTGAGAAACACAGTGGATGAATGAAGTCGGACTCTATTGTTCACGCTAAAAGCGGCCATAAAAAGAATGGTGATGGTGTTTTCCGACTTCCGTGGGCCAATGTTTTCATGATTTCTGTAAACCTTATTTTTATGGCCGCTTCTAGCGTGAACAATAGGGTTCGACTTCATTCATCCACTGTGTTTCTCAAGGCTGGGCGGAGTATAGTTAGTGTAGTTTGTATACCTAATTTAAGGCCACGTACCAGCCCAAAAAAGTAGCACTATTAATCAAACTTATTTTTTAAGACTTATTTAATTATTTTTTGTCCGTTTTAGAATCTACTGTCAGTTTGACTTACTGTATTATTAATATATTTTTTGAAGTAAACAAAGTGAATAATATAGTTCAAATATATGGTTTGTATTATTATATTTAATTTAATTGCACCTTTTTTGCCAAATTGTCTACGGTAAAAAGTGATCGAGTTCTTGATGAATGGATGGATGTTTGTTCTCGGTCAAACTTACATCCATTAGATCAGTTATTTTGTTTTACTGAATGATTCTACCATTTGAATAACGTGATTGTTAACATTGTGGAAATGGTTGCGACGACCTGACTTGAGAGTTCGATCTAGATGATTTATGCTACATAATTTAGACAAAGCTAATGTTACTAAATATTTTTGACTATATGTTTTAAATGTTTCAAAATCTAATTTGCAGCTGCTCAATGACCATAAACAACAATAAACAATACTATATTTCTTGTCAACCTAAGAAGCACCCTGCCAATCACTAACCTCAAAGGCAGGCAGTGGTGTTTTGGAGATCATAAATGTCAATCATCCCCATTATTCAGCAAAGCACTCACCTTCTCAGCCGGTACCGACAGCTGAATGGGAAGAATGTCCCCTCGACTCGACTAGGGATGGGTATTGCTCTCTATATATATGGGAAGGTCCCCTTTTAGTAACTGTGTGTCCACCCCGTTTACTGCCGCTTGAGATTTTAACAAGATTGACATTTACAACTGTCAACAAAGGAGGCGGCGGCTAAGTCGCCCTTTGTATGTTGTGATTGGCAGGGTGCTTCTTAGGTTGACAAGACCTATAGATAGAGGTGTTTGTAAATGGTTTTACGTTTTCTTAAATTTCGTTTATAGATTTAATAATTTCGACGTTATGGCGGTGTTGTGCTTTTTGGGAGATTTTCTACTGTAAATTTCATCAAAAACATGTTTAAATTAAAAAGGAATTTTAATGTAATTTAATTTATTTAAATTGTATGTACCAACTAGTAGGCCTACTAGTTAATACGAAGTGTATTAACATTACCATTACTTGTGTCTGTCTAGTGTGTCTTTACGGTCGAATTAAAGGCGGCAGTCACAACACATAAGAATCTTCTTGTCCGTCACGTAAAATCCCTCAGAATTGCACTCGTTTGCTCTGCTTGACGCCCAATTTCAGCAAAAATAAATCTTTGATCTTCTTAACGAAATCATCATTATAATGAAAAAATATTAGGTCCCCACGATTGTGTTGTAATGATGTTTGACTGTAATAATAAATTTAAATTTTTTAAAAATGTTTATAATAAATTAAAAACAACCGATATTTCGTGTTATTTTGCTCATTAATACAAATTTCGATGTTATGACTGGAAATTGACGGAGTTCGCGAATTTTCGCGGTGATATGTTGATGTTTTTAAGGTGCCTATCAACATATATACACTTGGTTTATCTCCCCCTTCCTTATGAACACTTTTCGCGATTTCGCGGTCCGCGAAAAACAAACACCTCTACCTATAGATGTTTAATTCATGAGTTCCCTGTTTTTTGTTCTTGTTCCCAGGCGGAAAGTTCTTCCTGGACATTCCCCCGGAGACTCCCGCCTTCCTCTGCGAGAAGATGGGCGTGGAGCTGGATCTGAAGAAGATGGCCGACATGACAGTAGACGACCTCATACAGAAACAGAAGGTGTTGTACATTTCGCGCGGACAACTCAAGAAACACACGAGCACCACCCTCAACTTTGCACTCAACGTTAGATACATTTCACAGCAGGTAGGTGCCCTTGCCTGGCTTTTCGTTTTCGTAAATAGCGAGCGTTTTCGTTTGAGTAGTCCTCTCCTATAGTTGAGAAACTGTAAGAATGACCTCCTTATCCCCTCCACTGCTACGTGACCCCCCTCACCTCCATGAAACAACAAACTGAACAACTGAAACAAACTGATTTTCAGTTACGTATTTCATTTTGTCAGGTTGTCACGGATTTGAGGGGGGTCGGGTAGCTGTGGAGGGGATAAGGAGGGGGCCGTCATTCTTACAGTTTCTCAACTTTAGCATATGTTTTGTGTAAAACCATGGTTAGGCTTCAACTTTATGAATTCGTAATGTTTGATTATTATTTGACTATTTAGTATTTAGTAAAATATGTTTTTATGAACAAAGTATTTTGTATTATACAGAATGCTTCAATAATCAATCTGTTTTCAATACAAAATAGAAGAAGCTTGAAGTTTGGGTCTTTTTGATACAAAATACAAATGTATTTCAAATAAAATACATATTAATTTTTTGATACTGCCCTGCTTTGCCTATCCATCTCCATATCCTTTCCCCCCTGGGATCATATTTCTTCCATATCTCTATACATATTCTTTCATCTCCTCATCATACTCATCTACACTTACCCTCTTATAATTATTGTAAATATCGTTTTCAGCAATTTACTTCTTTACTCCATTATAGATCATAGGCCTACATATTGTATGAATATTGTTGGTGATAAACAATAAAAGGTGTGACTACATTTATGTAAGTCTGCTATCATCGTCTGTCACTCCGTTTTTCATCATGCAAGTAAACTATGTATTTATTTACTATCTGATCTACGTCAATGGAAAGAGCCGTGTGATCATAGTCACTACTTAATTTTCACTGAAGCTCTTACCATTTAGAAGTCACGTTTTTGGTCGAAATATTGATGTTCAACACACTAACTTTTAAATCACTTAAATGTTTCAACACCAACACTGGCAAATCAATGTTCATGATTGTTTTATTTAAATTTTACATCTAAATGTTTTTGTCTTTACAGAATGATAACACCTCGTGAAGAGTACACTTCCTCTCCCAAATGTGCTAGGCCTATGTTTAAGATATATTTAAAAAAACGAAATTAAGTTAATGTGTCCATACTGGTACTCAATATTGTTTCCAAAATCTGAAATCTTTTTCAAAAGCATTTTTAGGCTATACGTAAAACTCTTCCCATGCAATGGTCTCACTAGCAGACTGTCTAATGTTTACTATTTAGAAACAATATGAGTGGGAAGTGTACTCTGAAAATATTACTTGCGTTCTATTCAGCACCATCATACGAAGTTCATTCTCACTGGAATGTTTGTTATTTGTCGTCTCTGTGTCTTATGTCGATCAACTTGTGTTTATCTGTCCTACATTTAGACTTCGTGCAAAGTTTAACTATTTAAATATTGTCATTGTGTTATTGTCGTGATGCTGTAGATTGTATTCATTCAAATTCACAATTCAACCTTTTCAATTTTTATAATGTGTTCCAAGTGCTCAGAAATGTTGAACTTGCAGAGGAGAACATTTTATATAGTTTTCCTGACTATAATGTTTTGCAGGCAATACCGAAAGAACAATTCTTTCGGGAAATCGTATCGTGTGTTATCTAAAGAGTATCACTGTTTTTACTAATAACGTCGACACTTAAAACCATGATGCTGTGTGGCTTTAAGCCCCAACTAAGTAAGTAGTGCTATTTCTTGGTTTAGCAAATTGAATTCATTATAATGTGAAAATGTTAGTCAAGTGAATATGTTGCTAACCCTTGCGTCGGTTGGTTCAGGTGAACATGCCCCTGCTGCGTCTGCTGCATCAGATCAGCAACATGTACCAGAACGTCAAGGAGACTCAGAACGAACTGCGCGAACAACAGCCCGAGGTCAAGCGCGAGAACTCCGAGAAGAACAACAAGAACGGATCGTCTTCGAGTGAGTATTGGAGCGCTTGACGTAGTTACGTCGTATAGGCCTACCTACACACATTCTCGTGCATACACTCGACTGTTGGGGGAGTTTACAGGGTGGGAAACAACAGTAAAAGCGTAGACAAAATAGTAAATACGGTAACACATCTATTTGTGTATTTTGTTTTATTATTTATTTATTTATTTATTTATTTATTTATTTATTTATTTATTTATTTATTTATTTATTTATTTATTTATTTATTTATTTATTTATTTATTTATTTATTTATTTATTTATTTATTTATTTATTTATTTATTTATTTATTTAAATTTATTTATTTATCTATTTATTTATTTATTTATTTATTCATTGTTCATTCATTCATTCATTCATTCATTTATTTATTTTATTAATTAATTAATTTTTTGTATTATTTTCTTTTTACTTATTTATGAATGAATTGAAATAATTAATAAATAAATACATTACAAAGACATGAATAACAACAATACAAAACACAAGATAGTAAAGCAATGATTGAGAAGCTTGAGGAATACCTATTTCCAGCGTCGGACGTGCAAGAGCGCAACTCCGACAGCGGAGAGAAGACCAAGATGGCCGACATGTCCGCTAACGACGAGTTCCCTCTGTCGTTGAGCCAACAGAAGATCCTGTCTCCGTCGTCGACGCTTCAGGCTCGGCCTCAGAGCTTCGCTCAGAAGCTGCGATCCACCGGCAAGAGCGTCAAGGGTGAGTACACACTCTCGGTCTACTTTACACGCTTTCCTAGAAAACGTTGTTTTCAATGTTATTTTAATGGCAATGAGTAGTCTCACTATAAAAATCATACCAATTTAACATTATTACTTATTTGGTTTTATTTTGAGAATGTTATACAATAAATAAAAAAACGAAATTTGCACATAATTTAAAGTGAGATTGCCCTTTAACTTTCACCTTAGGTGTTATTTATTGATTTAATGTCCATCCTATTCAGTTATAAAAACTGATTTACAAAGGAGGACCTTAAATAAAACTAGGCTATGCAAACAGTTAATAATAATGAAATCATAAATAACAATAACGACAAAAACAAAACAAAACTACTGTACTGTAAAAAAATCATGAACAAGAAAACATAATATTGAGAAATTAAATAAAATCAAATCAAGTGGAAATGCATTATATAAATTAATAAAAATAAAAGTATTTTGTATTCTTAATTTTGTTAAGTTTATATATAAATTGTATTTTGTAATAAGTGTTGTGTATAAGTGTAATTTGTTTCTATTTTTGTTTTGATAAATTGTTTGTTATTCTGTGTCTTACGGCAACAGCTATGGCTGCAGAAACCAATAAAGATTGTTATTATATAAAGAACATAAAGAAAAAATGTGGAAAAAATATATATAAAGTTAGTAAAGTTAAAGTTAGAGGGTATTGTTCTTGCTACTCGCAACGTAAGGCATGACCGTGTTGCAGGCTACATGAACCTGAGCGAGGGCGTGACGACGCCCAGCTTCGCAGTCAGCCCCTCGGGTTCAGGCGTGGAACGTCTGACGATAACGCCCGAGAAGAGCAAAGAGATCTCCGCCTCCCCGCGGCCACGCTGCTGGAAGACTGTTTACTACCTGCTGGACCTCTACGCTACCATGCCCGAGACCAAGACCATCACGCACAGGTGGGCTCACATATATTTATATATTTTTAAAAATAATTTTTCAGTTTTCAAATTTTGTTTTTACTGATTTTTTTTTTTTTACTTTCTTTTATTCATTGATTCATCCATCTATTCATTTGTATATTTATTTATTTATTTATGTATTTATTCATTCATTCCGTCATTCATTCATTCATTTCATTCATTCATTTATTAATTAATTCATTAATTCATTCATTCATTCATTCATTCATTCATTCATTCATTCATTCATTCATTCATTCATTTATTTATTTATTTATTTATATTTATTTATTTATTTATTTAATTATTTAATTATTTGCTGTGTGCTCAGGCAACATAACCATTCCAAGATTCACCTGCAATCTAAGACAACTGTGGTGTGGTAATATTTTCCAATAGATGTGAGTGATTGGTTTAAGGTGAAATTTTGATTTCTCTTGTACACTCTCGATTAAAGCTTAGCGCAAGATTTTTAACCGTGTGTCTCTGTTGTCGGCGACCATAGGTTCTCTGTGGCGGCCGACATTGCGGAAGTCTACAAGACGTCGACGCGGAAGTACGACCTTGCCACAGAGGTGAAGCCCAACGAGGACGTGGAGAAGGGGGTGGATGCCGGACAGGCTTCGACTCCCCTGCCCGAGCGACCGAACCACCTCAGTGAGTACAATGACATGAAACTAGAATAGTAGACACTCAGTAAGTGGCAGCTTGCTCGTGACCACCAATCGACAGGTAGTACAGTTGACACTTGGAATATTATTTCTATTTCAGATTCAAAAATTCAATACAAAAGCATTTTATTCTCAGTTTGTAAGTACATAGTGGAATAACAGTATATGTTTTTTATTAGTAGTGAGAAGCCCACAGAAGGCAAGCCTTGAGTGTGGGCAAAACATAAGTTAGAGACATAAAAATATACAGTGCAAGATGGCAGAACTTAAGTGATTTCAATGTTAGATTTGTTGATTGATTATGAAAAAATTACAAAAAATTACAAAAAATTAAATTACAAAAATTATAAAATTATAATTTGTAGACAAGACAAAAAAGGTAGGCTAGTAGTTTTAATTATACGTGAACTAATCATAAAAATACTACAAAATTTGCTAATATTACAATTAACATAATATTATAAGTGATATAGCGTAACACATGAAAGATATAATATAGTTTCATATGCATTACTTAGAAATAGAATAACATAAAGTAAGAAAAAGTAAAAAAGACCAGACATGAATCATAGTGCCATGATTCATAAATACAGTGTAATTGCATGAGAGAGATAGTATGCCAACAGCTTACCCGAGTAGAGTGATGGTTAGTCGCAATTGAACGTAAAATACATAACATTAACAGCAACGCAGATTAACACAGATTCTATAGTGTGTTTGGAGGGGGGGGGGGGGGGGGGCTGGGCTATATGCATATTCTTGTGTGCGTTTTCATGTATTTTAGTTCATCCATTTTAGTAAGCTACAATTTTGAGAATGAATTTCCACAAATTATTTACTATTTTCTCATAAAAAAATTCTATAAGGTATAGGCTAGTTCTATAGTGATTGCCATATCAACTAGCACAGCGGCAAATTTTGGTTTCAATCGTGGCTGGTTTATTGCACTCTTTGTACGAGGCTGTAAACTTCAATCACGTTGACGGGTTCTCCGACCAGCAAGAAGGGTAGATGCGTAGCTTCCAAAAACAAGTGACCTCCGATTATTTTGTCTTCGAAATAAATTACCTAAAATCTAAGTTAACATCACGTACCGAATTTGAGGATCGTTAAAGTTAATAATTAAAACTAAATAATTGTGTTTAATCGTTGATACAGTGGGGGTAGTAAGGTATTTTTTGCGCTGTCGTTGGAGGCCAATATGGCTTGGAGCTGCCTGTACTACAAGGGATGGTGAGCACTTTGCAAAAGAAAGGCAAGATTGACATTTATGGTCTCTAATAACGCCAACAACTTCTTATGAGGTTTGATTTTACAACTGTGCAAGTTGAGATGGAAAATACTATAGTACTTGTTTGACTGACAAGCTTGTCGCGTGCCCCTCTTAGGCGTCATGACGGGCGAGCGTACTCGCCTGATCGTGTTCGGCGTCGCGAGGATCCACCGCACCCGCCTGCTGGCCACGCTGAGCGGGCTCAAACTGGAGGCGGAGATTACGAGCCTCCACGCCAGCCTCACCTGCCGCAAGAAGTCTCGCCCCGCCAGTCTGGAGTGCTCGCTGACGGGCCAGGTCGGACGGACCATGATCGTACTCTTGGAGGGAGTGGCGCCCAACCAGCAGTGAGTTACCTCGCGTCGTCTGTCTCTTACCTCTGTTTTCTTAATGTTTCCTTAATGTTTTCTTAATTTATAGAACAACTTTTTTAACTACTTTGAGTTTGAGAACAAGACCAGGACGCGGCACATCTTGCGACATGTGTCGCCCTGACAGCAGAAAGGGATCTAATGGAGAGGGGAGGGGCAAAATATAGCAAGAAGGAAGTATGTGCAAAGCTTTATTGGGCAACTAGGCAGAGAATGGCATAAGTTCCAACTCTGGGTGTTCGGAAGAAGAAGAAGAAGAAGTTTGATGATTACTACTTCAAAATAATATATTAATTCAGGGATGCCACAAAAAAAATCAAACCCTTTTGGCGGGGGGGGGGGGGGTTGGGGGAGGGGGTAGAGTGTTCAATTCCTTCAAATCCGTGTCTAAATAGATTGTAAATGACCCTCATTCATCACAGCTCAAAAAATCAAGCCTTCAAGTATTTTCAAGTACATCATCTTTTTAGCTGTGAGGAAGTAAGAAGGGATCATTTATGATGAAGTGTTGGGACTACTTTTATGATCTGTCTTCTGTTATGTGGGCTTCTTTTCATTTGTATAGTGTTACTGAATTTTGTAGTATTTGTACCTGTATTATTTTTTTGAAAAGAATAAAATAAAAATCTAATTGAATTGAATTGAATTGAATTGTCATCTGAGTGATAAAAAATCATTATTAATGTAAAACAATAAGGTTCTTAAGAAAAATTGATGTTTTTGTAATTAGAATTTTAAACAGATTTTTTTTGTGGGGGGTGGGGGAAGGGGGCAGTTTATCATTTAAATGTGATTAGTTTATGGGTTTCAAGTTTCAACGTTTAGAAAAATAGCTGTTTTTTCCCGTCCCTAGCTACCCCCCCCCCCCCCTAGTACCGGTAATGTTACAAAAGAGTGGTATTTGCTTGTTTGTCTAGAACGGTGGTGAAGGTGACGGTGGGCAAGTCCCAGGCCCTCTACTCCAGCATCTCTCGCCGCTCGAAAGACAAGAACTCTGGCCTGCTGACTGTCGGCGCAGTCAACGTCGACATACCTCAGCATCCGGTTGCCTTGCACGGCATGATGACGCGCGGCAGCAAGCAGCTCTCATCAACACTGCAGGTACGATCGCCGCCAGCCCACAGGGGTGGTATTGATACATTTGTATTAATAGCGTTTTAACTAGACTATTCTTCTTTCATTACCGATAATAGTAAACCTCTTTATTAGAAGTTATAACGTAGGATTTATTTAATTTCATATTTTTGCATTGTAAATGCTTAACCTATCGACAAAACAACTGTGTAATGCACATTAAATATAGATAGATAGATCGTTTTATTTCCTTATAACTATTAGGCCTATGGTTTGTTACAGCCAGTTTTTGTTTTTCTGTTTACTGCTACCTTATCGTGGTGGGCAGGTTTGTGTGCTTTGATGATTCCTGGAGCTATGCCGGCGGAAGTGTATGCTTCTGGTAGGGCCACCCAAGCCGGACAGGTCGAGGTGGAGAAGCCAGACGAAAGGCAGTCCACGTCCTCCCCCTTCCCCTATCCTCCCTGCCCTCCTACTTGCCCCTTTCCACCAAACATCCCCCTATTTCATCTTCATATTTCACCCACTCATTGTCTCGATTAGCCACGTTGCAAAAATATGAGACGTTAAGCCCAAATATCAATCAATCATAAGTAATAAATTTCAGTCTTGACCCTAGAAGGGTATATGGAAAGTATGTGTTTTAAGCAAAGGCTATAGCCTATGTTTAAAAACATCAATACCAATAATGTCTATCATAATTATCATGACAAGACTTCTATACAATATTAAATTATTCATCCCGGCATAGCTGAAACCGAGTTTGTATTTGTTCACGTTTCACGTAGGTACCGTACTAACCACAATGTTGTCTCAGGAACTCCGCGTGACTCGCACGACCAGCAGAGCTTGCCGCACGACCCAGGACGAGCCAGACTGCGCGACCCAACACTCTCCCCGTCGCTTCCCGTCTGGGTCCGGGTCCCAGGGCGGCGCCCCCAACATCAGCCGGATACACCCGGAGACGAGTCTGCTGCAGCCGCTCGTCATGCAGTTCTCCATCATACTGCAGGTATGTATGAGATGATAGGCCTATCATATGATATCTTTATTGGCATCTTTGATTGTAATGCAAAGCACATACATTTGAACACAATCGGGGGCTGCTGTGGTCCATTTAGAATAATATATACTTAAGATAAGATTAGATTAGTATTAGTTACATACACTTACTTAACTTAATAGGTTTCATAAAATAATACATTTAACATTTAAAGACAATTGACATTTACATAAGCATTTATACACTTTTTCAGAGCACCCTTCATACCTTCTATTGACCTAGGGAGAGTCACCATAACTCCTTTTAGGAGGGCATTCCACTTTCTTTTGGCCCTAGCCAGAAAGGAGTATTTTCCGGTGTTAGACCTGCTGTATGTGGCATCTCCTAGCAGGATATTGATACGTATTAGCCATCTGTGGAAGCACTCATGTGTCTACTTATGGTGGGCAAGTATTAGGTGTTGTCACAGTTATAGTAAAATGAATGTGTACGTACAAAACATATGGACAAAAATAAAATAAATTTAGAAGAGCAAACTATGTCAATCACGGTAAAATAGGTGGGTGCTATAGCCCAGTGCACTCTCACAAAACAGAAAATAAACACTGCTAAAATAATAGTACAACAAGAATAATTATACTGTGTCAAACATATAATATACTGATAACAATCGTTGTGGTTAACTTTTAGCAAGTCGAGGCCTACGTGATGATGGCAAAAATCTGTCTAGTACCAATTCATTCAGTATTATTACTTTTCTAAATTTATAATAGTACTCTGCTAGAGAGTAAAACCCTTTTTCCAAAAGCTGGGTTTTTACATTATTATTTCTAAAACTGCTTTCATCTTTTTTTTTAAGGTCCTCCTTTGTAAATTTAAGGTCTTCCTTTGTAAATCAGTTTTTATAACTGAATAGGATAGACATTAAATAAATAAATCTAAGCTTACTTTTATATTGCTTGCTTTGGTAGATACACCTAGTGCCTAAAGGCTGGGATAGTATTGAGAGGGAAAGAATTATAGGAACCAACAGCTCACCTTACAGTAGATCGGCAGCCGTGTTTAGTTGGAGATTACATATATTTACAATAATTTACAATTACATTTAGATGGAACGTTTTGGCTTATATATATTCATGTACTTTTTAAATTTAGGTCCAGTCTTACAATGCCCCAATAACTACTTATTCGTCGAATAGCTTGTTTTCTCCATGGCAACTACCAATCAAAACCCTTGAAATCCTCCCAATAGCTCAATTGCTGTAAGTAACTTTCTTATTAGGAGATTGTAAGACCGGCCCTTAGTCAGTTAGTCTTTTTTATATTGCTTGGTAAGTGGTTGAATATTTTTCTTCCTGCTTGGATTGCACTCGTGGTAATAGGCCCGATGGTAAGGTGGTTAGTGTCCTTGCTAACACGGTGTGTATCTCTTCCCTCACAGAGCCTGAGCATCACGGCGGCGCTACTGCCCTCGCTGCAGGCCCAGTACAAGATGGACCAGGTGACGAGCAGCGGGGTGACGGGCAGCAAGGCAAAGTTCACCATCGACCTGCCGCGTCACTCGCTCAGCTTCACCACCAAGCTGCAGGTGACGGAGGCCAATCTGCCGTCGGAGGCCAGCATCGAGCTGCCCAAGGTGCACGTCAAGGCCGAGTACATACAGGACGGCAACAACACTGTCGAGACGCTATTTGCCGGTACGTTCGTTTTTTTTTTTTTATCCTATGCCGAAAGTTTGATTTTTCAATCATTTTTCTTCCTAGCTATCCAATAAATATGTGCTTCCTTCTCTGGCCCGCTCAGGTTATTACGTACGTTCGTCGGGGCAGAAATTTTCTTAACGGGAAAAGTTTGTAGTAACAATTTTTTATATTGTAATTAACACATCTATAGATGATAGTTAATGCTAATTTTTTGCCAACTGAGGCTATGAAACATAATAATGATCTCTCATTTTATGGGGCAATGAATAATATGGGGCAACATCCAACATTACAACATAAATGGGTATTTCCACTATTGGTCTAGTGTATTCATCTATTTGACATTTTAACTAACACATGTAGATGATTAATGCTAATTTTTTGCCAACTGATGCTATGAAACATAAAATTATCACTCATTTAATGCGGCAATAAATAATGTGGGGCTATATCCAACATTCCAACATAAATGGGTATTTCCACTATTAGTCTATTTGACATTTTAATTAACACATAGATGATTAATGCTAATTTTTTGCCAACGAGGCTATGAAACATAAACATTATCACTCATTTAATGGTTAATGGGGCAATAAATAATATGGGGCAACATCCAATATTCCAACATAAATGGGTGTTTCCACCATTGGTCCAGTGTATTCATCTATTAAAGTCTATTTATAATATTAATAGACATATTCACTTTGTTCCAACGTCATTTATTTGGGTAAAGGGGTGTTTCCACCGTTGGGAATCACGGAATCAGCACCGTCCTGCCGTGAGCTCGGTACCTGATCTTCACATTCCTCTTGTCGTGACACAGCTCTCTCCACTTTTTCCTGTCCTCCCACCACCTCTCTCTCTCTCCTCAACCACTGCCCAATCATCTCCTCTCTCTCCTCCACATCTAATAATAAATAGAATTTCTTCTTCTCAAATGCCCACATTTGGCTATTAGTATGCCATCATGCTGGATCTGGTCAACCAGTAGAGACACGCTTCTTTCTCCACCTCTTGTCGTGACACAGCTCTCTCCACTTTTTCCTGTCCTCCCACCACCTCTCTCTCTCTCCTCAACCACTGCCCAATCATCTCCTCTCTCTCCTCCACATCTAATAATAAATAGAATTTCTTCTTCTCAAATGCCCACATTTGGCTATTTTTATGCCATCATGCTGGATCTGGTCAACCAGTAGAGACACGCTTCTTTCTCCACCCTCTTCATGCCGCTCGGCAATAGAATTTGAGATGTCCTCTTTTCTGCCAAACCCCTATTCATTATGAATAGGAACACAAAATAATATGAACAATAACAAATTAATTATTATTTCTTGATTCACTTTATTAGTCCTTCAAAGATATGTTTTAAAGCTTGTAATGTATAGTTGAAACGTTTCTACATCTGAAAACTTTTATTTCTACCCCGCCACAACGTACATGTGTAATAACGGCGTATGGTTTGTCTAACACCCCCAGACGGCGTGGTGCTACGCCAGGGCAGCTACCTGAGTGCGGTGGCCGACATCGGAGTGTTCGAACACTCGCTGACGACCGACCTGTTGAACCACCTGGTGTTCGTGCAGAAGGTGTTCATGCGGGAGGTCAACGAGGTGGTGCAGAAGGTCTACGGGGGCGAGAAGCCCGTCTCGTTCTGGGAGGAGGACAACGAACCGGCGAGCTCCTCCATCAATACGGTGCTCTTCTCGCTCGCCATCAGGATCAAGGTGATTAGCGGCCTTATCTCTTGATTTGTTTACCATCTCAATTTTTTCTTTTTTCCCCTTTCCTCTTTTTGCTTTCCAATAGGGAACACGCGTTTGAAAATCTTAATCGATTTTTAAATACCTTGTCTCTCATTTAAAAATTTTGTGTCTTTGAATTTTGAAAAACGGATCAGTCTATGCCTCAAAATAATTGGTTTAGTAACGATAAATAAAAGGGCGCGAAAAACTAGCCGCCGCCATGTAGAGTGGATTTCACGTCATGGTTTTGTGCTGTGTACGCTCACCGCCTCAGCGATTGGTCTGTAACCCCACGTCTACAGAATCATTGCGTCACAGCCACCTGTGCGCATTCCAGATCCCCGAGTTTAAACTTCAATAAATGCGACCACATTAAACCTATTTAAAAATTTGTTTTTTACTTGGGACTCGCATTAATATACTTTTTGTATCTGATACTATTAAACTTAGTGTTTGGTTTAACAAAAAAAATCGTACGCGTGTTGCCTATTCCCTTGTTTTTTTTTTCAGTTTATTTCTGTCATGTTATATTTATTTATTTAAATTTCTTAATTCATTTTCATTTTATTGTTCACGTTCTTTTCTCTATAGTACGGTACAGTAGTTTGTTTTGCTGTTTTGTTATTCTTGCAATTTTCTTATGTTTCATTATAATTCATTTGTAAACAATACATGGTTATATTTATTGTCCTCCTTTGTAAATCAGTTTTGTAACTGAATAGAATAGACATTTAATTAATAAACTAAATAAACAAAATTCAGTGCCGAATGGGAAAGTAAGTACAGGCGCAGGCGCATACTGTAAAGCGACCGGTCAGGCTAAACTTTCAACCTAACAGGACGAAAGGAAAACAATGTGATTAAATTGTGATTATAATTTAAAACAGGGTGATTTAACAATGCTACGATTAATCTGTCACAGCGCATCCAACTGACGGCCACCACCCCCACCAACTCTGCGGTCCGCCTAGAGACGGGGGCCGTAGAGTTCCAGCTGTCCAACCGAGTGCAGAACGTGTCCGGCGCTGCCCAGCCCAACCCGTACATGAAGATCTTCGGCAAGGCCCAGGTGGACGTGAACCTCAGCCTGGGACAACTCATCAAGAACGTCATGTTCGAGGAGGCGGAGCCGGAGTTCCAGCAGTTTGCCTTCTTCAAGACAAGGATAGGTCAGTCAATACGTAGTGTTTTGTTTTATTTTTCTTTACAACTCATAACATGAAAATCATTTATCTTACAGCATACACTTTTTACGCCCCCGACCTCCGATATTACTTATGTTTTTGCTGTTTTCGAGTGCATAAAGTGCATAATACCCACATTACACGGTTCAATACTTTCGTCAAACTTATTGAATTCAAGGACAAAAAAGCATCAATTAATAGAAGCTATATTGTTGCAGTTTTTTACCAAACTGTTTTTGATTCACTTTTGTTCTTGAATTCAATAACTTTGACGAAAGTATTGAGTCGTGTAATGTTGGCATAATCTACCCATAAAATCTAGAACTGATAGTTATCCATTATATATATAGTATCATACCTAGGCTATCTACTACAGTGAAACTTCTTTATAAAGAATGTCTTTAAAACAAAATGACCTATATAACAAACTGTGTTTGAGGTCCCAAAAGGTTCTTATGCATGTAAAGGTACCCTCTTTATAAAGAAATGTTCTTTATAACAAAATAATAATCTGGCCCCCAAGAGTTCGTTATAAAGAAGTTTTACTGTATCTACAACAATATACATTGTCTATTGACTAGAGTTAAGGAAATTGTAGGCCTACCTAGCCTATGGACTATTTCTATTTTTTCACATGTGGCACCACTTTGGGTGTAATTTATTTGCATATAATGCTTATGTATATTATTCACGTATAGGCTATACTTTTTCCATAAACCCCACTAAAATAGGCTGCTCTATATGCACATTGGAAAGGATCAATCTGTTGGCCTGTCTCTAGCACGTACCAAGACCGACCTGTTATAATGTACTTGCGTGTGCATGCAGGCCTGCGGAATGCCTTCCAGGACGAGATGGTTCAGGGCAAAGACAAGGAGGTGGTTCTCATCACGCTCAAGCGCCCGCTCGTCTACATCCAGCCCATGGCCGTCGACAAGGCCATACTAGTCTGGCTGAACTACAAGAACGCCTACGAGTACTGGAACGAGCAGCGTTCCAACCTCAACAAGGAGGTGCTCACGGCCACGCAACAGGTGGGAACGCCCAACATTTCAATCTCTTACATTTTAAAAGTGCATATGTGTAATAATATAAAATAGGGCTGCCCAACGATAAAAAAATTCATATCGATATCGCGGATGTAATTATCGATATCGTATCGTGATATCGAATTTTTTAAACTCGGTAACGATATCGCCGATATCGTAATTTTTTTTTTCAAACCAGCCAGAGACCATTCATTATGACCATTTAATATGAATAACTTAACGTCGAAATGTTTTACTATGTATGTCAATTTGTGTGTTGTATTATTAGATGAGCGTAGCGAAGCGGACTGAATCTCTCCATACAACTCGATCGGCGCTATGTCTGTGTGTGTGTGTGTGTGTGTGTGTGTGTGTGTGTGTGTGTGTGTGTGTGTGTGTGTGTGTGTGTGTGTGTGTGTGTGTGTGTGTGTGTGCGCCAAATTTTGTTCGTCGCGCACAGGTCAAACGGCTTGACGGATTTGGCTGAAATTTTCGGTCAACATTTGTGACCACTTAACTCGATGCTGTTAACATAACCAGCAAAATTCGTCAAGATGCCAACCTAAAAAAAATTAATTTCTGAAAAACAAAATTTGTTTATTTATTTAATTAAATTAAAACCTAGGCTACACACCGATTTCAATGATGTTTCACTTGTAGGTTCACATCAATAGTCTCAACACTTACAATAGTTTCAAAATTGTAAGTTTACCCGCCATGTTATAAAAAAATATTGTTTATTTACGGAAACAATTTCTTCATTTTTACAGTGTTCCACCGATATGATTCGCATTTGCGGACTATTACAGTTAGATGCACATATGTTACACCAAACATAGCGTACGCAATCATACCTTTCTCACCATAATTATAAATCTCAGAAGCTGTCATAGAATGGCTACAATGACGTAAGATGCCAACCTACAAAAAATTAATTACTGAAAAACATGTTTTTTAATTTATTTAATTAAATTAAAACTTACACACGGATACACATGATTTTTTATACGTAGGTCCACATCAATAGTTTCAACACTTGACAATAGTTTCACAATTGTCGCTTTAACCGCCATGTTGTAAAAAAATATTGTTTATTTACGGCTATAATTTTCTTCATTTTTACAGTGTTCCACCGATATGATTAGCATTTGCGGACCATAGAAGTAAGATGCACATAGTATGCGGCACGAATGGCCTGAACAGTCAGACCTTTCTCACTATGTATTTGGAATTTTGATAGCTATCATAGAATGGCTACAATGGCTTCCCTGCTTAAAAATACGGTTGGATACTATTGGATCCGCAAGTGTAAACCAACAGGATTCAATCGTAACCAACTGTCTTAGTAGGAGCCAACTGGAACTCTAAAAGCATCCAATAGGATCCAAACGTATTCAATAGGAACTGTAACCAATAGTATTCAACTGGGACCGTATGCAAAGGGAATCAACTGTAGTGCAACTGGAACCGTAACCAATAGTATTCAACAGGCAACGTATTCAAAGGGAATCAACTGTATTCAACTGGAACCGTAATCAATTGGTTTCAATAGTATTCAACTGGGACCGTATGCAAAGGGAATCAACTGTAGTTCAACTGGAACCGTAACCAATAGTATTCAACAGGCAACGTATTCAAAGGGAATCAACTGTATTCAACTGGAACCGTAATCAATTGGGTTCAATAGTATTCAACTGGGACCGTATGCAAAGGGAATCAACTGTAGTTCAACTGGAACCGTAACCAATAGTATTCAACAGGCAACGTATTCAAAGGGAGTCAACTGTATTCAACTGGAACCGTAATCAATTGGTTTCAATAGTATTCAACTGGAACCGTATGCAAAGGGAATCAACTGTATTCAACTGGAACCGTAATCAATTGGTTTCAATAGTATTCAACTGGGACCGTATGCAAAGGGAATCAACTGTAGTTCAACTGGAACCGTAACCAATAGTATTCAACAGGCAACGTATTCAAAGGGAATCAACTGTATTCAACTGGAACCGTAATCAATTGGGTTCAATAGTATTCAACTGGGACCGTATGCAAAGGGAATCAACTGTAGTTCAACTGGAACTGTAACCAGTAGTATTCAACAGGCAACGTATTCAAAGGGAGTCAACTGTATTCAACTGGAACCGTAATCAATTGGTTTCAATAGTATTCAACAGGCAACGTATTCAAAGGGAGTCAACTGTATTCAACTGGAACCGTAATCAATTGGTTTCAATAGTATTCAACTGGGACCGTATGCAAAGGGAATCAACTGTATTCAACTGGAACCGTAATCAATTGGTTTCAATAGTATTCAACTGGGACCGTATGCAAAGGGAATCAACTGTAGTTCAACTGGAACCGTAACCAATAGTATTCAACAGGCAACGTATTCAAAGGGAATCAACTGTATTCAACTGGAACCGTAATCAATTGGTTTCAATAGTATTCAACTGGGACTGTATGCAAAGGGAATCAACTGTAGTGCAACTGGAACCGTAACCAATAGTATTCAATAGGCAACAACCGTAATGAAAAGGAACCAACCGTAATGGATGGGAATCAATCGTATTCAATGGGAACCAAGCGTATTCAATAGGAACCAACCGTATTCAATAGGAACCAACTGTATTCAATAGGAACCAACCGTATACAATAGGAACCAACCGTATTCAATAGGAACCAACCGTAATGGATGGGAATCAATCGTATTCAACAGGAACCAACCGTATTCAATAGGAACCAACCGTATTCAATAGGAACCAACTGTATTCAATAGGAACCAACCGTATTCAATAGGAACCAACCGTATTCAATAGGAACCAACTGTATTCAATAGGAACCAACCGTATAAAATAGGAACCAACCGTATTCAATAGGAACCAACCGTAATGGATGGGAATCAATCGTATTCAACAGGAACCAACCGTATTCAATAGGAACCAACTGTATTCAATAGGAACCAACCGTATTCAATAGGAACCAACCGTATTCAATAGGAACCAACCGTATTCAATAGGAACCAACTGTATTCAATAGGAACCAACCGTATTCAATAGGAACCAACTGTATTCAATAGGAACCAACCGTATACAATAGGAACCAACCGTATTCAATAGGAACCAACCGTAATGGATGGGAATCAATCGTATTCAACAGGAACCAACCGTATTCAATAGGAACCAACCGTATTCAATAGGAACCAACTGTATTCAATAGGAACCAACCGTATTCAATAGGAACCAACCGTATTCAATAGGAACCAACCGTATTCAATAGTAACCAACTGTATTCAATAGTAACCAACCGTATTCAATAGAAACCATCCGTTTTCAAAGGGAATCAATCGTATTCAATGGGAACAAATGGTAATGAACGGGAAACTTCCGTTTACAATAGGAACCAACCGTATTCAATAGGAACCAACCGTATTCAATAGGAACCAACCGTATTCAATAGTAACCAACTGTATTCAATAGTAACCAACCGTATTCAATAGAAACCATCCGTTTTCAAAGGGAATCAATCGTATTCAATGGGAACAAATGGTAATGAACGGGAAACTTCCGTTTACAATAGGAACCAACCGTATTCAATAGGAATCAATCGTATTCAATGGGAACTAATGGTAACCCACACAACACTGAATATTCATTTTATGTGCCAGTGATAATGTCTAGATGTTGACATCTTATACATGTTGTTACAACATTAGTCGTGATAATATGTCCATACAGTAATACCTATCAATGTGTATACAATATCACATAATTATATTTTGAATAATAAATAAATGAATATTGTATGAATATTCTTTTCAAATATTGTCTTCTAAATATTTTACGTACATATACACAATGTTTTTATAAACCTGTGTATTATTATATTGTCGCTGTGTGGCCGCGACTATTCTGCACCCAATTTGTGTTATTTTAGGGGGATGCGTGTCCACGATTAATTCCATACAGTCTCAATCCTTGCATTCGAATTAATTACTGAAAAAAATATTGGATAAACTTTCAGACGGGATTGCTGGTACCGCATCTATAGGAATCAAACCCGGGCCTCCTAAATCAGGTCTCATGCATCACGCTTGCGCTACAACCACCGACCGTTTGTATGTATTTATAAAATGTATTACATGAATTTAACGTAACAGCAAATTTAATTCTGTTAGAATTCCAAAACTAAATTTTCCACGTGTTGTACAATTTGGTATTGAATCGTATTGAAATTCGTCAATTCAATATTTATAACCATGCCACATACATCACAGTATATATACTTACTGGGGCCCTCTTAAGAATAATAGGCCACATAATGTATATGCTGTCAATTTTTTAATCTATGCAGACCCGGAAAACGTCATGATTTGAATTTCTCGATTTACGTTCGCATAGCATCGTGCTTTGAATCAACCGCGTGACGTCATACTGAATTTAAAACGAATAATCTCGGAAGCATCCGAACATTACCGAACTATTTGGACCACTCCAGTCAACGCACTACTCAACTGGAGAACAAAATATGTAAGTATTTAACACTTTATTGATCTTTAAATTGTATTTGATTATAACGTATCATTTTCATTTCAAAAACAGTATTATAAATATTTATTTTTCAATATTATTCTGCATCAAAACTTTTTTTGCAGATGATCATTTGACTTTTCCCCACCCGGCTTCCGGCCGGCAGTCAACAACTCAACTACAACATCCGGTTACGTTCTGTCTGTCGTGTTTCAAGCATGTTTTCAGTTCTCTTGGGTGAAAGCTTCGTAAATGTAGCCCCTTTCGCCGGTGAAATCATCCGTACATACTCACTGTATTTCAGGTAAGGTTAAGGATTGGCCTTCTTGTATTTTATGAAATACCGAAATAGTCTTAGCGTTTTTAATCCCGCTCAACAAAGACAGGCAGTCTAGGCTAGGCCTATCCTAGGGCCTAAGAGCCAAATTCCCGTTAGCCGGGTTTATATAAAGTCGCAAGGATTATGGTTTAGTTATAAGCCGAGTTGGAAGATAGGGATCACGTACAATGGTTCACACAAACTCGTCGTTGCAATAGTCATAGTCGTAGTCACAAGCGAGTTGAAAAATGTTCAACTCTCTTATAACTAAACCTTAAACCATGCGACGGACCAATCAGGGGTTGAAACGTCACTACTCGCTTATAACAAGCCAATGAAATGCCATAAACGTTGTATCAGTGCTACAGAGCTTACACCTTACGACTATACCATACGACTATAACAAAACCTTGTGACTTTATATAAACTCGGCTTTACCGTTAGTTTCGTTTGAGGGCTGAGGGGTTGAGTTGGGCTGAAACATCATAAGAATCGTAAGCCTAGGCCTAGGCTCTACCTTACTTCTTGCCTATCGTAGGCCTAGGCCCTAGCCTAGGCCTACGCATTCTTGGTTAAGTTTAAAAGTTAAAACCCTGTGACAAAGCCACTGACTTCTGGTTCCTGAAAGGCCCTGTGTGATAGGCCTACCTAGGCCTGGCCTATGAATATGATAATTAAATTCTGTTAAGACCCAGAGCCTATATAATTTGCAGACATGTAGGCCTGGGTAGGCTAGGCCTAGGCCTAGACCAAGGGGTAAGTTTGTAGGCTATCCTAGGCCTAGGGCCTAGGCCCTACATTTTGTACACCATCCATAGCGTAGGCCTAGGCCTAGGCCTCATGTTACGATCAGTGTTGTCTTAAACGTCATATAGGCTAGGCCTAGGCCTAGCCTTCGTGCCTAGGGCATGTTTTTATAGGGGGTGTGTGCCGTAAAGCGCCCGGTCTGACCAATGACAATAAGATTGAACAGAGCGAGGGTTCCGGTCGCTTTACGGTATGTGCCCAGGTTACAACAATGAAATTGATGAAATTAAATTTTGAAATCGTCTATTATAGTTTGCAGCTATGACATTAGTTGTGCGAACCCTACCGACGCGTTCACTATTGTGGTTGATTTGATTTATGAATTTAGGGTGCTACAATAGCTAGGATTATTTACAATGATTTAAGATACTAATATACAGTAGTAGATTTAACTGTAAAACTGAACACATGTCATAAAGTCTGAACTGTACACTTAAGGTGGAGCATTAAGATGCCTCCTTTAAGTGTTGCTCTATTTTCAATAATGTAATATTTTATTTTTGTTATTGGTGCTAGGGCCTAGACGTAACAACAGATCTACCCACTTTCCAATGGACTAGGCAGCTCAAACAGTAATGTTGCCCTAGCTGGACATTGCATGTATGCTAATAGGACGTTTTAACTAAATCTGGCTACATAGGGTAGCCTAGATTAAAGTAGGCACCGACAGTTAAAAATGCCTAAAGTAAAACGAAAGTCCCTTCGTGATTTATCAGCACGCCATTTTAACAGATTATTAAATAATCAGACCATAAGTGTTGAAGCACAATTGAACTCTTCATCAACTTCATACTCGGACATGCCCGGGTGTTCCAGGGCTAGCTCTACGTGTGGGTCTAATATGTTAGTACCATCTAGGGCTACTAGCCCTGTTCCAAGAATATATCTATCTGGTGCCACTAGTTCTGCCAATATGTGTGGTATGGTGGTGGTAAAGAGGGGCGATATTTTGCAATACTCAACCAATCTTTTATCACTGCCACTTTAGGCCCATATGAGCATACTTGGGGAAAGGAACTTTTAAAATAAACATGTGAACGCATTCGTATTATGACGAACTTTTGAACAAACTCATTCCCGTTTAGATTGATTACTTTTCTAGACCTTTAAAACATGTGCATGCAGACATCTCAGCAGTGACATGCCCATGCTTGTGAAAAATGTATATGTATGGAACAAAAAATAAATAAAAATAAATAAATTTGAAAGGTTAGGTGTTTCTACGTATTGTGCAGCACATATAATCTGCGACCAACAGCTTATCTCCTTATACACACTCTTGAAACTCTTGCAGCTGATAGTATCTACCAACATAAGCTATTTTAAACCCATAGCCACCAAATGTTTGCCAAGACGCTACTATTTCTCAGTGTCCAAAAAGAAACACGGAATTGATAGTTTTATATTTAATTTTAAATTAAGGTGGGTGTTACAATGCATTGCCAACTGAATATTGCTATACTTGGCACAAGACTACCTTACACTGCTTTCGTCACAGGCGAGGCTCTCGTAGCCAACCAGCGAACCGCTGGAGACACACCCGTGCAAAAACCGATCGCTGATTGGCTACGAACCCGTCGCCTGTGACGAAACTTGAAAGCATGTGTAAGGTAGTCCTGGTACAACTATATTGTACGTAATGTGTACACAAAATACAAAAATATAATTTACTTTTTAAAATTAACTTCTTTTTCGAAGTGAACTTGTACGTTTATTTAGTCCAACTGGGCCTCCAAAAGTAGTCCAGTTAAAGTGCCAAGTAATTTATTTGCCAGGCAAGCCCACTTTGGTGTCTTTTTATTGGTCCTTGTCATGGTGAAAACAACTTCAACTGGACATTGAAATACCAGCCCAAACTAGTGTTGGAACAAAATTTTATACAAACAGTGTAAACTGATGGTAACTTGTCATATGGACAAATCTCAATACTTCCGTGTTGCCATATTTCACTGTAATTTTTTTTATTTATTTGTGAATTGAATTTTTGAATTACTACCTGACCTAAATTATCATGGAGCATATTTTATCTAATGCAAACTTGAAATTATAAATAACAATATGTTAGAACTTAGAAGGCAGATATGAAAATCCTACACATCTGCATTAACTGCTACTGAACAGTACACTTAGCAAACACAGCTTTGGCATCATACCTTTATAGGCATTAATACTGTTTCAGAATGTTTGAAGCACTGGCTTGTTTCAAGGGGAACCTCCGAATGCCGGCTTCAAGAAGAACTGGACAAGGTTCCCAAATACATTGCCCAGCGGATTACCGACCTTAACCGGGAAGGAAAATCCAGTGTTGGAAAACCATCACAAAAAGACAAACCGAGGCGTCAGCTCATAGATGACTCGTTTGGTGCCTCTACGTCTCAACACACGCCGAATTTTTCTCCAGAGACATGTTTCTCTCCAAGTTTGTTGGACTTGTCTCCAATAAAACATGTCTCTGGAGAAGTAGTGGATAGCGACGCTACTCCATAGTGCAGGGTTGATTGATGGTCTGCCCATTTGAGGTGATTGCAAACCATTATTGTACGTTTCTACAATACTTTTTACAAGTTTTAGGCGGAAGGCAAGTTGGTCGATTTTTATGTTCGAACCATTATTATAAATGATCTGTGCATTGAGAATTGACACATTGAGTAGACTTTTGAAAAGTTTTATGTACCACTTCCTACCCCGCTTGCGTTCCAATAGATAGGGCTGTAGTTTTTGGTCTTTGAGATCCACTCCCCCCATGGCTTTATTGTAGTCTAGGATGCATTGTGGTTTTTCAGTGTCCACCCCCCGTTTTGTGATAACAGCCATATCACTGTTGTGAAAGGTCAAAATAAAGGAAACATCCTTCTTGTCTTTCCACTTGAGGACCATTACCCCATTGGATGCTTCGGCAATGTGCTCCCCTTTTTTCAACTTGGCTGTTTTTACTCTAGCAGGGACATTTTTACGATTTATGCGAAGGGTACCTGCTACATTTACACCGTTATCATTGAGGCAAATGCACAGGTCTGGAGAGTTGTCCACAGAGTATGGCCTAAGTTGTACAAGGGCTCCATTAGTTTTGTGACAATCCCAGCTGTTTTGGACTTGCTAAGGTCTGCATTTTGGATTGCGTTTCCGGCGTTTGCAATACCATTAGCCACATTCACACCATCTGCACCTACGTACACAATGAAGTTCCACAAATATCCCGATTGTGATTCACATAGTTCAAAGGTTTTTATTCCAAATTTGGAAGACTTGAGGGGAATATATTGCTTGAAACTGAGGCGCCCTTTCCACAGTGTCAACGATTCATCTATGGCAATATTTTTTGACAGTTGCGCGGCCATGTTTCTATCTTTGAAGTTTGTTTACGTTTCGTGTCGACTAAAGCTGTGTTGCCAGATGGATAACGGTGTCGCCATAGTTACAAAAACAAACTTTTATGTTGTGTTAAGTGTTATTTTGGCATAAATGATACATTTTCAATCGTATACGTAATTGTAGGGATGTCAAACGATTAAATTATTATAATCGATTATCGAATTCACTTTCACCTCCATAATCGATTATTAATCGATTTTAATCGTTTTGTTAAATGTCGGTATAGTAGCAAGTTTCTTCCAAACTTCGGTCTGGTTTCGGTTAGTTTGAATTGCCCGCGCAAGCCACGAGTTCGCAATTCGACTTCTTTTCGACTATCGATATATTTTACGTCACGGAGTATTTTTGTTATGTTCTGTCCAAAATTTCGACGATAATTTCTGTCCTAGTTAGGCCTGAAGGGCTATAGTTATTCACTTCCCATTTTTTTTGAACCAATAAGTATTTAAGTATGCTGAATGTGCGTCGTTATATTATTATTTTCATGTGCAGCGTAATTAAAATTTACGTGATGTGAACTAAAAATCGTAGCGACTTTTCTAACCTTACTTCTCTTGTTATTTGTGAACAAACATAACAACTCGTCGAATGCTGGGTCAAGGGTAGGCGACTAGACACAGCTATTCAAAATATGACTGGAAATTCGTCTCAAATTATGACGCAAAGTTATGCTGTTGCTGTTCTTAGGCCGAGGCCTAGGCCTACTGCCAAGGCCTACTGTAAATGAAACTGAGCAAAAGCGATGCTAGCGCTAGCGCTCGCGCTCGAATAGGCGGCAAATCTTGAGAACTAATTTTAAAAAGCGCGAACATTTAAAATCGATTTTTTTTTTAAATAATCGATTAATCGTTTTCGATTGATAATCGATTAATCGAATCGATTTAATCGTAATCGTTGACATCCCTACGTAATTGTATCACACATATTATTTTGTTGTAACGACACAATACAATTGAGTGTATAAATAACAAATAATTATTGATATTGTAGGCCCACTTCTTTTAGATTATTCAGTTTCACACTGTTGGCTATTCTGTTTATTAAAATAACACTACTAGAGTCAATTGAGCCACACTTTAAATGGCTACGAAGATGTATTGATTTTAGTATTTTTAACCGTAGATAAATCCTATGCACTTACATTTTTACCGAGAAATAATATGCCATTACATAATATCATAATACCAGATACAAATATCTAAAACATTAATATTGTTTCGAACCAATAAGATAGTTCAGTGGGGTGATTTGAATGGGCAGTTGACTCGCATGAGAGACTTTAAGGAACGTAAATTCAAAGTTTCAATGTAAAAGCTATTCGAATGCTAAATAAAATGTATTAGGATTAATGGGCATAATAGCCAATTATTATTGCAGGGTTGCCGCCAAAAATAATTTCAAATCCTTGTAATAGAGGTAAAATCTCCGCAAATAGGCCTATCCGTGAAAAGTAAGAAACCGTTAATGTTGTAGGTGTAAATGTGTTTTTTGTAGGCTAAGTTTTAGCCATCATAGCTCGAGGCTGTTTTTGTTAAGTTTAATTTATGGCATTATACACATACTACTGGTATGTATGTATGCTCTTTATTTTTAGCAGCTATTTTACATCCTAGTTATATTTATTTACCTTCTATCAACCATTCACATTTGAACATTCCAATATTTTTAATTTCTCTTATATTTCTAGGTACCGGTAATCAATTAAATTGTCTTAAACCAAAGTTAAAAAAAATAATCACTTATACTATGCAGATTTTAAGTACACATTCCTGTTTCTAGCACTTCATATTGTGTGATATTGTGTGATATTGTGTGTGATATTGTGAACCATATCTGCATAACCTGATAAATTACTAGGTAAGATACCATTATACTGGACCCAAGATTACTTTACCCCTGCTTTCGTCACATCCGGGGCAGTCGTAGCCAACCAGCGAACCGCTCGAGACACACCCGCGCCAATACCGATCGCTGATTGGCTACGAACCAGTCGCCTGTGACGAAAGCATGTGTAAGGTAGTCTTGGGACAACTATACATACTTCATAAATGAAAACCATAGATAGAAGTTGATGGTTATCTTCCACTGACAACCAGTGAAGTGCATTTAGCATATTTCTAATAGGAACTGCTTTTTGCATTCAATTATACATCTCATTGCCTTGTTTTGTACAGTTTTCATTCTATTAATAATAGATCAACTTGAATATGCCCTTGTTTTGCCTGAAAAATTATTATCCCAGAAAATTCAAAATATATTTCAACATTTGTGTTATACTATAAGTCTTGTCGATAATGAGAGATGTTCACTTATCTCTTATCTTATGGTATCTAGATCTTTGTTCAGTTTAAATGACTATCTATATCAACTGGTGTTTTGTTTTGTTTTTTAAGACAAGTTTGGCATTATGCTCTAAAAACGTTTTACTTTCTATGTATTATTAAGGATACCTAGTACGTCATTTAGCTAGATTTGTATCTACATTCTACATAGCCTGTTTTTGTTTGTTATGTTTATTTTATGGTAGTGCACTATATACGTCATTTTTATGTTATGTTCAATGAATTCTAGGTTATGACTTATGGAGCATTGTTTTTATCCACATTCACTAGTCAAAAACAGCTGTTTTTGTTTGTTTTTAAGTTTATTTTATGATATTAGACTGTGCTTCAAAACTGATGTGATTAATGTCAATGACTAGTAAGTCATGCTGTGCTTCTAGCCTAATTTACATTTTTTTTACAGGGTGCTCTATGATATCAGTGACAATTATTTTCTGTATCTATACAATCCATATTATCATTGGGCTTCTTATTTTTATGACTGTAAGCTCATGCATATTTGTGTTACTAGTATACCTATGTATCACAACTGATTTTTAGTACTGTTTGATGTATGACAAGTTGGTCTATCTACAACCCACATTTTTGTACCTAACTTAGTTACATTCTCTTTGAAGCCATTGTTGGTCATACTTTAGATACTCATGTATAAACCTATAATATAAATAAATATCCGTATTTTTTAACTATAAATATGAATTATTTCACATGTACTGAGAAGACTCCTACTGACTACGGTTGGTTCCTATTGAATACGATTGATTCCCATCCATTACGGTTGGTTCCTATTGAATACGGTTGGTTCCTGTTGAATACGATTGATTCCTATTCATTACGGTTGGTTCCTATTGAATACAGTTGATTACTATTGAATACGGTTGGTTCCTGTTGAATACGATTGATTCCCATCCATTACGGTTGGTTCCTATTGAATACAGTTGATTACTATTGAATACGGTTGGTTCCTATTGAATACGGTTGGTTCCTGTTGAATACGATTGATTCCCATCCATTACGGTTGGTTCCTATTGAATACAGTTGATTACTATTGAATACGGTTGGTTCCTGTTGAATACGATTGATTCCCATCCATTACGGTTGGTTCCTATTGAATACGATTGATTCCCATCCATTACGGTTGGTTCCTATTGAATACGGTTGGTTCCTATTGAATACGGTTGGTTACTATTGAATACGGTTGGTTCCTATTGAATACGGTTGGTTCCTGTTGAATACGATTGATTCCCATCCATTACGGTTGGTTCCTATTGAATACGGTTGATTACTATTGAATACGGTTGGTTCCTGTTGAATACGATTGATTCCCATCCATTACGGTTGGTTCCTATTGAATACGATTGATTCCCATCCATTACGGTTGGTTCCTATTGAATACGGTTGGTTCCTATTGAATACGGTTGGTTACTATTGAATACGGTTGGTTACTATTGAATACGGTTGGTTCCTATTGAATACGGTTGGTTCCTGTTGAATACGATTGATTCCCATCCATTACGGTTGGTTCCTATTGAATACGGTTGATTACTATTGAATACGGTTGGTTCCTGTTGAATACGATTGATTCCCATCCATTACGGTTGGTTCCTATTGAATACGATTGATTCCCATCCATTACGGTTGGTTCCTATTGAATACGGTTGGTTCCTATTGAATACGATTGATTCCCATCCATTACGGTTGGTTCCTATTGAATACGGTTGGTTCCTATTGAATACAGTTGATTACTATTGAATACAGTTGGTTCCTGTTGAATACGATTGATTCCCTTTGAATACGGGTTTTACTCATTCCTATTGAATACAGTTGATTCCCATTGCGTACGGATCCAGTTGAATACTATTGGTTACGTTTCCAGTTGGATACGGTTGATTCCCTTTGAATACGGGTTTTACTCATTCCTATTGAATACAGTTGATTCCCATTGCGTACGGATCCAGTTGAATACTATTGGTTACGTTTCCTATCCACTCCCATTGATTACGTTGCCAGTTGGATACGTCCAAAGTGGCACTAATACTATTGGTTCCCATTAAGTTTAACATGTATTGGATTCAAACAACATCCAATGGTATTCAACTGTAATATTTCCAATAGTATCCAACCGTATTTTTAAGCAGGGTTGTTATGTTTTATGACTTTCACGGCAAAAATGCAGAAAATAACAACGAACTTTGTCGACAAATTAAAAAGCTTTTATTATGATTTAAATACAATTATTGTATGATTAAACAATATTAAATTTTAGATATAGTCTGTATCTACATTATAGAACTTTCCATACACTGATAGGTTTAATAGTTTATGAATTAGAGCCTATTGAGTAGACCACGGTGGAATGAAATTATGCGGAAATCCATTGAAAAATCAACTTAAAGGTTTTAATTTATTTAAAAAAACATCCTAACAAATTTAAATAATATTTCGAGCATTTATTAGCAACATATCAAGAAATAATATACTCAAGTAATAAGGTTGTAACTTGATCCTCCATCTTGTAAAAAAATCATGTTTATTATAAAGGTATATTTTTTTTGAAAGAGTAATATGATACGCAAATGATTTTTTGATTTGATACATTGAAATAAATCGCTCATCTGTCAACGCGGAGCGTTTTCCTAGTTTAAAATGTATCCGCAAAACAGCGATGTTGTGATTGGCATGACGTGACGCGAGTGTGACAGACTGGCAGAGCAAGCGCGGGCGCAACAGACTCCCGGCCGGCGGGCGATGAGGGCGAGAAGGTATCAACGCGAATGTTGCAGTGTATGTATCACAAAAATGCAGAAGCACAACACCGTCAAACTTTTTTTTTTTTTACGCTAGTTGACACTTGATCGATATCGCGAAACGTACGATATATTAATTCTATATCGATATCATATTATTTTTCTATTATCGATATCGTATCGAATTATCGATATCGTTGGGCAGCCCTAATATAAAATAAAATATATTTTAATGATGCGATATTACACTAATTAAAAAAGAAAGAAAAAATGTGTTAGAACTCAAAACCTTATTTAGAATTTCGACCCCGAACCAAGCTACTTTTTTTTTTTAGTTTGAGTGTGATTTTTTAATGTTAGCACAAACCTAGTAGACGTTATGCTGTGCCCGATTGCTTCACTTTCTAGATCAATGTTAAACTTAGGTCCAAATGCATAGTCCAGAGTCAAGCCATCCTCAACTCAGCCTCTCCTCAGCCTCTCCTCAGCCTCGCCTAACCACCAATCACAGAACAGCAATGCCATGTGGACGGCTCTGTGATTGGTGGCTTGGTGAGGCTGAGGAGAGGCTGAGTTGACTGAGGGCTTGAGTGTGAACTATGCATTTGAGCCTTAAACTTGAAGTGGTGCATGAACACTGCTTCAGTGCCAATGTGCCTGGTCTACTATGTCTACTGTCTCTCTTGTTTCCAGGTGTTTGAGAAGGTGCCGTTTGGTCAGCTGACGAGCCAACTGGGCACCATGCCTAATCTGGGCACGCTCTTCCTGCAGCTCACCGTCGAGGACATGGGCATCTGCCTTCCCCTCAACCCTCTGCCACTGGTAAGTGCTCCAACTCCATACATTTAAATTAAATTTTTTTTTAAATACTGTTAGATCATGATAGGACCTAATATTTAAATGTTATATTACATTTGGTTATTAAAGTAGGTGCCAATCGGCTGGAATGATATATAATGTGAAGAAAAGGATCCAACAGCTTACCTTCGTGTAAGATGACGGATTTGCGAGTTTGAAGTACACATAAAAAACATAATACAAATATAACAAGACGTTTTGACCGAGGTCTTGTTCACTCGAGAGAAGAATGGCTACTGCCATTAGTAGCCATTCTTCTCTCGAGTGAACAAGACCTCGGTCGAAACGTCTTGTTATATTTGTATTATGTTTTTTATGTGTACTTCAAACTTGCAAATCCGTCATCTTACACGAAGGTAGGCTGTTGGATCCTTTCCTCATTTATATTACATTTTTAATTTTTTTTTTTTTAAATTTGGGAAGATAGAAAAGTATGGACAGAATTTGTAGAAAGAGCAGAGGAAGAAGAAAGTGAAGAGGAGGAGCCAGAGGAAGTTAACATGAGGGAAGTGTCAGGCATGGCCAGCCCGCTTCGATATACATAGGGGCCAGAATATGATGGGATTAATTTCCTATCCCCTACTCGACTTTATTGTTGGACACAGGGAACAGATATAAAAAAAAAATATTACATTTTTTATTTTATTGTTTATGTTTTAAATCTTGTCCTTGTAACGCCTGTGACGCAGTCCGTTTACGACGCCGAGAGCCGCAACGCCGTGGTGGTGACGCTGGAGAGCACCAGCATATCGGCCTGCTCGTCCGGCTCGCTCGTCTCCAAGGGCCGGTTCGTCGGACTCTGTCTCCGGTTCGCTGACGACTTTGAGACGTCGCTGGACGACTGGAAGCCCGACATGAGCGACGGCATGATGAACATGAACCTGTGCGTCGTGTCGGACGGCACCTACGAGGTGTGCAGCCGCACCATCGCGCAGAAGCAGGGCCTCGGTGAGTTGTTTCATCTTATAATATTGGTCTAAATTTCATTTTGTTTTATTTTTATTTATTTTTGTTTTATTTTATATTATTTTATTTTATTTTATTTTATTTTATTTTATTTTATTTTATTTTATTTTATTTTATTTCATTTTATTTCATTTTATTTTATTTTATTTCATTTCATTCCATTTTATTTTATTTTGTTTTTTCTATTTTTTTATTTTTTATTTTTGTATTAGTGGTCATTAATAGTAGTACCTATTCTTAGAATAATTTTACTGAATTTTTGTTTGCTAGCTTTCCAGGCCTATAATGTTTACTTTTTTTTATTGATTCTTTATTGACAACAGGGCAATGCCCCACTTCTTCCTATTCTTCTTCTTCTTTCCTGCTTCTTCCCTCTAGTTCACGCCATCTTTCTCTGTCCTCCAACAGTCTTCATTGTTCTGTTTGTTCCCACAGCTTGCCTCTCTCTTCTAAACTGTTTTTCAGTTACTCCTCCCACTTCTCTCTTGGTCTAACAGGTATAATTGTTTGCACCCTTTATCAAATTCTGCCCTTTGTATTGTTTGCTTGCCCCGATAAAATAGAAAAATTCGTCACTATGATTGTGTCACTATTTTTTCTTATAAAATGAATGTTAAATATATATTATATTTATTGTAGGCCTAGGTACTTGTTTTTTTTTCTCTAGTGCAGTAGTTTGTATTCTTTGTTATTCTTACTATTTTATGATTTTGTGTTATCATTTGTATATAGTTATATTTATTGACCTCCTTTGTAAATCAGTTTATAACTGAATAGAATAATGAATAACAATAAAATGATGAATATTAATTAATTTAGTATTTGTATGTACATAGTTATATTTATTGGCCTCCTTTGTAAATTTTTTATAACTGAGTTTTATAACTGAATAGAATAATGAATAACAATAAAATTATTAATATTAATATTAATAAGACATTAAATAAATAAATATTTAAAACGTTGGTAGACAACGCCAAGTGGTTCCTGAACGTGGCCTGGCAGATGGAGGGGGTCGACATCCACCTGGACGTCAACGTGGGCAAGCAGCTGTCGTCCCTGGGCCACACGCTGACGATGCTGACGGGCTCTCAGGAGGCGGACGACAGCTACGATAGTGATGACGATGCGGTCGACGGTACAAACGCCTCCCAGGTCTGTGCACGCTGACGCTCTGGAGCCTCATTCCTGTACATTTTTTTAACCCTCCTTAACTCTCGCTAACCCCATGTTAAAATGACCCCGGGGTTAACTCCTACACAGGCTTCCCTGCATAATTCGGAGGCAAATGTGACCCTGTCTGATAGTAGGGTTAAGAAGAGTTATCTCAACAATACTTTGAAATGCCGCCATTTTGTCAATGCTCGTGTGTATAGTTTCACAAATGTCACATTTCATTTCTTTATTAAGAATACCCTATTTCTTGGATACCTTACTTTATGTGTTTATTGAAGTTTATAAACAATTTTGTGTATTTAAAGTACATTATATAGGTCCTACATATGTAAATATGTAGTTTTATTGAGAAATTTGTGGACGTTTTGAGGTTATTGGACTGTTTTTGTTTGTTATTGTTTTTATTTTGTCTTGTTTTTTCAACAATGTCTTCCTTCGATCGGCGTCTCAATTGCTGACTCCTGATTGGCTATTGACTAACACCGGGGTTAAGTTTGCAAATGTACTGGAATGAGGCCCCTGGAGTCTCGTTAAGCGAGCGAAGCGAGCGTTTCCACGAGACTCTTATGGCACTTCGTTCTGTTTTTTTTTTTTTTTTTTGTACCATACTATACTCTAACGGCACTTCATTCTGTTTGTTTTTTTGTTTTTTTTGTGTTTTTATGTCCGTCGATAGCGGTCGAACGGAAAGTCCGATCAACTTGAAATTTGGACCATCCACAAGCCTCGATGTGGATTGAAGGTGTATAGTTTTGAGGAAAAATCGTTTGAAAAGTTACAAAGTTACACCATAGTTAGCCTACTGCAAAATATTTTTCTGAAACAAAATGGTGGCAAAATGTGAGATAGCCATATATTTTTAAAGCTTTTTCCAGTCTCGAATATGTTCATTTAATGGCTATCTGATCAATATTGGCAAAGTTACACAAAAGTTACTCGAAAATATTTTTCTGAAAAACAGTAACAGCAAAATGTGAGGTGGCTATCTTGTAGTACATTTTCATCCGGTCACGAATATACTAATTTAGACGTGATCGGATACGTATTAGAGGCAGAAATTACATTTCTATTGCTGTCAATAACTGTTAGTAACGGTGGCGGACCGCGGCGAAAACACGACAAAGAAAATTCTTAGCAACGCACATGGCACTGCATTCAACAATATCGGAAATTATAATAGCTATGGGAATTAGACAAATTTTTGCAATGTGCATTCTTGAATTGTTGTTAATTGTTGTTTTTATTAGCTTTGAGATCTTTTCGCCAGAACGTTCGTAGATATGGACGCGCTCGCTTATCAACGCGTCAAACAGAGCGTTTTCCTAGTTATGCTGACATTACACGACTCAATACTTTCGTCAAACTTATTGAATTCAAGAACAAAAGCGAATCAAAAACGGTTTGGTAAAAATTGCAACAATATACGTAGCTTCTTTTAATTGATGCTTTTTTGTACTTGAATTCAATAAGTTTGACGAAAGTATTGAACCGTGTAATGTGGGTATTACAGGATGTTAGCTATCTTAACCCGGTGAAGGTGAAAACAAGGGAAAATAAAAACAATAACAAACCAAAACAGTAAAATACCCCCGAAACGTCGACAAAATTCTCCAAATTTGGATGTCAATAAAAAAAAGGAATAAAATGTATATTCACATCATTGTTTATAAAGTTTAATTACGACGTAACGATGTAACGAAACAGGATAATGCCAATAAATAATTTAAATAGGACACTAGTTAACCTATACACACCTTCAGACAATTTCTATTGGATTACACACACGGCAACGCACTAGGCTAAGTGTGGTGGGCATAAGAGAAGAAAAAGAGAAGAGATCATCACTTTTTTTGGGGGGGTCCGGGGGGGATCGTGTCTATGTGATTTACTTTTATGTCTTACATCATCGTGTGATGTGATTATTTATGAGAGATTATTTTTTCTATTTTTTTTATTTTTATCATATTTTCATTAGGTCTTGCAAAACCGTAACGCTCTCGTTTACTCATCAATTTCTATTGAATTATACGACAATGCATTGGACAAGTGTGGTGGACGTAAGAGAAGAAAAAAAGAAGAGATAATCACTTTTTTTTTGGGGGGGGGGGGGGAAATCGTGTCTATGTGATTTACTTTTATGTCTTACATCATTGTGTGATGTGATTATTTATTAGAGAATATTTTTTTCTATTTTTTTTATTTTTATTATATTTTCATTTTGTCCCGCAAAACCGTAACGCTCTCGTTTACGCGTCGCCCCCACCAGGAGAGCATCAGCCTGCGTCGCTCCCGCAACCTCGCCGACAGTCTGCCGGCGTTCGTGCTCGACCCGACGCTCGACGCCAAGAAGCGTTCCAAGCTGATCGAGAAGGAGATGAACGAGCAGGCCAAGATCATCAACGACCTCCGCTCGCTCGGCGCCTCGCACGGCACCATCGAGCAGGAGATGAAGCGGCTGCACGAGCTGGAGGCCATGGTCTTCAAGGACTTTAGGAGGTCAGTCGGCAACACGGCGGAGGATTTTATAATTTACATTGTTTTAATTTTTTATTACATTTTTTTAAGTTTTTATTTTTTATTAAAATTATTAATAATTAATAATTTTAATACATTTTTACTATAAATTATTTTTTATTTAATATTAAATATTTATAAATATTAATTATTTAATGAAGCCAATATTTAATAAACAATAATTAATAATTAAAATAAAGAGTAGCAATATATTAAAATCTACTTCTTGATTTAAATTTGTTTTTTGTTTTTAAGAATCAGATTTTTATTGATTTATATCGATTCCATCCTGGTTATCAAGATACTTCTTTCCTTCAAATACAACCTGAATCCTTCTTTACAGAGGGAAGCTTTTATCCTCATTTTCTAAAGTAAAAATATTTGCAAGGCACTCGTCCACTGTCTGACTCTTTGTCACTGTCTGACTCTTAGTCACTGCCTGACTATAGACTCTTAGTCACTGTCTGACTCTTAGTCACTGTCTGACCCTTAGTCACTGTCTGAATCTTAATCACTGCCTGACTCTTAGTCACTGCCTGACTATAGACTCTTAGTCACTGTTTGACTCTTAGTCACTGCCTGACTTAATCACTGCCTGACTATAGACTCTTAGTCACTGTTTGACTCTTAGTCACTGCCTGACTATAGACTCTTAGTCACTGTTTGACTCTTAGTCACTGTCTGACTCTTAGTCACTGTCTGACTATAGACTCTTAGTCACTGTTTGACTCTTAGTCACTGTCTGACTCTTAGTCACTGTCCCACTCTTAGTCACTGTCCCACTCTTAGTCACTGTCCCACTCTTAGTCACTGTCCCACTCTTAGTCACTGTCCCACTCTTAGTCACTGTCCCACTCTTAGTCACTGTCTGACGTGTGTTTCGCAGGGACATGATCCAGAAGCTGCGCCGCCAGAGCGTCAAGGCCTCGTCCATCAAGGGCAAGTTCGGGCTCGGCTCCAAGAACAACACCTACCGGTCAAGGTCGTTCATCGTCCCCTCGCCCACCCCTGAACACCACCTCGAGATGGAGAGGTGAGTGACGTTGCGTTTCTCTTTGCCGGCACCACGGTCTGGCAGTGTGCGTTTTACTAATTGACGCGGCAAAACCGGCGACGCTAATTAATTTAAACACTGTGGATTCCAAAGTTTACTTTTAGAGTTTCCACGACACTCTTGAATGTATGCGTTTTACTAACTTGATGCAACGAGACTGAAACCAGTACATTCAGCAATTGCCCTAACTCTTTCTTAACATAAATTAATTCAATTGCTAGCGTATTTTAAAGGGGACAATCTTCTCTAAACGTAAGGAATTAGATCCCTTCAGAAAACAAACTGTAAATGTTGACACATATTAATTACATATTGAATACCACACATTTAAAATGTAAACTTAGGTAATTCAAATCTTAAAATTAATAATAAATCTACTGGGACATAATCTAAATTTCTAAATTAAATGCTATTACTTAAGGCTTTGATGAAGTTGTAAAAAACACCTTCCCTACAATGATGATGTTGATTATAAAGTAGGCCTAATTTCTTACTCTAAGTAGGCCTACACCTCTAAACGTTGCAGCATCAACAAAACATCGACTCAATAATCTTGTTTATAGTATTTCCTATTGACAGAGGTAAGACAGTAGAGGTTTATTTAAACATAATGTAATTCATATAGGCCTAGGTATAATTTGTGAAATGAGTACATGTCTCTAGTACGTGTACAATTTCAAATTCTTTCAGGTCAAGATTTGGGAAGATATTATGTATATATATACTATATAGTCATACAGTTAGTGTAAATGACATTCTGTTGTACAAAAAAAATTAATTCGTAGTTGTTCATGATCTTTTCATTTTCTTTCTCAACAGTACTCATCTAAGCATTGACCTCAAATGAGTGCAATACCAATATACATACATCTAGGTCTACTTTTAAACACGTAACTAGGTTTTACGTGGCTGCAGTCTTATTAAAACTTACACAGTTAATCTTCACAGTAAATAAAACTTTAACATGTCAGTTACAGAAAGTATGTACTTAATCTAGCTCATCTGTAAATTCTGTGACTGCATCGCTTCAAGTGGTTAATACTGTGACGGTGGATCGTGTAATCAGACAAAAACATATTTCCATCCCTGGTCCTCTTAAATGATTACGTACATATTTATAAGTAAGATACACAATGAAAAGTGAAGCACAATATAGATGAACGCACACAATATAAGATTCAAGCTAGCACAAATCAAAACCACAAATTGACACATGGATATATCAAATTGTATATGTATTTTTTTAGCCCGATTGAAAATTACAATCACCTGGACTTTCTTTACTCACACGGAAAATTGCATAACTACTGGTGAGTTATCATACGATAAGTTAATGAGAACGAAAATCACTTTCACACACACGTCTCAAATCGTTAGATCAATGTACTGTATTTATGTAAATATTAATTTATTATAATTTTTAAATTATTGCATAGCTTTTTGTTTCTGAGGAAATTATATATCGATCGCATATCACTGTGCACTCACTCATCAATCTACAGTACATACATTCATTCTGTATTATATTATATTATTAAGCAATATTTGCACAAAACGCCAACACACAATATTAATTAGGGCTGCTATTCAGTATAATACATAATAGACATGTAAGTTTATTTCCGATCAAGAGCTTTCTCTTTGATGATGGTCTGAATTCTAGTTCTGTTCACGTTTCTTTTTTTCTTTTCTTAAAAAGCATCTAAATAAATAAATATAACAACATGCAGTAGTTGTAAACTAACCATGACCAATAAACAGCTACAAACAAAAAAATAAAAAATAATATTAAACCAAAATATATTTTAGTATTTCCAAAAGTTGTAGTAGGCTACATAAAACAGTACTGTGCTAAATTAAATTAATTTCTATGTGCATTAGACCTAGTCAGTTATTTATGCTCGTATATTGTACGTGAAAAGGGAAATACACTGTAAAGAATCGCCCAGATCAAATGCCGGAAACATTTGAACAGAGTTGACATGTCTGAATCCGGATACGGAATGGCAGCCCCGATCGTAATGGTACGCGGTGAAAGTGTGCCAAGCTTCTATATGTGGATGCACTTAACGATTGTATTTTCGTTTGTTATTTTATTAATTGCAACTACACTGTATTAATATATACATGTTACACTTGTTTGTTACATTTTATTGTATTTGGCAAAAATTGTAAATGTTTCACATGAGTCAGTAAAGCTCCTTTAATCCAACATAGGCAAGCCTACTTTATCTGTACTAGTATTTGCTTTTAACATCCAAAGAAATGTCTGTTATGTACTGGAACTTACCCATCATCGTAGCATTACCAAAAGAAATTACGAACAGTTTTTCATTACATTTGTGATATCAGCAACATATTTCTATTGTTGTAAATATTGTTCTGCAACAATAGGCAACACGCGTAGGATTTTTTTTGCTAAACCAAACACTTAGTTTAATAGTATCAGATACAAAAAGTATATTAATGCAAGTCCCAAGTAAAAAATAAATGTTTAGATAGGTTTATAATGTGGTCGCATTTATTGAAGTTTAAACTCGGGGATCTGAAACGCTTACAGGTGGCTGTGACGCAATGATTCTGTAGACGTGGCGTAACAGACCAATCGCTGAGGCGGTGAGCGTACACAGTACAAAACCATGACGCCAAATCCACTCTACATGGCGGCGGCTCGTTTTTCGCGCCCTTTCATTTATCGTTACCAAACCAATTATTTTGAGGCATAGACTGATCCGTTTTTCAAAATTCAAAGACACAAAATTATTAAATGAGAGACAAGGTATTTAAAAATCGATTAAAATTTTCATACGCGTGTTCCCTATTGCTTACAAAAGTGCCTCAAATCATCCACACGTTTATTTCTTTGAGATTTTGTTTGCAGTTTGTGAAAATCAAATCCGTAAGACATTTGAATCTTTATGTATTTATTTTTTGCTGCAATTTAGCATAAACTGGCTTTTTCGCTTTTTGGACCATGGCTGTATTGCAATTGCTTGATTTCCCTATTGTTAAAATGTTGCTACACATTTGATTGGAAGGTTTTTAGCAGGTAGCAGCAGTTATATGTCCCATATTGCTGCATTGGGTACATGTATGGTAGGCGTAAAAGTCTGGTCATTCATGGATGTTATATCTTAGAACATAAGTTACAATCCTGATATAGTTTACTCTCAAAAAATTTAAAGATGAATAGATATTTTTTATAATTTATTTTTTGTTTCCCTTAACTTAAATTCTTTTTGATCTAAGATTTGGTAACATCTGTTTTGTGACGTTTTACTGAAAAATATACTACGTAGCCAGTCTAACAGTCAATCAGTTCAAGGTTTGTTGTAGGCTTGCCTAAGAGTACACTCATAAATTGGATTAAATTTTTGGTGTCTGTACAGTCCTAATTTCATATTGAAGTTATCTAAGTTGAGATTCAATCCAAAAGAGTTTGTCTCCTATTAAAGGTATTTTACTGTACTCCAATTTAAATTATTATCAACACTTATTTTGAAAACATTCTTCGTGTAAGTGTTTGGTTTTGAAATGAACACCTAATTCACTAATCACCATCACTAACACTAATGCTAGTGCACGTGTAGTCCCGACGATGTAGGTGGCGCTAGCGTCAACTCCAACGGAAACTCGGCTAGCTTTGAGAGCTCGCCCCGTTCCGGTCCGTCTAGATCGGCTTCGCTCAGAGTCAGAGGGCTCGGAGGACCCAGAGTAACGTTCTCGGACACTCACAATATCTGCAGGTACGTCTGTGCTCCCGTCTCATTGGTCATTATTATTAGGTTGTAGTTGAAGAATTGTTGTAGCAGTATAAATCTCCTTAGTATTATACCTCTTCAGATATGTACTTACAAGAACAGTTTATTGTTTGTGTATAAAATACAATAACCTAAATTAAAAATTTGCGATCTTGATAGCTAGAACAATTTTTATAAACAAAAAACGGAATTGTAACAATCAATTATTCCTTGTCCTATGTGTATTAAGTTCTTTACAAGTGCTAGTAAAAGTACAAAGAAAAGTTCTTATTTCTGTGGATTTTTTCTTCAGTGAACATAATAGAGGCCTAGCTGCCCTACCTAGGTTTAAATAGTAATCTGGCAAAGATTTGTTACTTAGCAATGGCCATGTACTTTAAATTAATGGCACGTGCTACAGTAGGCCTACTACAGTACAACAACTAGTGCAACTAAATTTATTTCAGTAAACGTTATTGGTCTTGAAATAGCAGTTACCCAAAACATACCACAGATTTGTTTCCTTGTCTGCGTTCATAGCAACTTTCTTGTGTTGTACCTTGGAGGACTAAAATATCACTACATCACTCTTGAGTGTGTGTGCGTGCGCACAAAGCAGATTTCCCGCACACTTTCTTCCGCCCCACTCTGTCAATAATCTCTTGCTTTATTCCAGTCTCTTCTCAAACGAACCGAGGTTTGTCTCCTAGTCACGTTTGCTTCTTCTGCATTCAGTTTTAAACAGGGCCTTGCAAGGAAAGTGTCTCAGTTTTACTCTATTCTGGCTGATCTGGTTACGCTGCAGGTTTGGGAGTGGTTTTGTTTTGCATTCGAGGTTGAATCGATTATTGATGCAGAGTGCGCTGTTTGAAGTGTTCATGGCTTTTGTTAGTTTCCGAGTGTGGGTTAATTATTAGGCTGTGTAAATATTAGAGACATGTACACTAGTAATTTCATTTTCATCCAAAACCTACGAAATCATGATTATCATTGAGCATTTACACGAAATTGTAACATCGTAGGTAATTATCTGTCCTAGAGTTGTCAGTGAGCTTATAAGACGAAAAACTAGTAAAATAAAACCTCTCTTACTTTTTATTTAGAATGTTTTCAACCATATTTTGTTGCGGGCTCCCGAAAAGGAATTCATTAACTATGCAGAAAGTACTTTTAATATACGTATGTTTTTCCGAGTATGTTAACTAATCCTTACCAAACGTATCGTTTGTTTGAGATATTGCAAGGGTGTGAAATAACGTACTATTTGTAACTTGTAAGATATAATGTTGATTGTATCAGCAAGCCCTAAACATTAGCGATATCTCCGTTTGTAAACGAGTTACAATTTTACGAGAAACTATCTTAGTTTTTGCATTATATGTCAATCAATTGAATTGATGATTATTAATCATTCCTTCATTCAATCATTTGTTCATTCATTCATTCATTCACTCATTCATTCATTCATTCATTTATTTATTCATTCATTCATTTCTTCATTCATTCATTTGTTCATTTATTCATTCATTCATTCATTCGTTAATTCATTTTAGTTATTATCAACATACCCTTTCACATGAACCAGTGTAAAGTACGTATTGTTTACCGAAGCTATTTCTATTGTCTGTTCTGTCTGTCTTACTCATGAATTGTTCCTCAGCACTGCACGTTGTTTCTATGCTGGAAGTAACCAACTCGCACTTAGTTTTTGTATGAATACATGCATGCTACTTACTATTAGGCTATGCATCTATGACTGCACCATACTGTGAATTGTGTACCTATAGGTAACTGTCTACAGGCTTCGCGGCGTCTCTTTTATCAATGCCAACGATGCATTGAGCTGTACACAAGCTAAATGGTTTATAGCTTGTGTCGCTGTTTGTTGACGCTCAAGATTTCACTAAAGTGTTGGCAGATTTTCCTAGACTTACATCTAATGTGTAACTAAACGTTGAGCATCGAATCAACAGTGACGACGCAATAACCCAACTGTTATTAAAACTCGTCTTTGGGTCCCGGGATTCGAAACAAGTCACAATGTTAATACCTATAATGCACTATTACTTCGTTTAGCCGGTAATGTCGTAACTGTCAAAGTAACTCTATCAATCAGGTTTTGATTAATTCTACATAAAAATAATTGATAACTTAATCTATAAAAATACTATCTATTGTTTTTTTGAAAGTGGATTTGTACTTGTTTTAATATACAGGATTTTTTAAATTGGGATTTGTGTACATTACAGCACAAAAATGCAAACAACAATTTTTTTTCAAAGTTCTGTGTGATCAACAGCCAGTAATTTCGTGAATTGGCTAAAAACATGCATGTTTAAGTAAGGTAATATTCTTGCTTACTAGATTTACATGAAAATAAAATAACATATTACCCTAAAATATTGTGTAAGTATTTTTCAAACAGATTGAAACCAGTGTGATATACTCGGGAGTTTTCAGCCGATTCCTCATCCGCGTCTGGCTACAGGCTCCTTGTTGATTGCCGCTGCATCCGCTTTGTACAAACACGTAGACCCGATAACGGATGAGGAACTATTGTCCGACAATTTACGAGTAAACGTCACGGTCTCGATTACGTGTTTTTGTGTACAGTATTAACAACGTTGTGTGTGTTCTTATGTAAACTGTCCATTTTTAATCTGTGTTTTAAGTCGACAAAGCGGTACCTGTTCACAGCACCAGGTTATATAGTTTATAAGGTCGTAGGAAGGAACTTAATTCTGGTTTCTACCGCTGGGAATTTCTTCATAAACACAGTACCTCTAGGTATTCTGTTAAAAAAAAAACCACTATAAAGTGGATTTGAAGCTGCTACTTTTCAGTAGCAAAGGATTCGTACTTAGTTTTTTGTAATAAATAGTAAAATAAAATAACCTTTTCGTTATTTTAAGGCCCCCAATTTATGTCGGTTGACATTGCTTTAAAATGCTTCTAGCTTGTCAAAATAGTAAAGGAAAATATGTTGTCCCCTATGGAGAATTTAGTGTGCTTTCTTTTGATAGTTTCTTTGTTCCAATTAATGTTTCCATTTTTCAAATTAACTTATTTAACTTTTCAGTTCTGTTTAAACTTACATTTATTGCGCCGTACGTAGAGTTGTGAGATAGACTATAGCGCGTAGACTTAAGCCCGACCGACTTGTGTTGAAGGCAATCGTCACTGCCGAGCGCGGGCTCAGACCTCAGCCTGCCCGAGGGCGACCTCGAGTGGAACGACGGGGCCGAGCACATAGACATTGACGGAGAGAAGGTTGAGCTGAGACGCAAGCCGTCGACTTACTCCACCCAGGGCTACGAGCACGTCGACACGAGGTGCGTACTTTATGCATCTGACTGTACCTCCTTGGTTCACATGTGTATTTATTTATTTATTTATTTATTTATTTATTTATTTATTTATTTATTTATTTATTTATTTATTTATTTATTTATTTATTTATTTATTTATTTATTTATTTATTTATTTATTTATTTATTTATTTATTTATTTATTTATTTATTTATTTATTTATTTATTTATATATTTATCTATTTATTTACTTATTTATTTATTTATTTATTTATTTATTTATTTATTTATTTATTTATTTATTTATTTATTTATTTATTTATTTATTTATTAATTAATTTATTTATTTATTTATTTATTTATTTATTTATTTATTTATTTATTCATTTATTCATTCATTTATTCATTCATTCATTCATTCATTTATGTATTTATATATTTATTTATTTATTTATTTATTTATTTATTTATTTATTTATTTATTTATTTATTTATTTATTTATTTATTTATTTATTTGTTAATTTATTTATTTATTTATTTATTTATTTATTTATTTATTTATTCGTTCATTCATTAATTCAGTTATGTATTTATTTATTTTTTTATTCAATTATTTATTTAATGTCTATTTGTTCGACATTAATAACGTGACACTTGTTGTGCTTACAGCCCGAGAGACTCGCTGCCCTCTGTACTGCAGAAGCCTCAGGAGCCCAACATAGACTTCGAGCTAGACGTGAAGGTGTTGGTGAACCGCGGGAAGTGCGTCCTGCACACCAAGGATCCGGCTAAGGAGGACGAACTCAAGCTGTGAGTCGATCCAACATCGCGTTACTTTCACGCCGCTCTCGTCGAATCGCAAAATATTATCCAGGCTTTTTAAACAAATAAAAGCAATTTCGATGAAATGGTCGTGGAAAAAACACAATTTTTAAATTCCATTTAGTATACATTTTTCTCATTTACGAGAAATAAGTAAATATTGCCATTCATGAGACAGCTAGTAAGCTTTGCACAAAAGTGGCTTTACTAGTTAACTTTGACTTTATTTTTAGTTCGCACATACTTTGTAAGAATTAAATTAAAGAAACTTACTGTACCGGTAAATCTTCTTTTCATACGCCTACACTTTGTCTTAGTTATTAGGTCATCATTCTTTTCTGGTTTTCCGTAAAGATAGGATTCTTTCTCCTCATGGTTCATGTCCGGTGGTAAGAAATCTATTTCAACTTTAAGACTTGGGTCCAGTCTTACAATGTCCCAATAACTACTTATTCGTCGAATAACTTGTTGTCTCCATGGCAACGACCAATCAAAACTCATGAAATCCTCCATATAGCTTAATTGCTACAAATAACTTTCCTATTAAGAGATTGTAAGACTGGCTATTCTTATGAGGTTCTCCTTATTTTGTTGGTAAATAAAGTTTTTTTCTTTAAATACAAATTTAAAAAAAAAACACTGTCAAAATGCAATTATTTCGGGGTGCAACGAAAGCACTTGTGGTGGGTGTGTCTTATGAGGAACCCGTGTGTTCCAGCATCAGCCGCATGAAGAAGGAGCGCAGCTGTTCGGGCGGCATGTTTGACTTCCCCCCCGCGAGCCCCAACCTGGGCCGTCGCACCAATAACAAGACCGAGGCAAAGGCCCCCCCCTCCTCCGCCAGGCTGCGCTACATGCACGGCAGCAACGTCGCGCAGCTGGTAGACCTCACCATCTTCCACATACCGGGCCTAGACGTCAAGGTGCGACATTCTAGTTACTAGTTAGTTATAAAACTGATTTACAAAGGAGGATAATAATTTTTTTTTTCTAAAGTCTAGTTACTAGTTAGTTATAAAACTGATTTACAAAGGAGGATAATAAAATGTTTTTTAACTCTATAGTTACTATAGTTAGTTATAAAACTGATTTACAAAGGAGGATAATAATTTTTTTTTAAGTCTAGTTACTAGTTAGTTATAAAACTGATTTACAAAGGAGGATAATAAAATGTTTTTAAAGTCTAGTTACTATAGTTAGTTATGAAACTTATTTACAAAGGAGGCGTAACACTTTTTTTTTATGTCTAGTTACTAGGTACTGTAGTTAGTTATAAAACTGATTTTCAAAGGAGGATAATAAATACAGCTTTACAAAGTACAATGAACGATGATATAATCACGGAAAAAAACAAATCAAATTGCAATTATTGCGATAAAGAAACAACAAAAATGAAACTACTATATATAGAAAAAACACTGAGTCCAGTGGCAGATTTGCGTCACTGTTGATAGTAGTTTCATGACCATCTTTATTTTTTAATTCTTTATTTAGCCCATATGTTATAAGTTAAAATTTAATTAGGCCTATGCAGTATTGTATGAACTGAAGTAAATTTATTTATTTATTTATTAATTTATTTATTTATTTATTTATTTATTTATTTATTTATTTATTTATTTATTTATTTATTTATTTATTTATTTTGTATTTATTTATTTATTTATTTATTTATTTATTTATTTATTTATTTATTAATTTATTTATTTATTTATTTATTTATTTAATATAAATTGAATCCCATGGACCATGGGATTCAAAGCGGAAAATCGAATAGTGGCAGCAGAAATGAAGTTCTTGAGAAGCACACTGGGTGTGACAAAGCATGACAGGATTAGAAGTAGTGTGATCAGAGAAAGATTAGGTGTTGAAAGCGTGAAGGTAAGATTGGAGAGAGAACGTCTTCGTTGGTTTGGACATATGAAAAGGATGGACCTGACTAGGATACCAAGAAGAGAGTTTGAACAACAACAAGAAGAAGGGCATAAGAAGAAAGTAGGCAGACCAAGAGACAAGTGGATAAATCAGATCAAAGACAGTGTGGAGAATAGAGGAAGATCATGGAACGAAGTTGAAGCAGAAAGACTATGGGAAAACCGTGAGAGATGGAGGGAACTACTAAACAGCCCTCTGGTAACGGAAGAAGTGATCGAGGAAGAGGTTGAGGAGGTGGTTGTGTCAGGCCTGGCTAGCCGGCAACGAAGACATTAGCCCAAGACATGGAGTACTCTGCTACTCCCCCCTACCCGATAAATTAATGTTGGAAACGGGGTCAAGATATATATATATAATAAATTATTTATTTATTTTATTTTGTTAATTTGTTGCTTTCAGGTGCATTACGAGTCAAAAACAATTCAGGACGACTGCATGCCGTTCCGCCTGGCTCCCGAGCTGGGGTCCGGGAAGAAGTCTGGAACCAAGAAGGCGTCACTCTTCGCGTGGATGACGCTTCAAAGCATTCCGGAAGAGACGATCATCAGTCCGCACATCCTGGAGTTCCTGGAGCAAACTCTGGAGCCGATTCCAGCACCGCAGTCCAAGGCGACGTTCCCTACAGGTGCGATGATTCTAACCGTTTCTCACTGTTATGTATTGGATCCTATTTCTTGTTTTTCCTAATGTGCTTCTTAGGAACCCTCATTTGCGCCCCTAGAAGATGTGACTATGAAATCCAACCTTAGACCATTGGAAATCCACGGTCGTTATCTGAGTTGATTTACGCTCGTAATTGTAGATATACAAAAACAAAGTTGCTGCCTACTAAAATGTGTCCTCCAATCCTATGTAGTGACTATATTTTTGGCAAGTATTGAACATTTTCAGCCCCTTTGTACACCACTTGGATCAAAGACCGTTCATTGAGTGAGAGAGAAAGTAAGAAGGTCTTTCTCAAATTGTACTACTATACCTGTCATGTTAGTTGTTGTTACAGATGTTGTTACATATTATTCTTTCTAGTTGATTTATCTATCAAAGTAATCACGGGTCGACTTTAAGAAAAGTATGACATCTTATTGTTATTTAGTATGATTAAAGGTTTGTGGTGTTTTGTCTAAGTCCTTAAATGTAGGGTGAAGACCTGGATTGTCACAATTCATGCATTTGACAATAGCGGAGAATAGTAACAGTTTCTGATTTTTGCAATCCTCATTTTCGTTTGAGCTGGGACTGTTAACAAATCAGTATTTTCTTTCTTCTTTTTTCTTTTTTCTTTTCTTTTTCTTTTTTGTTCTTTCTTATTTTTTTATTTTTCTTTCACTTTTATATAAATATATATATATATATTTTTTTTTTTACCCACATTTTTTTCTTCGTGTTTTTTCTTATTTACATACTTTTATTTTTATTATATGTTGAATTTCCACTTGATTTGATTTTATCTCATTTCTCAATTATTTGTTCTTGTTCTTGATTTTTATTTTATATATACATAGTACAGTAGTTTGTTTTGTTTTTGTTGTTATTGTTATTTATGATTTCATTATTTATTATTAATTGTTTGCATAGCCTAGTTTTATTTAAGGTCCTCCTTTGTAAATCAGTTTTTATAACTGAATAGGATAGACATTAAATAAATAAATAAATTACAAGTAGGGGTATAGATCTTTGCAGTCACCAGATAGACAGAGTTTACACGGTGAATGAATACTGACTGACTGACCTTGGTCTCGTATTCCCCCTGCTCAGGTCCGGTGAACACGATGTTCGCGATGGAGCAGGACAGCTCGTGGGCCTCCACGGCCACCGTCACCGGTAACTACGTCTACGCTTCGTTCCCCGTCGACGTCATCGTCTACTTCCACATGCAGCCGTCCACGTTCCGGTTCTCCTGTCTCCCGGTGTCGCGGGTAGAGTGCATGTTGCAGCTGCCCTCGCTGGACATTGTCTTCTCTTCCAAGCGGGCAGAGGAGGAGCTACACAGGTAGGTCTACTTCCACATGCAGCCGTCCACGTTCCGGTTCTCCTGTCTCCCCGTGTCGCGGGTAGAGTGCATGTTGCAGCTGCCCTCGCTGGACATTGTCTTCTCTTCCAAGCGGGCAGAGGAGGAGCTACACAGGTAGGCCTACTTCCACATGCAGCCGTCCACGTTCCGGTTCTCCTGTCTCCCCGTGTCGCGGGTAGAGTGCATGTTGCAGCTGCCCTCGCTGGACATTGTCTTCTCTTCCAAGCGGGCAGAGGAGGAGCTACACAGGTAGGCCTACATGCAGCCGTCCACGTTCCGGTTCTCCTGCCTCCCCGTGTCGCGGGTAGAGTGCATGTTGCAGCTGCCCTCGCTGGACATTGTCTTCTCTTCCAAGCGGGCAGAGGAGGAGCTACACAGGTAGGCCTACTTCCTCATGCAGCCGTCCACGTTTCGGTTCTCCTGTCTCCCCGTGTCGCGGGTAGAGTGCATGTTGCAGCTGCCCTCGCTGGACATTGTCTTCTCTTCCAAGCGGGCAGAGGAGGAGCTACACAGGTAGGGCTACTTCCACATGCAGCCGTCAACGTTCCGGTTCTCCTGCCTCCCCGTGTCGCGGGTAGAGTGCATGTTGCAGCTGCCCTCGCTGGACATTGTCTTCTCTTCCAAGCGAGCAGAGGAGGAGCTACACAGGTAGGCCTACTTCCACATGCAGCCGTCCACGTTCCGGTTCTCCTGCCTCCCCGTGTCGCGGGTAGAGTGCATGTTGCAGCTGCCCTCGCTGGACATTGTCTTCTCTTCCAAGCGGGCAGAGGAGGAGCTACACAGGTACTTGTTAGATCCATCATTTTATTATTTTATAGTATATTTTTTGGTGTTTTGCTTTTTCCCCCTTACTTTTTTAATAACATTAATGTTTTGATAGGGATATGTTTGATTTTTTTGTTATATCCGCTCCCTGTGTCCAACAATGAAGTCGGGTAGGGGATAGAAAATTAATCCCACCATATTCTGGCCCCTAGGTACTGTACATTGATATGACATTGATATGACAATATTTAATTCAAATGTTTTCTATCTCATTGAAATAATAATACATGAACAGTCATGTACTAGTTGAATAGTTACTTATTTCGAGATTGGCAGTATATGATGAAGGGGAGGGAACTGTCTTTTGAGTGGGAGAGTTAGCATAGGGGTATACTTACTTACTTACTTGTTACTATTTAATACTTGTTAATACTTGTTTGTTCATGAGTTAAAGAGTGTGGGAGAAGAGAGAACCCTTGAATCACACAACACCGGTGACACGTACATACGTACATGAGCTAGCTAGACATTGATGTTGTTGTTGTTGTCGCAGTGAGTTCGAGGGTCTGAGGGCGACTCCGACCAGCAGTAGGTTCGACATGTCGGGTGCCTCGGCTGTCGGGGGTCTGTCGGTGACCGGATGTCTGGCAGACTTCTCGGTCTACATCTTCCATCCGTACGGCGGGGGGAAGAAGTCCGGTGAGCACTATGTCACTATTTTAATACCTTTAGGCTAGGCCTATCTTGATGCTTGCAAAATGTTACGTATAAACGTACGAAAATTGTATAACTATTAATTGAATGCTTAATAGCATATTGAGCTTAAAAGTTTATTTTGCATATCTTTTGATGGGTTGTGATTGTGTATATATATCTGGTCATTTTTATTTTTTTACTAATAAAAAAAAAAAAGTTGCGTAAATGGTAAAATGGTAATTCTTTGTAATATGTCCATAGGCTAATTGAAATTTATGAAATGATAGCTATTAATGTGAATTTTTCAAAATTTAGTGTCCAATGAAAATGAATTATTGTTATACCCACACCACATTACACGGTTCAATACTTTCGTCAAACTTATTGAATTCAAGGTCAAAAAAGCATCAATTAATAGGAGCTATATTGTTGCAGTTTTTTACCAACTGTTTTTGATTCGCTTTTGTTCTTGAATTCAATAAGTATGATGAAAGTATTGAGTCGTGTAATGTCGGCATTAGCTAGGTAATACTTGTTGCGAGGCAAAATGCGAGAAGGGGACTGTCATGTAGTTGAGGGGGAAGAGTGGTGGCAGGATAGAAGAAGATGGAGAGGCTTATCTTCAATGCTGACCCAACGCAGAGTATGTTGGGCATGATGATGATGAATACTTGTTTGTCCGGCAGGCCACAAGGAGGCCCAGTGGTCACCGCTGGCAGACAGCGAGCGCAAGGACTCTCTCAGCGTCAACGTGGAGTTTGTCAAGTTCCACCTGTCGCGCAGCAGGAAGCTCAACTTCCCTCACGACCAGCCGGCCAAGGGGATCAAGACTACGGAGCAGAGTCAGGCCGTCATACGGTTCTCAACCATCGTAGACATAGGTAGGGCACCGTTAAGTGGTGATTCATAAGTTTCGTATTTGAAATATCGATCTTTGATTGGTTATCGCTCACTCGTCGATGGTGTTCGGAGCCTACAGGGTTGGTTTAGTCACTTTAAATTAAAGTCCCCCACTGCAAATCAGTTAAGTTTCTGAGTGGGTAGACTCTAAATGTGAATTTATTTATTTTATTTATTTATTTATTTATTTATTTATTTATTTATTTATTTTCGGTCGTTTGACTCTTTACAAAACATACATGATTCGTAAATCGTATTGACTTATTGTATTATTTAATTTAAGAGATAAATGTGTGAAAACTTGGTTTGGAGTTTATTTGTCAATTTTTTTTTTTTCATTTTCTTTAAATACCGGTACTTAAATTGGACATTTTGACTAATTTAATTTAATGTTTGTAATAAACTGCCATTTTTGTTAGTCTTCATAATAATAAATGTTATTTCTTTTTGGACAAATTTAATTTTTAAAGTATTTTTTTTTCTCATCTTTTTCATTGATTGTTAAACATTAAATGACATAATATATGCTTAAATCAGTCATTTTGTCACTAATTTAATTAAATTTCTGCTATAAGCTGCCAGATTTTGTTAATTCTTCATAATAATTAACATTGTAATCCCTTTTTGAAAATAAAAATGTAATTTTTCGAACAATTTTCAACTTGTGAGAAGGTTGCCACATCCTGAGTGTTCTCTCGCAGGCTCTGCCAGCTTCAAGTACGACATGCGCCGACTCACGGAGATCCTGGCGTTCCCCAAGGCTTGGTATCGCCGCAGCATCGTCAGGCGACTCTTCCTGGGGGATCTGAGCTTCAGCGCCGCGTACAGCGAGGCAGGCGATGAGTCGCCAACCAGCGTTGACGAGGAACTGCTGAGTAAGAGCTCTTCGCACGACGCCATGTGAGTAGTAGGCTACTTTATACAGGAGGGGGGGGGGGGGGGGGGAATATATATTTGTATTTTAACCAGTTTTTGTCTTAGGTAAAGAAATGATTTGTTTAAACATTTTTTTACCACTTTATTTTTTGTTTTTCATGTTTCTCCCCGTCATATGGTAAATAAATAATAAACCAATATGATCTTTTCTTCCTCTCTCAAGTCTTTTAGAAATAAAAATATAGGCCCTACTCCTAACTAATTCATTTAATTATTTAATTATTTATTCATTTAACTAATTATTCAATTATAGCCTAATTAGTAATTAGCAAGATATACTATATAGTACATAAATAATATGAGCACTCTCAGTTTTTTATAAAAAATAAAATATACCTTATTTGTTTATTTAATTATTTATTTGTTTATTTATTTATTTTTATTTGTTTTTATTTATTTATTTATTTATTTATTTATTTATTTATTTATTTATTTATTTATTTATTTATTTATTTATTTATTTATTTATTTATTTATTTATTTATTTATTTATTTATTTATTTATTTATTATTTTATTTATTTATTTATTTATTTATTTATTTATTTATTTATTTATTTATTTATTCATTCATTCATTCATTCATTTATTTATTTATTTATTTATTGATTTACTTAATTATAATTAGCAAGGCTGCCCACATACGGAAGACTGTCCCTGTGAGAAAGACTGTCTGTGTGTAAGTACGCACATCGTGTGAGGGGTCAACATTTTGCAAATCAAAAAGACCATACTGTCCCCATGAGTAAGACTGTCCCTGTCCTCAGGCCCCGCGGTGCTGACGGGCTGTCCCGCTCCGTCCCCACGCCCGGCCGCAGCCCCATGCTGACGACGAGAGAACGCCTGCGTCTCAGCCTCGAGAACGACATATCTCGTCAGTCTCGACAGCCTCGCGACTCGGCCCTCGTAGTCAAACAGTCCGACAGTCCGAGTCCCGCCGAGCTCAAGTCCGGCTCCGCGTGGGAGACTCTCGTACTGTTCGCGGTAAACTTCACCAAGCTCAACGTGCACATGAACATGGGCAACGTGATGGGCAACGTCATGTGAGTGAACAATACCACCATTTGACATTTGTTATTTAGAGGTTGTTGAGCTAGGGGAGAAGGATAGGAAGGAACCAACAGCTTACCTTGTAGTAGTTGCAGCCTTCGGAGTTGATAGAAACACAAAAGATATAAACACAAAACGTCGAGACAGTTTCGGCCTGACGTGGCCTTGATCACCCGACGATCACCCGATGAAGGTATTTAGAGGTTGTGTAATGAATGGTTCTTGGTCAGAAGTTTTTGAAAATGTTTGTTTTTTCCCCAAGTTTTGTTTTAAACTATTGTAAAATGTGCTGCTAGACGTTTTTATTTTTGTGTGCGTTTCTCGTGTTATTTACCAGTACAATGTGAAGGTAAAAAGATATTAATGGAATAGCTTTATGAACATTTTACTGGGGTTGTAATTTAGTGAAAATGAAGATTTTTTCCAAACCTTATAATTTGATGTTTTTAACGAATTTTCGTATTTAAATGAAGTGAACACATTGTGCACTTTGTCGTTAATGATATCATCATCATGTCATTAATTTTAACCACAAATATTATAAATTCCAAAGTATACCTAGACCTACAAGAAGTTAACAATAAATTTGTAAAATTCTACGTTATTGTAAGCTCTCATTTGCTTCTCTTTAAAAAAAAAATGTATGTAACCATAATGTAAACAGTGACTTTAGAACTTCGTCATCGCCACAAAGCACATGATAAATGGCATGTATGTCCCTCACTAAAAATCAGTACTTGTAACTGAGAAGGTAGATTGCCGTACCTATAAATACATACAGCTAGGAGAGAAGGACAGAAAGGAACCAACAGCTTACCTTGTAGTAATTGCGGAAGACTTTCCTCCACCTTCGTCGGGTGATCAAGGCCACGTCAGGCCCGAAACGGTCTCGACGTTTTGTGTATATTTCTTTGTGTTTCTATCGACTCCGATGGCCGCAACTTCTACAAGGTAAGCTGTTGGTTCCTTCCTGTCCTTCTCCCCTAGCTCAATTACCTAGCTGTTAGGCAATCTAAAGCCTGTATTACACGGTCAAATTTTTTCATCCAACTCCATGAATTCAAGGACAAAAGTGCATTAAAAACAGTCAGTATGTAGTCAAATACAATAATACGAATTATTTATTGATGCTTCTGTGTCCTTGAATTCGAGAAGTTGGACGAAACAATTTGACCGTGTAATACAGGCATAACGCATTCACACTATAAATACATACATTATTTGTTTATGTAATGCAATAACCAAGCATGTGGTTAAACCGTCCCACCAGTAGAATGCAGGGTTCTATTCGTGTGCAGGTGGCTGACGAAAGACTTCCGCTCCGACGGGCGTCTCTCCATCGGCAGCACGGGTCACAAGAACATGTACATCGGGGTAGGCCTGGGTGGCTCCAGCCTGGACGCTAAGGGAGGCATTGTAGGCGGAACCATCGAGCTCAGCAAGATAGACACCTACAGTGAGTTACACAACAACCAATACTGCACTATTAATTTTACTAAATTGAAAAATCAAACTTTCGGCATACGAAAAAAAAAAAATGTACTATACTTCGGTTAATTGGCATCAGTGAATTGTCCATCACTGCGATTCTGTTGGTATAACAAGACTCTGGTTATCGAGATATCAATCAGTATCCCATTCCTGCAGTTAGGGGATACATAAGGTCCTCCTTTGTAAATCAGTTTTTATAACTGAATAGGATAGACATTAAATAAATACAACAATAAACATGTAGCAAGAGTCTTGATATTCTTACAGAATCCCAGTGTAGTGGAAACGAGAAGGTACTAACGGAAACAAACAAGGCCACTGAAAATAGACGAGATGCATTCTGGTGGCAAGAAATTAACTATTATGAGGAGAAGGTTAGCTGTCAATTGTTCATTGTTGTTTTATTGTTAAATTATCAACGGTGCAGCTAAGGAGGTTGCTTAGCAGCGCTATCTAGCTATCTATTTGTTAGCTTGAGTCTCCAACTGGTGCCTTTCTCTGGTAATCCACAGACATATTATGCTCTCCTAGAACTTTCTTCAAGGGCTATGTCAATTAATAGTTGAAAAGTCTTAAAAATGTATGTAAAACTTCTTTATAACAAACTCATGGGGGCCAGATTATTATTTTGTAATAAAGAAAATTACTTTATAACGATGGTAGGCCTACCTGTACGTGCATAAGAACCTTTTGGGACATCAAAAATAGTTTTGTAATACTATATAGATCATTTTGTTATAAAGATGTTTCTTATAAAGAAGTTTCACTATGTTTTACCTAGATTTTGAGAATCAGTAAACTCTGATCGAGGTATTTAAACGTAGCACTGCAAAGAGTGTAGCCACCACTGAAGTCTCGTATTGTCCCCAGTCCACATCCGAGAGGACCCGGGAACAGAGCCCGACCACACGGTGGGACTGAAGCTGTTTGCGCTGGAGCTACGGCTGGACTACATGGGTACGGGCGTACTGATGGCGCGAGTCAGCTCTCTGGCAGTGTCGTTGCGCGACGAGTGGAAGATACATCGCAGCCATCGCGCTTCCGACGAGGCGTCGTTCATTCCCACGCGACGGTGAGTGACGTTGCTAGGTCTCAACAACCATTACGTATATATACAGAGATAAGGTATTTTAGCATTCATTTTCTTTAAATACTGCATTTTGTACTTCTAGTTTTTTTTTTCTTTGGTCAAAACATTGAATATGTATGAGGGGATTTCTTGACCTCAAAAAATCAATTAACTTTTCAATAAATTTCTGTAGGAATGGCAATATAATTATGCTATTTTCTGTAAAATTAACATTTTGTAGTGTTTTAAAAAATGTACACTTCATTGAACGAACCCTTATATTATGTACTTACTTATTCATTCAATCATCCATTTATTCATTCATTTATTTATTTATTTATTTATTTATTTATTTATTTATTTATTTATTTATTTATTTATTTATTTATTTATTTATTTATTTATTTATTTATTTATTTATTCATTCATTCATTCATTCATTCATTTATTTATTTTGTTTATTTATTTATTTATTCATTCATTTATTTATTTATTTATTTATTTATTTATCTATTCATTAATTTATCTAATTATTTACTCATCGTTATTATTATTACTATTATTATTATTATTATTATTATTATTATTATTATTATTATTATTATTATTATTATTATTATTATTATTATTATTATTATTTATTATTCATCTAATACAGGATATAAGTCCCAAATACATTAGATATAATAAAGATATATACCGTTGGTCTATGCTCACACACATAATACTCAATAAGCAAGGTTAATCAAATTAACCGTAGTCAACACAGGGCAGGCAGTTATTAAAACAATGTGTGCAGGCCAGCAATGATCTTCATGCACGGGGACCTGGGCTGGGACCAGCTCCAGCTGATGATCAGCAAGTCGACCACAGCCGACCTGCTCAAGATGTTCTACAAACTGGAGGAGTTCTTCTCGCAGCAGTTCAAGAGTTCCAAGAGGGTGTTCTCGAGCCTGCAGCCGCGCGGCAGCAGTTTCAAGAGGAGGGGCGCCAGAAAGAAGACTCCTGCCGATCCCAGTGAGCTACCCCTCTTGATTCATTTTTCATTTATTACTTTTACAGAGAATAAACCCAACAACAAACTGCTTCTATCACTAGAATGATTTTTAAAATCATACAGTACTGTTTTAAAAGAGAACCAGTTGCATGGTCTAGCCAAACAAATTATTTTCAATTTATTAAATGTTATAACTAGAGAGTAGAGACGTTTGTTTTTCGGAATCCGCGATAAAACGAAATTCATTATTTGTGGTGTAAGAACTTTTTTTTGACAGATGTCGGCATGTTGGCCATGAAGGATAAGGAATCAAATCGCGAAATAATACCATATTATTTTAATAACGCGAATTGAGTGTTGAAATAGCGAAATAACACCATTTTCAGCATTTTTAACTATTTACAGTAAAAATTGCATATTTTACGTAATAATTACAGCTTTTGACCCTAAGTCGGTAAAACAGTTAAGTCTCAAACTGTTTACCAACCACATTTTGGCCGATGGAGAAGTGGTTTGCAGCGTTGCTGGTAGATAGCGTTGCTCAAAATAAAGCGGTGTGATGCGAGTGAAAATTTCCGTTGCTTTGAAACTTCCTGATTTCTCCATTTCCATTATAAAAATAACACCGAAATAACACCACATTTTGGTTTAGAATAAAACGATTTTTTTTTTTTTAAATAAAACCATTTTCAAACACCTCTAGTTATAGCTAATCAAATGTGTGTCCCCATTACAGCGGGGGAGGGCCCCAGCTTCCAGGACGCGCGTCACCACCGCCACTGGCAGCGCGTGTTGCAACAGGTAGCGGGGCTACACCTGTCCACGCTATCGTTCCCTCTGCCGCTGTCGGGCACCGTGCTCGGGGGGACCATGGAGCTGCACGGCAACAACATCTCGCTCGCGTGCTTCCACGGCATCAACTTCAAGAGCAAGTCCTGGGCCCTGTTCTCTCTCAAGGAGCCATGCATCTCGTTCGCCACCGAGGCCCAGGACGTGCCGGGATCCGACAGTGAGCTACTCATTTTTCAAAACTATTTTGTATTTTTTTGTAATTATTTATTTATTTATTTATTTATTTATTTATTTATTTATTTATTTATTTATTTATTTATTTATTTATTTATTTATTTATTTATTTATTTATTTATTTATTTATTTATTTATTTATTTATTTATTTATTTATTTATTTATTTATTTATTTATTTATTCACTTACTTCCTTATTTATTTATTTATTTATTTATTTATTTATTTATTTATTTATTTATTTATTTATTTATTTATGTATTTATTTATTTATTTATTTATTTATTTTTTTATTTATTTACATATTTATTTATTTATCCATTCATTTATTTATTTACTTATTTAAATTTATTCATTCATTCATTGATTGTCACCAGGCGAGGATCAGCTGTCTGTGCACGTGGTCCAGACGCTGACCTTCAGTCTGGGCATGATGTCCGACCAACCACATGCCCAGCACCACAGCATGGCAACCGTCTGCCGTCTCAGTCGTAACGTCCTCTTCCCTCCTCAGTTCCGCTCGCTGCAGGAGTGGTTCCACTACGCATTCACCAACAGCGAGATTGACGGTAATACTTCAATAATGATCCAAGTTTGAAACAAATGATACATGTACAACTGCAGGACACACATATGACGGGGATGTTTGTTTATTAAAGAATAATATAGTTTTACCCTTATGGTTATTAATTAGGGAAGTATAAACAGTTTAATATCAGACACAGCAATTGCAAGTGCAACATTTGATTGGATAACAAACTCAATTTTTTTTTTCACCTGTAATTCTCTCAATATTACCAAAAATATCACTCATTTTACCAATTCTTTTTGGATACTAGAAGTGAGCACCTTTAGGTTTTTTTTTAGTTAAAAATGTATGCTAATGTTTCATTTCTTTATCCACAAAATTACTAAATTGAAATTTTTATACCATGGTCATTTCTTCTATATATTATACATTCTTTGTCTGCTGGCATCATTATTTAGTATTGTTGTGTATGATGGTGGAGTACAGTGTTCTTGTTTGCGTACCAGCTGTGGACCGCTTCCCGAGCCTGGAGCGCGAGAAGACGGAGCTAGCGGCCGGAACGGCAGAGCAGAGGGCTCGTAAGCTACAAGACCCCAACCATACGCGAGAGGTGATCTTCGCTCTACCCTCGCTGCAGCTGCATCTCAAGACCGAACATCTGCAGGTGGGTAATACTGTCAGATGTCCCGTAAAGTTAGCCGTAATTTAACTTTAATTCCCAAAAATTAATGAATTAATTTCCACAAAATTAGCATTGATTTGTATTTATATTATGGATAACAGTATTCAAAACTTTCTTTTAGATATAAATTTTGCATCTTGTATGAAATTTTGTGTAGAATGATAGTCGAAAAGTTGCAATGTTAGGTTGATTGGAAATCAACCATTCTAAAGCCAATCAGGTAATTTTGTTCCTTCTGACTTCGTATTACAATAAAAATGTTCTACATTTTTTCATATTTCACTTTAATTGTCGGTTTATATCGCGATTTTTTTTATTTTTGCCGTGTAGGCTAAGTGTGATAAAATAGTAATTTTGTGGTAGGAGGGACCAAACGGCTAGATATATGCAAATAGGGGGAAGAATATAGGGAACCCAACAGCGTACATCCCTCTGCACTCGTCGAGTGAACAAGGCCCTGTTTGACGGAAACAGTTCCGACGTTTTCTGTCTGAATTCTTTTATAAGTAAACTTTAATTTTATCTACAAAACTCCTGCAGTCATCAACCAGGTAAGCTGTTGGGTTCCCTATATTCTTCCCCCTACTTGCAAAAAATAGTAATTTTGAATCATAAATAAAAATATATTTTTCATATGTCGTAGCTGTTATAAGGCCACCTACTTGAGCCAAGCAGCACACTGAGTAATGTAACGTGACTGTGTGTTTGTAGGCCGCCCGTACCCCAGAGACTAGCGTGGGACAGAAGCCGATGGTGGAGTGCAGCTTCATAACGGAGTTTGAGGACCACATCTTTGTGACGGTCGACGCTGAGGCCTTCTTCTTCCTGCACGATCTCATCACCTCGTACGTCAAGGAGAAGGAGCGAGTTGTGAGTATCTGGCAGTTCATGATTTAGGCTACAATAGCTGCATTCCAGAATTGATTGGATTAGTATTAAGTAATGTAACTCAGCAATAGTAATCTAATAGTAATCTAAGTTTTCCAATATTTAAACTCTTGGTCTAGTGCAGGGTTGCCGTTTTTGCGGAGTTTATCCTCTTTTGCGGATTTTTAGGGTGCCTCGCGGACATGAGGATTAACGGCCAAATTGGCGGATTTTCTACTATTGTAAAAACCGTGAAATTTGCTATAATTTGAAAATCCCGCCATAAAGAACGATTTAATAACGTAAAAAGTAAAGTTGGACAATTTACACTTGAACCCGCAGCATAGACACGATGTCTCAAAACACATGTGAAATATCAAGATTTCATTTGTTTTTTGTAAGTTGTCTGACTATACTAGCAAGCAGAGGGTGGAGCTTGTGTGGGTGACAGCCAATGCGGTACCTGAAGCGTTGTGATTGGTCTAGTAGTAAGTAGCGTCCTCTATCGTCAACTTTGCAGAACGTGTGTGTTTGTTTAGTGTACAATAGAGCGCGTTGCCTGTGCCTCGTTGGTAACAACGAGAAGTGGGGGAAGTGTATATGGCCTCACAGAACTCGCCCGCAGTAATGACAGCACGTACTAAACAGCTGGCCACGCCCACAAGCAGGAATTCACTGTAGCTTCAAGAAAAGTAGCCGCAGAAATATCGTCGCGTATTTTTTTTTTTTTATAGGGGAGAGTGGGGCACAGTGAGACACGGGGCACAGTGAGACAAGGCTGTTTTTAGGCATTTTAAAGGTTCCCACCAAGTGGTGGTCCTAGTGGTGTGAAGCTAGCTCCAAGCTACATCTGTCAGTGTCATTGCAGCCACATTGCTTAAAGGCGTCAGGATTTGCGACACATTTGTTGTTTTGAGGCGTCAATTTATCGAAAATGAATTTTTATTCATTGTTGCATATTCATGGGTAAATATTGTTTGCCTAAAACAAAAAGTGCAACAATTAAGATGTTGATTTGATGGTTTTAGTTGCTCTATTGATCATTTTCGTACCTTCAGTCACTAAGGCTGTGGATTTTTTTATTTTCGCACGTGCGTTCTGGGGCACAGTGAGACACGTCAAGGTGGGGCACAGTGAGACATTGTGTTATCATGAGGAATAGACTTTTTACGTAAAAAGTTTTATTTAGTTGACCTCCTTGGCAAATGGTTCTTTAACTAAATAGTAAAGTTGTTAAATAAATAATATAATAACAACAATGTATAAGTTGAGAAGATAATAAGACAATAATTTTGAAAAAAAATCATTAGCTATTATTAAATCTCGATAAATAAATAATTAAAAGCAATTAGCTCTTACCTTGTTATGTTTATCTTATTTCTTCATTTTCATGCTAAACAATAATTAAATGTTTGTTTTTTATTGTAAAATCACCATGTCTCACTGTGCCCCATAGGGTGTCTCACAGTACCCCGCCCTGGGGTACAGTGAGACACCGTGCAGGGTATTTTGTAAAAATTCATAAAAAATGTGAATTCTTAATTTTTGTCCAAGTGACATATGTATTTATTAAGAAGAAGGATCAAGCTCAAGAATAAGCCATTGTACTACTTTCTATCTTTTCAAATAAAAATTTAATGGGCCTAAATGCTTTTTCTGTCTCACTGTGCCCCACTCTCCCCTACAAATAATACTACCCGATAAGGATCCGGATCCTAAAAATGGATTCGGGTAATTTCTGGATCCGGGTAATTCGGGTACCCTATGACATCCCTAATATATATATCTATATATAGGTAAATATACGGTACCTATATAAATAAATTTATTATTTATTTATATATAAATTATATTGGAAAGGTAAATTCTCAAAGATCATCTGGCATAACGCATAACCTAAAAAAAATATATTCTTTCACACTTTATAATATGCTAAGTTACGGCAGAATAAATGTGTTTTGGAGGATTTTTGAGGATTTTTTTGGTATCTTCGGAGGATTTAAAAAATTACTTTGTGGCAACCCTGGTCTAGTGGGTTTATTCTAAGGCTGGGCATCGATGTAAATCGACAACATCGACATCGACGGCAAATAATCGATGTCGAATCGCGATGTCGGAATATTTTCGACATCGACATCGAAACGAAAATAATCGACATCGTTTTTTTAAAAATTGATAATTAATCAATTATTATTAAAAAGAACTTTGTCACCTGTTAAATGTAGGGATGACGACGGTTAAGCATTTCACTAACCGGTTAATCGAACCGGTTTTTAATCAGTTAATAACGGCAACAAAACTCAGTTTTCGTCTGCAACGGGAGATAACTGACCTAGGCCTAGGCTAGGCCTTCTAGGCCTACGTGACGGCCATGCGGGCCGGTCAGCTTATTTTTGTCGTCATAAACACAATTGTGGATATTGTGTAACAGTACCCACGCCCTCTTACTACACGGGTTGGTCTAGCTCAGCCGGGAAATAAACCAACACTTAGAAATTTGAGTTGTACTATTAAATTATATTGTATCACATAGACAACGAATGCTCACAGTAAATAACTTGTCACAAATAGGTTTACAGACAGTACCAGCTCCAGTTATAGGTGAATCCTTCTTCTAACCTTGGTTTCTCAAGCAGGCGTCCATGGTAGGATTTCAAAGATGTCCTTCATGGTAGGTTGAATTCAGTGGTGGATCGTGTGTAACCGACGCTTCGAAAATCACCGTCCCATTTAACGGGGCAGGCGTAGTTGACGTCTGGGTAATACTAGTTTGGATAACTAGAGAAATCGTAAGGCTCAAAGACTCGAGTTCTTGAAGTTATTCCGTGTAGCTTTCAACACCACATCCTCTCTCTAGGCTTACTTTTCCACCATCTTCTTCTGTATTGTCCTTAGTTACCAGTCAACAACCGTTGCTATGCAATGTAACAATGCCAGTTCTTTATTGATATTACCAAAGCTCTCTACAAATTCACATGTGCACAAAGTCACTGCATTCTAAGCACAGCCTAGTGGATAATGCACAAACTCACTGCACTCTAAGCACAGCCTAGTGGATAATGCACAAACTCACTGCATTCTAAGCACAGCCTAGTGGATAATGCACATAGATGGTACTTTACAATACCCCTTCAAATTTTTTTATATTATGAATTTATTAATTGAGATTATAAAAAAATTTCAAAAAATTTATCTCCAACGTTCTCCACTTTTAAAAATTCCATGGTCGTAGGTCGTTCTATCATACCCCTTCCAAAAATAAAAAAAATGAAGATGACAAAATGTATCTATATTTGTTATATTTTTGTTAACATCGAAACTCAGAAATAAACCCTTTAAATCTATAATTGGAAAACCGCATTACCCCTTCAAATAGCCTCACCCCTTCTAAACCTGTAAACTACAACAATGTCGTTCACTGACCCCTTCAATTCAAATGCTAAAATGAAAGTTTATGAAACCTGAAACCCGAATGACAGCACAATGCAATGTTAATAGTACAATACACTTCTAACAATTGGATATCAATCCCCTCTTCCAGAATCAATAATTGTCAACAATTAACAATTTTAAATTGTTGATTAAAAAAAAACACATTAATAACTTTGCACCATAACCAACACCAACCTATAATCCTAGTAACAATGTTACTACAGAGTCGACAACAATAGGCACCATTAGGGACCAAATCATCATCTGTCAAAAAGATTCCATACATTGTTGACCTGTGGTTTATGGTATCTGATAGGGTTCCTGGTAACGTTTTAAATTGACAATATTAAACACTCCTTTTACAACCCCAGCTTCTGTGACCAATTCGTATGCGTTGTCTCCTGCAATCGCAGCAACCATATATGGACCTTCAAATATATGAAAAAACTTTTTCGTTTCTTTTTTAAACAAATTTGACAAATGAAGCGATTTGAGCAGTACCTTCTCTCCTACTTGGAAAAATGTTTTACTGACAAATTGACCTTCATGCCTATTCTTCCTATTCTGCCCATTATATTTCAACCTTTCCCTGGCTAAAATTACCTTTGCCTCCTGAGTTATTAAGGGAGAATTGTGAGGTGGAAATTTTATACTCTTAATCAACTGTGGCGTAAAAGTTTGACCAAAATGTAATTCATATGGCGAAAACCCTGTTCCTTCATGGTAGGTTGAATTCAACCACTCCTCCAACTGAGGAACCCACTTAGCCCAAGATGAATGTTTACATGAACAATAGGCCCGAAAGATACGACCCAGTTCACGCATAACCCTTTCAGCTGGATTAGATTGTGGATGACGTATGGACGACATGTGTGCCCGTACCCCTTTACCCTCCAAAGTCTCATTCCACTCCCTGGATGTATATTGAGTACCGTGGTCAGACAGTAGGCCTATAGCAACAGGTATTTGCACAGTGTCGAAATAAACTGTCACTTTCTGTGAAATAGCCCGAGCCGTTTGTTGCTTTAACGTGTACAACGACACCAACTTTGAAAAAACATCAATGAACACTAGTACATATCGCACCCCTCCACAACCTGTAGGTAATGGACCATATATATCAGTTGCCACCAATTGACCAATGTTCGTAGGCAAAATAGGCTGAAAAATGCCATGTGACGTTCTATTTGCATGTTTCGTACGTTGACATAAATCACAACATGCAATCAACTTCCTATTCAATCGCGCCATATTACTGAAAAAGAAGTTCTCTAATAACACCATTAAACATTTTTTAGCACCAAAATGACCAATCTCTTCGTGTACACTCATGATCACTTCCGACACCAGACATTGTGGAATACATAACCGCCAAATGTCCTTACTAATTTCCAATTTGAAGAACAACATGTTGTTGAAAATCATGTAATTGCTATGAGCACCAACATTAGTATGCATATCACTCCAAATCATTCCAAACTTATCATCTTTCTTCTGTAAATCAGGCAATTGTCGAAATTTTTTACGCAATTCTGAACTAATTCCCACATTCAGTTTCGCAATAACTACCTCCTTCCCAGAGAACGAGTCGTCAATAGTACCATCTTTTTGTACACAAAAGCGACTAATGATATCTGCAACAACATTTTGTTTACCAGAACAATGAACCAATTTAAACTTAAATTCTTGTAAGAGCAACACCCAACGTGTAAGACGCCCAGACAACAATTTACATTGAAGCAAGAATGTAAGTGCTTTGTGATCAGTAATAATTGTCAAATCTGTTCCCAGGACAAAAATACGAAACTTTAGTAACGACCAAACTATAGCCAACAATTCTTTCTCAGAAATAGTGAAATTCACTTCACCACCGTGTAATACTCTTGACGCCATTGATATCACCTGTAATTCTCCATCAGAATCAACTTGAAATAGTTGAGCCCCTAACCCTTTATCACTGGCATCACATTGCAAGAAGAACGGTTTTGTATAGTTTGGAAATCTCAAGTGAACTGTATTAATGAACAATGTCTTGATATCATGAAATGCTGAATTACAATCATCTGTCCATTTCCACCTGGTATCCTTCTTCAACAATGTCTGCAGTATGCAAGTCGATTGAGCGTAAACATTACTAAAACGTCTGTAGTAACTACATAAACCCAAGAAAGCTTTGAGTTGTTTGACATTTTTAGGTGTGGGCCAATCTTGAATCAACAACAATTTGTGAGGGTCTGGAGACAATCCATTCGTAGTCAAAATATGACCCAGGAATGGCACCTTATCCCTGCAAAAAAATGATTTGGACAAACTAATAGTGACATTTTTTTTTGATAATCGTTGAAAAACCGTGCGAATGTGAACCAAATGATCCTCAAATGTCTTAGAAACCATCAAAAAGTCATCTACATACGGTTTTAGAAAAGCCCCCAAATCGTTGCCCAATACATAGCTAGTACACCTAGTAAATGCTGCCACTGAAGTACTGAGTCCAAAAGGAAGTACCTTAAACTGATATACCCTCTGATTGTATTTAAACGCCACATATTTCCGACTTTCCTCCGACAATGGAACCTGCCAATATGACGACACAAGATCAATAGTAGATAACCACTGAAAATCTGAAAAACTTTGCAAAATAGTTTCAGGTGGATCCGGACTCTCATGCTCTGGTATCAACATTGTGTTCAACTGTCGAGCATCCAAACATAACCTCACTGCTTTGTTTTTCTTAATCACCACAACTAATGGGCTTATGTATGGACTAGTAGCTTCCTCAATAATGTTATGCCTTATCATTTTATTCAGTTGTCTTTCCACAGCTTCCCGGTAGGCAAATGGCACAGGATAATTCTTTTCAAAAAAATATGCCCCTTCGTGAACCTTAATATGATGTTCATAGCCTGTCACTGACCCTGGCCTATCAGAAAACAAATGACGATACTCCAACAATAGTTCCTGTAGTTGACATTTCTGAATGACATCTAGACCTACTTGTTCGGACACCATAGTCTCAATCTCTTTTACAGTCACAACACCTTTGTCTTCTTCGATTGCCGCTGTGTTAGTACAAGATACAACGATACCAACACTGTTATCATAAGTATGATCAACATAATCACATTCAACATTCGTACAGTTGTCACCTATTCCAACATCATTGTACAACAATTCGTGATCTATTAACTGGCCATTTATCGACACGACCTTGGTAGAAAAGTCAATAGTAACCAGATTATCTGTCAACCAATCAATACCGAGTATGATATCACAGATTAAATCCGGTACCACTAAACATCCAACATCCCATGACATGTCACCTGATTGGACGGATAGGTAAACTTGCTTCGTCACCCGTTTACTACGACGATTCGTAGCCCCGAGTATTGTTACCCCTACTACTGGTAATGAAACAATATCATTATTTTTACTGATCAGGACATTGTACACCGTATCTGAAATACACGACACCTCACTCCCCGAGTCTAACAATGCCTTTAAATCCAAATCACCAATACTAACTTTCAACTTTGGACAAAATATATTTTTAGAAGAATGTACCAAATTTTCTTCTTCTAACAAAAAATCTCTAGGTTTTGTAAAGATTGAATTTGCAGTAACAATATGACTGGTTGCAGGAGAACCGCACACAACTGGAACCAATTCTAGTTTTCCTTCTTAGGAACATTTTTATCATCACGGGATCTCCAATTCTGTTCTAATTGTTGGTAGGGTAATCGCTGCTGGTTATTATTATTGTAACCTTGATACCCATTGTTACCCCACCTGACATTTCTATTGTTCTCATTATTATAACTGCCTTGTTTATTATAGTGACTCAAATTTGATTGACCAGACTCTCCAATAATTTGTTCACTCTCCAGTCTCTCGAGCATTTTTGTTATTTTCTCAGCATTGTTCTCCATATGAATCAGATGGATCCGAATGTCTGTAGAAAAATGGGACAAGACTTGCCTAACCAGCATATCTTCCGGCAATTTACAATTCAAATAGCCTCCATGCCTCAGTATTCTTTTGAAATAAGTAGATGGTGACCCCTGTCTACCCCCTGCATATTGCTCACTGTAAATATGTTTTAGCAAGGCCGCTTGTGCATTCTCCCCCCAAAAATGCTGAAGGAATTTCTCCTTAAAATCTTCAAAAGTAACAAACTCGTTTTCTTGCAACCATGTCTTGGATACCCCTTTCAGACATTGTAGTGTAAAAGCCAGTCTCCGGTTGTTTTTTACCGCATAGTTTTTAAACCGGCTCTCCAATAACTTTATAAATTCGACTGGATGAAGTCCATCGTTATTTGCCGTAAATACAATCCCCTCACGAAATAGCTGGTCCCCGATTCCACTATCATTCTGAATGGTAACTCCCACATTACCACCTGTCATATCGACCTCCATCATCTCAATTCTTTTTTTATTGGCTTCAATCGCCATCTCTAACCCTACACACTGACCACTTATTCTCTGTTGATCCATTTCTTTCACTTCCCCTATCTCTTTCTGAAGCTGTTGTTTCACCCCCACTATATCTTCAATTACCGTGTCTACCCTTACCTTTAAGTTATCAGAACTTTTTTTTATTCCTCCGATCTTGTTATCTACATCTCTTTTGAACACCCCTATTTCCTCAATTACTTCATTGAGCTTACCGCCAACCTTTACAACCTTATCTCCAATTTTTTCGGACCTACCTTTCAACTCCCCTATCTCTTCTGCTAAGCCATCCACTTTATTGTCAATAACCTCGATCTCATCCTCAACCTTAGTCCTCAAAGCTGTGAATTTAGTTTCCAACCCATAAAACATTTTATCACATTTTTCCTCAAAGCTTTTCTTCAATTCGGACTTCATTTCCCCCATTTCCTTCCGTATTCCCTCATTGTCCTTACGTAATCCCTCATCCATCTTAATTATCATCTCCATTATACTGTTCAAATCAACAGACCTGATCTCTACCTCTTGAACACTCTCCTCTATACTCCTCCCTACTTCATTCTGAACCTCCTCCCCCTGCATCCTGTCCATAGTCAGCAGTGACTCTGCGAACGTTCAAATTAATCGAGCTTATAATTACACCTCAAATTTTTAAGTGTTTGGTTAAATTTTTTTGTTTTCTCGGGGTAAATGCAATTAGTATGTGCCCCACGTTGGGCGCCAAATTGTAACAGTACCCACGCCCTCTTACTACACGGGTTGGTCTAGCTCAGCCGGGAAATAAACCAACACTTAGAAATTTGAGTTGTACTATTAAATTATATTGTATCACATAGACAACGAATGCTCACAGTAAATAACTTGTCACAAATAGGTTTACAGACAGTACCAGCTCCAGTTATAGGTGAATCCTTCTTCTAACCTTGGTTTCTCAAGCAGGCGTCCATGGTAGGATTTCAAAGATGTCCTTCATGGTAGGTTGAATTCAGTGGTGGATCGTGTGTAACCGACGCTTCGAAAATCACCGTCCCATTTAACGGGGCAGGCGTAGTTGACGTCTGGGTAATACTAGTTTGGATAACTAGAGAAATCGTAAGGCTCAAAGACTCGAGTTCTTGAAGTTATTCCGTGTAGCTTTCAACACCACATCCTCTCTCTAGGCTTACTTTTCCACCATCTTCTTCTGTATTGTCCTTAGTTACCAGTCAACAACCGTTGCTATGCAATGTAACAATGCCAGTTCTTTATTGATATTACCAAAGCTCTCTACAAATTCACATGTGCACAAAGTCACTGCATTCTAAGCACAGCCTAGTGGATAATGCACAAACTCACTGCACTCTAAGCACAGCCTAGTGGATAATGCACAAACTCACTGCATTCTAAGCACAGCCTAGTGGATAATGCACATAGATGGTACTTTACAATTGATTTCAATTTATTTTAACGCAATATCCGATTGTAGAGGCTTATACAAGTCGTTTTTCATTAATCCGTTCTTGATTACTTGCTGCGTAGTGAACTGTCAACAGGCGGCCGCTTGTATTCCACTCGCTCCCGTCTATCGCGATCTCGCTTCCACTCGCACGTCCTGCGACTAGCGCTTTCTCTCTCTCTCACGGCGGCCGACAGCAGCCGACACGGCGAACTACTTCGTCGCGTCTCACTCAGACCATTGTTCTCTCGCTCTTTCTCGTTCGGCCGCATCTGTTCTCACTTGTCGAGTGCCGGCCTGAACCAAGGGATGGCTCGCGCTTTAGTACGCGCGATCTGCAAATACTTAGGGGGGGCTTGAGAGTGTGCGGTATCCTTTGATACGGGTCAGTTTGGACTAAAAGCTGCCGTGGACGAATAACTATGCCGCCCTATAGTTGAAAGTTCCCATTTCTCGCGTGAATTGACAATTGATTAGTTATTTAATTAATTGACGAAAAAATCGATTAAAACCAAAAAAAATCGATGTCGAAAATCGTCACCGACATCGATTATTAATCGATTAATCGATGTCGACGCCCAGCCTTAGTTTATTCCTGCTTCCAATGCAGAAGGTCTAGGGTTCTTTAGGTTTAGGTTTAGGTTTAGAGTAGTTTAAGGCAATGAAGCACATAATAAATGGTATAGCTGTCCTCCACTGACCCCCACTAATGCATATTCTTGTAACCGAGTGAGTAGACAACAAATGCAAATCTATACATTTATGTATTTAATTATGTATTCATTTATTCATTCATTCATTCATTTATTCATTCATTCTTTCATTTATTTATTTATTTATTTATTTATTTATTTACTTATTTTTTTATTTATTTATTTATTTATTTATTTATTTATTTATTTATTTATTTATTTATTTAAACTTGGAAGTTCACGCAGACAACTCAAAGAGAAATGTAGAAAGAGTTCCCGTTGTGGCCCCAATGAGAGACCGTGCGTGTTTCAGGCGAGCTCGACGATCGGTCTCCGCGCCCAGAGTCCCGACCACGACAGGAGAGCGGCCGCTGCCTCGGCTCCGTCTCCGAGCACCAGCGCAGCGAGCGATGACGAGAGGAAGCGCAAGGCCTTCGATCCTGCCGAGATGTTCACCAAGGACTGGCGGAACTACCACTGCAAGACTTGGCACCTCGAGCCGACAGTCAGGTACGTCACTCTCTTGTCATCGACACCGAATAAATCAATAAAACAAATCAGTTTTTCTTTTTTCTTTTTTTTTCTTCTTTTTTTTCTTTTTCTTCTTTTTCTTCTTTGTTCACTTTTATTTTTTTTTTATTTTTTTTAATATTTGAATTTCCACTTGATTTTATTTTATTTCATTTCTCAAAAAAATGTCTTGTTCTTGATTTTTATTTTTATAATACAGAAGGCCTAGTTTGTTTTGTTTTTGTTGTTATTGTTATTTATGATTTCATTATTATTAGGCCTAATTGTTTGCATAGCCTACTTTTATTTAAGATCCTCCTTGGTAAATCAGTTTTTATAACTGAATAGGATAGACATTAAATAAATAAATAGGATTCGATTCCATCGCTTCTAGTTTTTGGAAAAAGTAAACGGTGACTTTGGAGCCGTCCTATAGCAACGAAGCACTTAATAAATTCGAAGTTGTTCTGAATCGGCCTTGTTGATTCTGGCATTTGTACGCAGGTGTTCGCACTGTTCAACCGCTGATTGCTGTATTTCGTATTTAAAATATCGTTCTATGGTTGATTGGTTATCACTCACTGGTCTCACTTCATTTTTCATTTCATTTATTAGCATCTTTAAAACTCACAGTTACACATAAGTGTATTTAAAGTATTCGAGTTGTCATTAATTGGTTAAAATTACAAATTAGGTACTACATACATTATACATATAAATAAAATGATTGCATTAATGGATTACAGTAGCTGTCATATTATATAAAAAACATATAGGCCTACATTTCTATAAAACAAACAGGTGCAATAAACTAGGAGCATTCCTATCACCAGAGTGTAGCTGATGTTCACTTTACAATATACTCTAAATATTGTTCTACTGAATAATAACATTTATTTATTAAGAGGTTTTATAATTAGGCCTGAGAGCGTTCGGAAGTAGTTTTGACGTTTTTAGTCAACTAATTTCTCTTTAACAAATAATAGGATTTTTATGAAAGTTTACCTACTTGCAGAGGGATGTCATATCTACGCATGGTATTACCGTATTAAGTACATTTGTGACAAGCTTGCTCAAAAATAATATACTCACGTGTCACGTTTGAATTATGCAAATAAATTACTTTCGTCGAAAATGTTCGGCGAAATAATACGGAGAATCTGTTTAAAAATGAGCACATTATTTTTGAATAGGTTGGTGACAAATGTACTTAATACCATGCATAGTAGATATGACATCCTTCTACAAGTGGGTAAACATTTATAATAATCCTAGTATTAGTTTAAGAGTAATTAGTTGACGGCCAATACATCTATAAAACTCCTACTGCCGAACGCTCTTAAAGTCGATCGATGATAACTGCACGTGTAATATTTATCCTTCAAATTGTATGTACAGAAAGTTGAGATTGAGCTTGTGAATATTGAAGAAAAAAATATGCACCTAACGGTATTAGTTTGTTTATTTACTGAGTGTTGATATGCGTTGGAATTCCTTATCTTCATTGTAGCTGAACAAAAACCTACACTTTCAATCGTATAACTTTGCGTAGCACCTTCAAAAAGTAATTTATTTAACAAAATAATCGTCCTTAATGTAGACAACTTCATGACTAACATGAACACGTGTAAAAAAGATGGTCGAACGGGATCCGTTTTCGAGATATTTGCGCTGGTGTCCGTTTTCGAGATATTTGCTCTGGTGTGTCAATTTTACCTCAAATCTACTCAAATTAGAAACTATAAATATACTTTATTAATAAAAAAAAATATATAATTTCAAGAAGTTCAGTATTAAATGCTACTCACATGTAATAATTCTTGAAATTCATAATTTAGAATTAAAAAAAAGTATTTTTTCATGTCCATTTAATTTGAATAGTTTAGTTGTTGTATTGAATGGGTAGTTCACTTCATCGATCAACTTTAACACTGTTTGTTGTCTGTCGCAGGCTACTGTCGTGGGCTGGCAAGAGCATCGAGCCATACGGTATCGACTACATCCTGCAGAAGCTCGGCTTCTCTCACGCTCGCACGACGATACCCAAGTGGATGCAGCGAGGCTTCATGGATCCCCTCGACAAGGTTCTAGCCGTGCTGGTGTTGCGCATGGTCGCTGCAGTCAGGGAGGAGGCCAGGGAGCCAGACGGCCAGGAGAAGAGGAGGGACAAGTGATGCTAGGCCAGGACGTGAGGAGAGAGACAAGTGATTCTAGGTCATACTCATACTCCTCAAAAAGATTTATTTATTTGGCCCTATTCAGTAACGTCGTTAAACTCATTTCAGGATATACAATAACGAGTTGTTATTGGGGGTGTGAAATGAGTTTAAACTTTTTATTTAGAACGTAATGTAATATTGATTGAAAATCCAAATTCAGGCAGAATCCATTGCAGGATGTAGGATAGAAGTTATAGAATGGGGCCCCAGGAGAAGAGGAGGGAGAAGTGATGCTAGGCTAGGACGTGAGGAGAGGGACAAGTGATTCTAGGCCATACTCCTCAAAAAAGAACAGGGGCCCTATTCTGTAACGTCGTTATTGTATATCCTGAAATGAATTCTACCTAAGTTAAAACTTGTTAAACTTGTTATATGTAGAAAGGAATGTAGCCTAATATTGATTGAAAAAGTCCAAATTCAGGCAGAATTCATTACAGGACAGCCGTATGTATACAAATTTTTGTAATAATCTATGTACTTGTGTTGTTTTAACGAGTAGAGTGTGCGGTGAAATACAGATTGTAAAATGAAACTAGAAAGGCGAGTTTGCCTGATTATATTCTCACAGACAAGGAACTATTATGAACACCAATACTGAGGTTAGGTAACGGTATAGTATCGTGTTTTGTAAAAAACAAACATACCAACATGTAGGGATGACATCGGGTAGTAAAATCTGGATTCGATTCCAGCCCCTCAAGGATTCGGGTAACCCGAATCCTAGAAGTGTAAATCACGTCGCTCAACATGTTATTTGAAGGCCATTGACCGACCGTGGCAGAAGCTGCCAGCGTGCGTTCTGTCAGCCAGTGATGACGGTCGGGAAGGGGTAGGAGGTCTGCACGGGTACGGGCTTGGCCCGCGGGCCCGGGCACTGGCCTTGATATGTTTATTAAGCCTGGTCCGGGCCGGGCCTTGGCCTACATATCACTGAACGAGGAGAGATATTTCGGGCTTTTCTAATTTTTTTTAATTGCAATGAAAGAAAAGTAATGTTATTTTACCAACATTTCCAAAATTTAAAATAAATACGAAATAGTATAAACTTCCAGTCACAACATTTGTGTTGTAATTCTTTACGTTACATATTTTCATTGGCTATATAGTTACTAGAATTTCGTTTCATCTAATTTCCTTTTTGTTCCCACCCTGTCGCTCGCATTCCTTGCCAAATACTATAGAAATCAACTTGCTGCTTTAACAGTTGAACGGGCTTTTACGGGCCAATTTACACTTCAGGCGGGCCTGGGCCGGGCTCGGGCTTTGATTAGCTTACTCAGTACGGGCCGGTACGGGCCCGGGCCTGAAATACCGGGCCCGGGCCGGGCCGGGCTTCTATATTTGGGCCCGTGCAGACCTCTAGAGGGGTAGGCCGAGAGCCAGTGGGAGTACAGGCAAACCAGAACTCGCCCGCAGCAATCACACCGCATAAAATAGGCTGAGTCTATTTTTAATCAAGCCGATAATGGGTACATAACGGAGCGGGAAAGTATTTTATTGAATGGAAACAAGTCATTTTGTTATCACCATTGTTGGCGCATTGTTGAAGCATACAATAATTCACCTCAAAATGTACCAGAACAAGATTCGAATCCTTAGAACGGATTCGGGTAATTTTTGGATTCGGGTAACCCGGATACCCGGATACCCGATGTCATCCCTACCAACATGTTAGACCTACTTTATTATTAATTATTATATAACACAAAGTTCTGTATTTTCATCAAGGCTACTACAGTACACAACTGAGTTTTGAGCATTTGGAATAAACGTTACCACTTGATTGGTTTTTTCAAACGATTTGTTCAATCAATCTTTTTATCAGGTATGATAGGTTTATTCAGTCTTGTAAAGTTTAAGTTGTATGTGTCCTATTACGTGACAGTTAGGGTATTGTCATTCAATTTGGTTGAGCTGCAGGGGTGTGAAAAACATGTGGCACTTTCTTCGAAAGAACTAGTGTACGTGTTTCAAGTACCTATCACAATTATTATATTGATGTGTTTGTTATTATTATACCATTCAGTTAGTTCCCAGACTATTTGATTTATGTTTGGATGGCTCATTGGGTTAATGACCGCTCGTGTAAACGTAAAGAAGTATTTACTATTACATTATCATTTTACTACCTATACTTACTTTTTAATTATTCTGCAATAATGAAAAATGAAGCGTAAGTAAACTAAGTAAGTATGAAATTGGGCCTCAGATATAACAACTATGAAGTAAGTATTAATATCTAAATAGCTCAATACAGATTTCTTTTAAAACAGAAAAGATCTCACTGTAAGTGAGTATTGTTTCAACTATAGTAGCATTTAATGTATAATGTTGTATTTAACTATGTATTTAATAACCGTTTATTTTTATCTCGTATGTATAACGTTAAGTTGGTAGCCAGAGAAAATGTATTCTTGGCGTGCAATTCGATAATTTTTGTAAACAAAGACTTAGTAGGGATTATGGCTGTTATTTATTGGAAATACAATTCACAATGTTTGTGACACCACGTGAACGTATAACAAACAGGTCAAAAAGCGTTACGAGAGTGCACGTATTATGGGCGTACACCCTAAGTATGGTACTTGTTTTCTTTCAATTTATAATATCTAAGCTAGTAGTTAATTTAGTTAGTGAATGTTGCCTACTTTGATGTACTTTTCTGATACTGTATTCCAATATACTTCGTACTTAGACTACTACAAGTTTACTACACATTAAGCTCAACTTTACTGTAGTATGTGTTTATATCTATTGCTGTGATTAAGAGCTACTACATAATGTTCTTATACCTATATAACATTGTGTCTATTTGTAACGTGGGGTTTAGGCTGTTAAATTATGATAGTAGCTAGTTTCTGCCACCAGGACTAGTATTTTATGACTGGGATACATAAGAACATAACTTTCATTGTATATAGGATGAAAAGGTGATATAGCTGACAGGCAATTATATTGAAGTGAATCCTGTTGTCATTGTTACTGTTAACTGGCATAAGTTACAGTTACATTGAAGCACCTGGAAATTTGTTAAGTGACAACATTATTGAATAATATTTGGTGGTGGGGAAAATTATTTGATGCATAGTCCCAATGATAACCTGATGTTTAGTATTGAAGCGAACGGGCAATTGATCCCAAGTCCAGTTGTAAGTTCTACTTCTCGCTATTGGGGAATGTCTGTTGATGTTAGTAGATCCTGTTTGAAGGGTTTTATAGAGGTAAACGTTTAAATGCGATCACTCAAACAAACCATGATTCGTGAGTATGGTTACAACAATGGTAATACATATTGTAAACTAAAAGACAACTCTAGTCCAATCAATCACTCAACATTAGAAGCGAACCTTGCCACAATGCGTGGAATATTTCTTGCGGTAACTAACCACTGTTGAGACGGTATCTCTGGGTTGGTGGTTCATAAGCAATAACGATCGTTAACGCTCGCACGGCCTGATATTGTTTACTAGTCATAACCAGGCCAGAATGACAAGGAGATTTCTTATCATGTATTTCTTTATCGCAGCTAAAAGCATTGTAGCGTGTAGTCCACAAAGCGTACTAATGCAAATGTGATAATGTATTTTGTAACGAACTTCAGTTAGTGAGACCCAGCAAATGGGAGACCTGGGTTTTACTATCGTTATGATTGGTTTTGTTACTGGGTTTAAACGTGTCAATGTTTTGATGTACGTACAATGTTCGGGTGTGACGTTTGTGATGGGAAAGCTGGTTGTGGTAAACTGTCATTGTTATGGGATGGGTAATGTGGAAGAATTTATATTGTTATTAAGAAATACATGGTAAATAATGTTATTAGGTGTGTAATACTAATTTCTAATTTTATTTCATAGTAAATGTGAAAAACCACTATGGAATTTCACTCAAATGTACTAAAAGACACGTTGTTACCAACAAAAGAGACTTACAAAGAACTGATAACTAAAGTTTGTTAGATTAACATGAATAAGAGAAGTAATTTTGAGCTGTGTCATATTTTGTTCATGGCGTCTAGGTCGTGGTATCAGCTCATTTTGTCGCCTCGTACAATGGGCAGAGCTAGGTATCTTGGTTTTTAGCTGGGATTTATACGCAGTCTAGTGCCCACACGCGTTGATCAAAGCTTTGTTCAAAGTTATTGAGTTCAAGAACAACCTCAGATCATAATTTGTTTATTATTAGATTGGTGATGTTTTCAGGCACAAACAATTGGTTCGATCCTCTATTGGGGCAAAGGTTTTCAACAGTTGCTACTGTATCACATTGCAATACCAAGAATAATATTACAATAAACTCAGTTATTCTTAATTGAATGGGTTGACCATAAATGTTGATTGTTTATTTATCTATTTCTTTATTTATTTACATATGTAGGCAATAGGCATATACATACATATGCAACATAATTTGAAATTGTTCTTAAATTTTATAAGTTTAATGAAAGTATTGGACCGTGTGATTTGGGCATCCGCATGCATAATATTAATATTTACTATTGGCATTTTTTTATTCATACAGAATAGTCATGTACTGTACATGTTTGAATTAACACTATTACTATTAATGTATGTAAATTGTATACACATGCAAATGTAATCAATCATCCAAAGTAGAAAGTGGAGCATTCTTAATAAATGTTCACTCATAGACCCATGTAGCTTGATATAACATTTCCTTCTGGCATTTACTTGAACTGTAACTTAATATAAGTGAAACCTAGCAGTGATGTGTTCTGTTATAGAAACTGTTCTACTACACCTACTACTTCTGTACGACTGTACTGTTCTAATGTAATTTGTTTTAATTTTATACTACAATGACTCACGTGTATCAAAGTTTTCAAGAAGAGAATAAAGTGATTGAAATATGTGTAAAATTGTTGTTCTTGCTTTAATCCCCAATGTATCATTAAATCCTTAACATTAGACTCATATCCTATCTTATTAGCAGAGATCAGAATATCGATGCGTGACCTCTCTGCATCCCCTACAACCTACATCCCCAACAATGGCAGATTAACAGTTGCTGGTATTATTAGAGAGATAGTTCCAATAAGCGTCGACAAACATGATAATTATATACACACAGAATTATCAAGCATTGAGAAATCTCACCTTGACAGACTTAAGAGAAATGATGGTATGATTTATACCTATTTCAAATAGCTTATCTTCAAAAAAAGATATATAGAATTAGCCAAATGAAAAACAACAGTAAATGGAAATGCTAAATAAATGAAATTTGCTTAATATTATATTAACACTAGGCTAAGGCCACTTTAATATATTCTACTAGATTCATTCTTATTGTAATTGAAGAAGAAAAATAGCAATAACAATAATCGTGTTGAATTTTCATTATTTTTTTTTTACAGACAATTAACAGTGCAAAACGGCTTGAAGTTTTTTTTTTGCAATTTTCAGAGTTTTTATTATCAGATCGTATTCTTATTTCTTGGATACTTTGTGAATCCAGAGAGACCATCAGTTCGTAAATACAGCCATATTTGGAGCTCCAATTACAAAAAGAATAAATCGATTAGAATATTAATCATTTTTTTACGGCCAAAGGGTCCGTTTCAGCAAAAAACGGTTTACAGATTTGCATTCACGGTACCAAGATCTATCGAATTAGATTTAAAAAAGACAAAGTGTGGATTTTTGATTTTTGAGAAGACTATAAGCCTTGGTTGCAAAACGTCGAAAAATACTTTTTTGCCATTTTTGCAGTTTTTAAGATCAGATCACATTCTTTAATACTTTTTGCATCCTGTGAGACCATCAGTTCGTAAATCCATCCATATTTGGAGTTACAATTACAATAAGAAGAATCGAGTAGAATATTCATTATTTTTTTTACAGACAAACGGTTGCTTTCCGCCAAAACTGTTATCAGTTTCACGATCACTGGGTCAAGATCTATCAAATACAATTTTAAAAATATCATGTGTTAAAACTCATTTTTTGGACTTAGAAAAAAACTATTTCAAATTTTTTTTCAATTTTTAGAGTTTTTATCATCAGATCGTATTCTTGTATATTTTTGGAATACCACGAGACCCTCAGTTCGTAAATCCATCTATGTTTGGTGTTACAATTACAATAAGAATGAATCAAGATACAATGAGATTCATACATGCATATTGAGAGCAGTGTGTCATCTACCAACGTAAGCAATGCTCCTTCCATCGAATGGCATGGCATGGCGTGAGCATAAGGATGTAGCTTCATACATCCTTATGCTCACGCCATGCCATGCCATTCGATGGAAGGAGGCCCGGCACACCCACTCTTTTTTTCCAACAAGTTCACATATTAATATCAATACATCAACGTGCATGGACACGGTTTATTTTTTAACTGTCAAACGGCTCGTTTTTTCCACAAACGATTTACGGTTTCGCGATCAAACAGTCAATCAATACGATCTGATGATAAAAACTCCGAAAATTTAAAACAATTTTGAAGCCGTTTTTTTCTCAACTTTCGGAGTTTTTATCTTCAGATCGTATTCTTGGATATTTCTTAAATCCAATAAGTTTCTCTGTTCGTAGATCCATCTATGTAAGGTGTTACAATTATTACAATAAGAATGAATCAAGATACATACATGCATTCATTGAGAGCGGTGTATTATATACCAGTCTAAGCGATGCAGATTCCATCGTGAGGCACGGCGTACGCAGTAGCGTCGTGGACTAGTGTTTTAGAGGTCCGGGGTTCGAGGCCCGTTACCAGCAAACTTTTTTTCTTCCATATTCAGACAAGCAAAGTTGAGAAGGGTTTACTAAGGGGAATTTTTTTTTTTAAGCGCTCGTAGCTAAAAAACAGGTGGTCCAAATTTGTTTCTGTATTTTTTTTATTTTTTTTGCGTTAATTATCTAGACATCCTGAAAACGAAAATATGCTGGGGGTCATACTAACAGAGATACAGGCACCCAAAATTTCAAATTTTGTCTCAGAAGAGCACAATCGGAGAATTTTGAAATTTTTGATTTTTGATATTTTTTAAAAAATACGAAACACATCAAAAAAACGATGAATAAGAAGGAATCGAAAACCAAAAAATTCTATCTCAAACCGTTTTTCCGTAAAAAAATAAAAAGCTCAAAAAATCTACTATTTTGGTTACCTGAAGTTGGCGTCGCCTCACCACGACCTGTGTAAACCGACGCTACCGACGCTCATACTACGTCACCAAGGATTCTTACTGACCTTAAGTTCGACGCTACGACTAACTAGGGTAACACAGTTCATCCACAATCGGTACCGAAAGTGGAACTTGACAAGAAAATCTTTAAAATTTTGGCGACGTCTGACGTCGTTCACAACAAACTTAACGAGGCGATGATTTTTTTCAAAGTAGACAATTGTTAGATCTACCTTTGGAATTAACTTTAAGATCACCCAAATAAACAATATAGCCGTAAAGAATATAATTCTAAAAAACAGAGTGTATTTCAGCACGTCTTTGACGACGCGTAGCGTCTCTTGTTAACGGGTTAAGAAAATAATGATTAGAGTTTCTCCATTGGACATTCTTACTCTATACATAAAACATATTAATGTTTGCCTTGCATTAACGGTTAGCCGAGGAAACATGTTTTTAATGTTGGCTGTTCTGTTCAGTGTGATGTTCCCAACGTGGGTCCCAAAACTACGTTTTCTGTGGATGTGTATCAGGAGTTCAGACGGCTATAGGAGGTTATAGTGATGTTCCCAACGTCAAGTCTTGAGAGTCCCAAAACTGCGTTTTCTGTGGATGTGTATCCGGAGTTCAGACGGCTATAGGAGGTTATGATATAAGCTAACTGAATACCCCGAACAACGCACAACATTGAGAGCAGTGTGTCTTGTACCTGTGTAAGCGCTGCAGGTATCATCGTGTGCTAAGGCGTATGGGGTGTGTCTCCGCTTAGCATGGTCGAGGTCTGTGGTTCGAGACCCGTTACACCCACTCTTTTTTGTTCCACCATTTTCACGCATTTATATCAATTTGCATCAACGTGCATGGACACGGTTTATTTTTTAACTGTCAAACGGCTCATTGTTTCCACAAACGATTAACTCTTTCGCGATCAACCAATCAATCAATACGATCTGATGATAAAAACTCCGAAAATTAAAAAAAACTTTGAAGTCATTTCTTTCACAATTTTCTGAGTTTTTATCTACAGACCGTATTCTTGGATATTTTTTTAAAATCCAATGAGACTCTCTGTTCGTAGATCCATCTATGTAAGGTGTTACAATTATTACAATAAGAATGAATCAAGATACATACATGCATTCATTGAGAGCGGTGTATTATATACCAGTCTAAGCGATGCAAATTCCATCGTGAGGCACGGCGTACGCAGTAGCGTCGTGGTCTAGTGTTTTAGAGGTCCGGGGTTCGAGGCCCGTTACCAGCAAACTTTTTTTCTTCCATATTCAGACAAGCAAAGTTGAGAAGGGTTTAGTAAGGGGAAATTTTTTTTTAAGCGCTCGTAGCTAAAAAACAGGTGGTCCAAATTTGTTTCTGTATTTTTTTTATTTTTTTTCCGTTAATTATCTAGACATCCTGAAAACGAAAATATGCTGGGGGTCATACTTACAGAGATACAGGCGCCCAAAATTTCAAATTTTGTCTCAGAAGAGCACAATCGGAGAATCTTGACATTTTTGATTTTTTATATTTTTTTAAAAATACGAAACACATCAAGAAAAAGATGAATAAGAAGGAATCGAAAACCAAAAAATTCTATCGTAAACCGTTTTCCCGTAAAAAAATAAAAACCTCAAAAAATCTACTATTTTGGTTACCTGAAGTTGGCGTCGCCTCACCACGACCTGTGCAAACCGACGCTACCGACGCTCATACTACGTCACCAAGGATTCTTACTGACCTTAAGTTCGACGCTACGACTAACTAGGTACCACAGTTCATCCACAATCGGTACCGAAAGTGGAACTTGACAAGAAAATCTTTAAAATTTTGGCGACGTCTGACGTCGTTCACAACAAACTTAGCGAGACGATGATTTTTTTCAAAGTAGACAATTGTTAGATCTACCTTTGGAATTAACTTTAAGATCACCCAAATAAACAATATAGCCGTAAAGAATATAATTCTAAAAAACAGAGTGTATTTGAGCACGTCTTTGACGACGCGTCGCGTCTCTTGTTAACGAGTTAAGAAAATAATGATTAGAGTTTCTCCATTGGACATTCTTACTCTATACATAAAACATGTTAATGTTTGCCTTGCATTAACGGTTAGCCGAGAAAACATGTTTTAATGTTTGCGTGATGACGAGCTATATGAATACAACAAGCTATGCCATACATTGAGACCAGGGTGTTATTTACCAGTGTAAGCAACACTGCTTCCATCGGGCGGTGTTGCGTACTCAGTAACGTCGTAGCTTCGAGTACTTGAGATCGGGGGTTCGATACCCGTTACAGTCCCTCTTTTTTGTTCCACCATTTTCACGCATTTATATCAATGCATCAACGTGCATGGACCCCCCTGTATAATGGTATGTGTAATCCATGGTACATATTATAACATTAATAAATGAAGCAGGGCTAGGCCCTATCCTTTATACCAATCGATTTGTTAGGAGTGAGCAAGGTCTACTTGATTGCCACCTAGCGGCTAATCGTTATTAGAGAGGCTAATCGTTATTATTATTATAGGGCAAGAGTTATTAAGAGTTATTTTAATTAGGGTTCTCACTGTTGTGTCTTTGTACTGGAAAATCGTGTTTCCCGCTACGCCATGTTTGTTGCGCGGTGGCGGTGTGTTGAGTGAGCCGAGAGGGCGGTGCTCTGTCTGACAGCAGGACCTGAGATGTAGGCGTAGTACTGGACAGTCGTTTTGAGTAAACTTTCTGTGTGAATAAAATATGTACTCTATTGAGTGACTGAGTATTAATTCATCCTCGATAGTCCTGGATATTACACAACATATGGCGACGAGGATGGGATTGTAAGGGGAGAGATGTTGTGTCTTTGTACTGGAAAATCGTGTTTCCCGCTACGCCATGTTTGTTGCGCGGTGGCGGTGTGTTGAGTGAGCCGAGAGGGCGGTGCTCTGTCTGACAGCAGGACTTGAGATGTAGGCGTAGTACTGGACAGTCGTTTTGAGTAAACTTTCTGTGTGAATAAAGTATGTACTCTATTGAGTGACTGAGTATTAATTCATCCTCGATAGTCCTGGATATTACACAACACTCACGAAAAACAGGAAATAAATATAAAGAGATAGGTAGCGGAAAAGTAGAACACTACTTTTTTGATGTGTCATGCAGTGTCAACGATTTAGATTAATAATTAGGCCTATTCGTTAGTAACAATAATAATAAAGATAATAGGTAATTAATTTTTATATGAATCACTGCTCTAGAGGGAAAAACCCTGAATACAAACCTTCATTCACGATTGCAGGTGACCGGAAACGAATAGGCGACCTGCCGAATAAAAGTATTGTATTATCACACTTTTTAAATCCCGCGCTATAACTACAGCCTTGTATAGTTGTTACCCAGGCACCTGATGTACTGCGTTATCAAAACCAAACAATCGAATCAAATACTTTTGGCGCTATCAATGACCTCACTGTCACCCTGTCACAAGGTAGGACCGTTACAGACCTAGCATACGTAACTAATTTATCAACAGTAGAATAAGTAACCTGGTAGATGTACGTTTATTGAATCAAATAACTAAAGATTAAGGTAAATACTAATTCAGTCTAAATTATTTTAGGGTGCTGGGGATTTCATCAGAATCCTCATCGTTTCCAGTCGGTGTTCGGAGGGCGTAGGCCTAGGCCTTGGCCATTGCCTTGGCCTACCCCTAGGCCACCTGGCCGCCGAAATATTACGGTAACCAACGTATTGATAACATTAATTGGTATTTATTCAATCAAATTACTACCGATTAACGACACTAGCCTAATTCAGACTCAATTATTTATTTTAAAGGGTTCTGGGGATTTCTTCCACGTCGACCGAGCAGAAACCGTGGCAAACCCTAGGGCCTAGGCCTAGCCTAGGCCAGGACCCTACTTCGGTAAGTTTTACTCGATAAATAAATATATTGCGTTTGTGTCATCTGTGCCTATGGGCAAGTCCAGTATAGCTAGGTCTAGGCTTAGGCCTAGGGCTAGGCCTAGACGTAGGGCCTAGGCCTAGGCCTGTTATTGATGTTTTTCTTATAGCCTAGATGCCCTATGAGGCCTAGGACAGCTTCAATCTCGCCTTGATTATTCTCTCTTGCCTTTCCTCAACGGTAAGAATCTGCTTAGTCTGAGACATCCAGTGAATCACTTTCACTTGGGTCCCAAGTTTCCAGCCCATCGGCTGACCGAGTCATTGGGTCAAGTCAACCCAATGACGGAGTAGGCCTAGCCTAACCTCCTAAAACCTTTCAGTTTGTCCTCCATTAGTTGGCGAGTGTTCGTAATAGGCCTAGTCATAGCTCTGTAGGCCTAGGCCTAGGCCAAGTACGCTGGTAGGCCTAGGGCTAGGGTAGGCCTAACATATTATATTCTGTGTACGTACGTTCGCATATCCATGCATAATAGGCCTAGGTAGCTTTCTTGTTACGGGGCAACAAAACCAGAACATGAAAAATTATTAAAGCTCATCTTTTTTCTTTTCCGGAAGAAGTCGACCATATTAACTTTAATATCTCTTGTCACAATCAGACTGAACACACTTCACAAGTCACAACACTTATCGGTTGCTTGTAATTTGTCGGGTTATGGAGCATAGCCACAATTTCCCCGTTTCCGTTACCGGTCTATAGTAGGGCTAGGGCCTACTAGCCATCAACCTTTATCTGAATCCTTTGTTCTTTCACAGGTTTCTTTCTTTCTTTCCCCTTTCTTTCTTTCATCTGAATTCTTGCTTCTTTATTTGTTTAGCCTAGCCTTGTTTATCTTGTGCTTGTCTTATGTTTATGTGAGTGTTTTTCTTTTTTGTTTCAGAAACGACAAGAAAATCTACTTTGGCATTAAGTTTTGCATCAAGGAAAATAGCACATTTTTTGTCCTTTAGAGATTTTGTAAATTTATTGAGTTCAAGTAGCCTACTACTATATAAGGTATACTATTTACCCATCCTTACATATGGTTCAGTGACCTGGACACTAGGAGAGCAAGATGCAAGTAGGATCCAAGCAGCCTCCGTGAAGTTTGTAAGAGCCATAGCCAAAATATCAAAGCTAGGCCTAGACAAAATAAGAAGCCAGAAAATCAGAACATTTGAAAGTTAGAGTTGAAAAGCTGTTATATAAAATAGGACGAGAAAGGTTGAGGAGGTATGGACATGTCAGAAGAATGGGAGAGAACAGAATCCTGAAGACAGAATTTGAAAGTGGAGACCAAGTTAAGAGAAGAGTTGGTAGACCGAGAGAGAGGTGGCGAGATCAAATAAGAAATGATGTAGAAGATAGAGGTGGAAGTTGGCAAGAAGTGCAAGCAAAAAGACTGTGGGAAGACAGAAGTGGATGGCGTGAGCTGGTGGGAAGAAAAGAGAGTGAATTTGAAGAGGACATGACAGGCCTGGCAAGCCGGTGTTAGGAGCTCTTGAAGTGCCCTAGAATCCTGGTGGCTATAGCCACCCCCTGACCTAACTTAAGTTGGAAACAGGAGCCAGAGATATATATATTGAGTTCAAGTATTTTTTGTTTTAATCTGACCATATTGTATCAACATGATTACAGTATTTTAAAACCTCAAGAATTGTGGCAGAAAAGGACTGAAAAATAGGCCTACCTTCTGATCCACCAAAATCCTGAAGATTATACGTCTGTGTGTCTATTCATAATCTTTTGTTTCACTGCATTCGAGTATAATTTGAGTTTTAATACGACCGTAAAGTATAGGAAAATACGTTAACCTCAAGAATTGTGGCAGAAAAGAACTGATAATTACCTTCTGATCCACTCAAAACAGAAGTTCATACTTCTATGAAGTTGTTTTTGCTCTTTAGATCCATGCATGTTCTTGTGTTTGTATTTCTTCCTTACAGTCCATGTTGGTTGGCCTGCCACGCATGGCCGATGCGGGATGAGCCGGTTTCTTCCCATGGAAACAATGGGTAAGTTGGCTTTCATGAATTAACATCTTAAGCCACTTAATTAGGCTCTGCCTGTAGGGCACCACCCAGAACACATTTAAGGCACATTGAACTAGAATAATATTTGTGTCAAGTACAAAAACATAACGATGTGTCACTTTTCAGGATCGTTTCAAGACCGTCGGCCACCTCGAGATCATCCAACGTCGAAAACAATTGTCGGGATGGGCCGGTTTCTTCCCATGGAAACAACGGGTAAGTTGGTTTTAATGAATTAACATCTTAAGCCACTTAATTAGGCTCTGCCTGTAGGGCACCACCCAGAACACATTTAAGCCACTTTGAACTAGTAGATTAATATTTGTGTAAAGTACAAAAACATCACGACGTTTCACATTTCAGGATCGTTTCAAGACTGTTGGCCACCTCGAGATCAACGAACATCGAAAACAATCGTCGGGATGGGCCGGTTTCTTCCCATGGAAACAAAGGGTAAGTTGGTTTTCATAAATTAACATCTTAAGCCACTTAATTAGGCGCTGCCTGTAGGGCACCACCCAGAACACATTTAAGCCACTTTGAACTAGAATAATATTCGTGTTAAGTACAAAAACATCACAACGTTTCACATTTCAGGATCGTTTCAAGACTGGTGGCCACCTCGAGATCAACGAACATCGAAAACAATCGTCGGGATGGGCCGGTTTCTTCCCATGGAAACGACGGGTAAGTTGGTTTTCATAAATTAACATCTTAAGCCACTTAATTAGGCTCTGCCTGTAGGGCACCACCCAGAACACATTTAAGCCACTTTGAACTAGAATAATATTCGTGTTAAGTACAAAAACATCACAACGTTTCACATTTCAGGATCGTTTCAAGACCGTTGGCCACCTCGAGATCATCGAACATCGAAAACAATCGTCAGGATGGGCCGGTTTCTTCCCATGGAAACGACGGGTAAGTTGGTTTTCATAAAGTAACATCTTAAGCCACTTAATTAGGCTCTGCCTGTAGGGCACCACCCAGAACACATTTAAGGCACTTTGAACTAGTTACTAGATTAATATTCGTGTCAAGTACAAAAAACATCACGACGTGTCACATTTCAGGATCGTTTCAAGACAGTTGGCCACCTCAAGATCATCGAACATCGAAAACAATCGTCGGGATTGGCGGGTTTCTTCCCATGGAAACAACGGGTAAATTGGTTTTCATGAATTAACATCTTAAGCCACTTAATTAGGCTCTGCCTGTAGGGCACCACCCAGAACACAAACACAGTGAAAAAATTCTCCAGGAAATAGGGGTAGTATAAAAGCACACCCAGCTGGTCCCCACCAGCTGGGTGTGCTCCTATACTTATACTACCCCTATTTCCCGGAGAATTTACCATTATTTACTGTTGGCCGTCTAACATTACAAAAATCATCATAACTTCTAAAACTACTTAATGGATTTGAATTAAATTTGGTGCATTGGCTTACCTAAAGATCAGTAGGCCTAGTTACTAAGGGTGTGGTATCGTTGAAAACACTCCCTAGCTAGCCCCCTAACTAGCATCAATATTGCTGGTACTAATCACAACACTCTCACTTCACCTAAAGCAATATGGAAACAGGACCAGTGAAGCAAAGTGGTTACTTGTTGTTATCTATTAACTTACAATCATAACATTGGAGTCGGCCCAGAATAATTGCTCTGAAGAGCTATTTTAACTTAATCTACGTCCTGCTCTGGGGTTGGTTAAAGACGTAGCCTAAATGAATTTTCTTGATAAAGGTTCTTGTTGATTGACTAAAGATTCTTCACAGCTAATTATTTGTTCAATGGCAATTACTATCAATTCTAAAACGAATAGGCTACATTTTTTCTTGGTTTTCAGGGTACAACCGTGTCAAAACGTGGAACCAATCCAACGTTTCGCCCATATTGCAATGGGCTTCTTCAGGGCCTTCGTGGATTGTTGATACTGACACCAACAACTGTCACAAGGGGGAACTCTGCACAGTGATGGTACCGAATAACACCTGCTATCGCAAAGCCGCTCGGCCACAGGGGCGCTCAGTTATATACAGGGTGGATGATTTTTTTGATTTTAATTAAAAAAATAAAAAATGATTTTTTTGATTTAAATCAGATTTTTTTGATTTAAATTGATTTCTTGATTTTTTTGATTTTTTTCGATTTAAATCAGATTTTAATTTATTTAAATCAACAATAAGAAGTGTTTCACAAAAGTGATAATCAACTGGTAAATTGCAATTGCCAACAAACAATACTAATTGACAGGAAATAAACAAATAAATTTTCATTTTTCATATAATATGCGATTATGGTCTTCGAGGGAAATTGAAAATGAGATATATACCTAGTTATGCTGGTAAGTTTTTTTGTTGATTTAAATCAATGATTTTTATTAAAAAAATCATTTGATTTAAATCTGATTTAAATCAATTCCACTCTGGTTATATAGCTCTCCTCTACTTCCCCACCATCCCCTAATCAAAACAAGACGCACGCGGGTTGCAGCACGTCCGAAGATGCGCGCAAGCAACAACACGTCCGCGTCACTGGTGCCTACGTGCGTCCGTCGTACAATAACAAGCTAATAATAGCGCGCTGTCTACCACAATAGACTACTTCATATTGCACCTTGATGGGGCAATTAGTATAGGTTTCCACGTAGCACTCGGTGTATAACCTCCCTCCGTATTGAAATTGATGGGATGTTTTTCTATTTCAATATCCTCTCTGATCAATCTAGGTACCAAAAAATTGGTTTTGGCCAACACTTCGGTTCTGTCAAAATCTATTTCATGTAAAGATGAAGGTATATTGTCTACTGCATGTTCAGTTATGGCAGAACCCTTTATGTTGGCTGATTTGGTATATCTCTTATGTTCTTTGATGCGGGTTCTAATGGTCCTCCTCGTTTGCCCTATGTACACCTGGCCACACCTGCATGGTACTTTATACACTCCTTCTGTATGGTGTTCAATCCTACCTTTTATAGAGCGTAAATAGTCTTTAATTATACAATTTGGTTTGAACACTGTTCTTGTGTTGTCGGTCAGTCGTGTTTTGAATATATGGGAGCACAGCAGTACTCCCATACATTCAAAACACGTCAGACCGAATCAGCAAGTTACTTAGAAAGAACAACATAAGAACAGTGTTCAAACCAAATGGTATAATAATAATTAAAGACTGTTTACGCTCTTTAAAAGGTAGGATTGAACACCATTCAGAAGGAGTGTATAAAATACCATGCAGGTGTGGCCAGGTGTACATAGAGCAAACGGGGAAGATCTTTAGCACCCGCATCAAAGAACATCAGAGACACACCAAATCGGCCAACATTAAGTGTTCTGCCATAGCTGAACATGCAGTAGTCAATTGACAGAACAGAAGTGTGGACCAAGACCAAACCTTTGGTGCCTAGATTGATCAGAGGCTATTGAAATAGAAAAACATCCCCTCAATTTCAATAGGGAGGGAGGTTATACACTGAGTGCTACGTGGAAACCTATAATTGCCCCATCATGGTACAATATGAAGTAGTCTATTGTGGTCGACAGCGCGCTATTATTAGCTTGTTATTGTACGACGGACGCACGTAGGCACCAGTGACGCGGACGTGTTGTTGCTTGCGCGCATCTTCGGATGTGCTGCAACCCGCGCGCGTCTTGTTTTGATAAGACGAGTAGGGGATGGAGGGGAAGTAGAGGAGAGCTATATAACTGAGCGGCCCTGTGGCTGAGTGGCTTTGCGATAGCAGGTGTTATTCGGTAGCATCACTGTCCAGAGTTCCCCCTCGTGACAGTTGTTGGTGTCAGTATCAACACTCCACGAAGGTCCCTGAAGAAGCCCATTGCAATATGGGCGAAACTTTGGATTGGTTCCACCTTTTAACACGAATGTACCCGGAAAACCACGATAGTATAGTTGGCTCCGGCCGTGAAAGTCTCTGAAATAGATTACACTTTTTCTTGTTCATATAGCTCAACAATTTAGAAAAAAAAAAAACAGTGCTGAACTAATCGGGAGTTGTAAGTGTATGCAATGCAACCCAATCACTTGTAGGTATTCTTGGTTGAGTGGGTTCCACACTTATTGTTACCTATGTTTTATTTACATACCTCCATAGCTTGCTGGGTACCATTCCTTTGAAACTAATTTTTAAACAAATACTGGCAGACTATTTATATATTGCCATTACCCATTGGTCACGTGTTTCCATATTGTTTTAGTAGGGAAGTCAAGACTTCTATATTAACCAATCAAGCATGCATGGATTACAAAATGTTTGTAGCATACTAATTAGGCCCAGTATAACAATTTCCCCATGTTAATGATGATTTATTTGTTGCCAAGCTTGTTGCCAAATAGCTTGTTTGCTACAACTTTCTTATTTGTTAATTGCTTGTAAATCGCTTATCATAAAGGATGATTAGTTTGTTGGTCAGGGGGGTGAGTCTCAACTTCCACGCGGAAACGAAACTTTTGACAGGCTGGAATCTTTTCTCGACCAATCAGAACCATGTGGTGCATTTTAAGTATTTTCCACAGTCTGCTAGCAGTGAATCAGTGAATCATCCAGGTGGCGGTAGGTATTGCTGTTAAAGCAGTATCATTTGTTCTGATAAACATGTCAAACGGGCACGAAGTTAACAATAAGTAAGCTAATACTTTATTATTACAACACATTATATTAGGTTCAATACATTATATAGGCTAGGCTGTAGTACTACGTTACTAATGTAGGCCTATTAATGTAGGCCTAGGCTTATTGTTGCCTAGAAATTGCCTAGACTAAAACAGTTGGGCCTAGACCTAGGCTAGGACTACACCACGTGATAATTGACGTCACTTTCGTCTGTAGGATGTAATTCCGACAGGCAAATTGCAGATGGAATTACTTTCCACAGTCGAAAGTGACGTCAGAAGATCACGTGGTGTAGTCCTAGCCTAGGTCTAGGCGCAACTCTATTAGTCTAGGCAATTACTAGGCTACAATAAGCCTAGGCCTACATTAATAAGGCCTACATTAGTAACGTAGTACTACAGCCTAGCCTATATAATGTGTAGAATCTAATATAATGTGTTGTAATAAAGTATTAGCTTACTTATTGTTAACTTCGTGCCCGTTTGACATGTTTATCAGAACAATTAATGATAATGCTTTAACAACAATACCTACCGCCACCTGGATGATTCACCGCTAGCAGACTGTGGAAAATACTTAAAACGCGCCACATGGTTCTGATTGGTCAAGAAAAGATTCAAGCCTGTCGAAAGTTTCGTTTCCGCGTGGAAGTTGAGACTCACCCCCCAGCTGAGAATCTACATTCAGTTTCCTGAATTTTCTTGTTTCAGTTTGATCTCAACTTATTAAATGATTTTCTCGGATCAAGATTTTCAAGACCATCTGATTTTCAAGATTCGAGGAGAAGATGGAAGCCGTGTGCGGCTTCCCGGGTTGCTTTTTGGCCGCTAAAACTAGATCGAATAATCGTCTGCATATTGTCATGTTCCTTTTCAATATATTATATATTGTTACGTTTGACTATCGATGTTGAAATGTTGTATGTTGAATATTTATTATTTATTATAAATAAACAAATAATATTGGTGAATAATTGTTTTTGAATAGCCTAGAAAAAGTCCAGAAATCTCCTAAGTCCATAAACTAGTTCACAACCACAAGGTTGCAACCCCTAGGCAACCTTCAAAACTAGGTCGCAACCTCTAGGTGACTTTCAAGAAAAAATTTTCATAGAATGCCGTCCCAAGACCGTTCATAAACTAGGTCACAACCTCAAGGCAACCTTCAAAACTAGGTCGTAACCTCTAGGTGACTTTCAAAAAAAAATTTCATAAAATCTCATCCACAACCGTTCCTTCACTAGGTCACAACCTCAAGGCAACCTTCAAAACTAGGTCGTAACCTCTAGGTGACTTTCAAGAAAAAATTTTCATAAAATCCCATCGACAACTGTTCCTTCACTAGGCCACGACCTCAAGGCAACCTTCAAAACTAGGTCGTAACCTCTAGGTGACTTTCAAGAAAAATTTTTCATGAAATCACATCCAAAACTGTTCCTTCACTAGGTCACAACCTCTAGGCAACCTTCAAAACTAGGTCACAACCCTTTGATGACTTTCAAAGAAAACACCAAGTCCCAAAACTAGGTCACAACCTCAAGGCAACCTTCAAAACTAGGTCACAACCCTTTGATGACGTTTTCACAACCCTTTGGTGACTTTCAAAGAAAACACCGAGTCCCAAAACTAGGTCACAACCTCAAGGCAACCTTCAAAACTAGGTCACAACCCTTTGATGACGTTTTCACAACCCTTTAGTGACTTTCAAAGAAAACACCAAGTCCCAAAACTAGGTCACAACCTCAAGGCAACCTTAAAAACTAGGTCACAACCCTTTGATGACGTTCAAAACTAGGTCACAACCCTTTGATGACGTTCAGAACTAGGTCACAAGCTCTAGATCACATTCAAAGAAAATACCAAGTCCATAAACTAGGTCGCAACCTCTAGATGACCTTCAAAACTAGGTCACAAGCTCTAGATCATGTTCAAAGAAAATGCCAAGTCCAAAACTAGGTTGCAGTCTCTAGATGACGTTCAAAACTTCACCTTTTCACTTAGTTTTGAAGGTTTTAAACTAGGTCACAACCCTTTCATTGCCGGGAGTTTGCCGTGAAAGGGTTAGGCCTACTGCTGGGAAGGGAGGTGAGACTGAAAGCAAGGTGCAAAGTACAAATCGGTGTATACAACAAACAGCATTTGTTGAACAAGATTTATTGAACAGTCATATTGTACAGTGAACAGAGCAAGAACTATGATGGGAATGAGAAGCAGGGTGTTAGTGCAATAAATGAACACAACAGCTTGAGTTAAATGGCATATATTGAGAAGAGAAGATTAATACAGTATATTCACTACAGCAAGTAGAGGTTCCACGGCCTTGAGAATGGCTGGCAAGTGCCCGGGATCGACGTTGGAGACTTGTCGTATGACGTTCGAGCGAGAGATGCAAGTAGTCGGTAGAGATGTAGTAGTATAAGTTGGTCAAGATGTGTTTGTAAAGGGTATGAACTCTTTCATTGGCCTGGAACAAAGAACGAGACATATTAATGGATGCGATACTGCTAGAAACAACGTACAAATGTCCACGCCGACTAGAGCTCTCGTATTAGCAAACGCACACACGGAATGTTCCATGCATTTTTTCTACTACGAGAGCTCCTATCTACTTGTGCGACGTAAGCTAACTGTTGGGCTCGTATTTCCGCTACCACCGTAATTATGCGAGTAAGAAAAATGGGGTTATAACCAAATTTTGTAAATACTTTTCATTTGTTTAAGGAAATTTAAAACTTGTTTCCATGAATGCACAACTTCCTATTATACTAGAATCCATTTTTAATTCACTTATCAAAATTGAGGTTTTCTTTGCAATTTTCAGTCTTTTTTGATACATGGTAGGCGTTTTTGTATTCTTCTCATCATCATTGTTTTAATCGTCCTCCATAGAAATTACTAATTAGTGTTTGAGCAGGAGATGTTAATTTAAAAATTAGAAAGTTTTGCTAGGAACTTTGTGTCAGCAATGATTTCTCTCAATTCAATACTAGCTGCTTATATTTCTAGTCAATTGGATTGGCATTCAAGTAGAGCAAGTCTAAAACATATGCAATAGATTTGAATAATACAAAGATTATATTTCCTTATTTAAGAAAATTGTACATAATTGTGTTGATGAAACAATAGCAAAAATGTATGACGTGAGAATAATGAATCACAAATTACCTGTCACTGTCATTTAAAAAATATAACTCATTTTATCCACTATTTCATTCGAGATCTTATTTACATACACTTAAAATGAAGCGAATTAGCTTTAATGACTAAATGGGTAATTTCTGCACAAGTTGAGCCTGTACAATTCATAAGAATTTAAATTTGACAAATTTACACTTCCTACACCAAGCAAAGCACAAAACAAAGTTCAGTTGATCAAACTTTGTGGAATTTTTAATTAGCACATGAGCTCAACAAACATGGCTTCCAATCCAAAGCCAAAAGCATTTTGTCACAGTTTCGTGATCACGTGGTCAAGATCTATCAAATTCAATTTTAAAAAGACAAGGTGTTAAAACTCATTTTTAGGACTTAAAAAAAAACGACTTCAATTTTTTTGTTCAATTTTTAAATTTTTTATCATTGGATCGTTTTCTTGGATATTTTGTGAATCCAAAGAGCCCCTCAGTTCAAAAATCCATCTATATTTGGCCCTATAATTACAATTTGAATGTATCGAGTTGAATAAAGATTAATTTTTTACAGCCAAACGGTTCGTTTCCGCAAAAAACGGTTTACGGATTCGGATTCACGAGGTCAAGATCTATCGAACTCAATCGTAAAAAGACAAAGTGTGGAAATTGAAAATCTGAGAAGGGTATAGCCTTGATTGCAAAACGGCTAAAAATACTTTTCTCCCAATTTTGCAATTTTTATGATCAGATCGCATTCTTTGATACTTTTTGCATCCTGTGAGACCATCAGTTCGTAAATCCATCTATATTTGGCCTTACAATAACAATAACAATATTTGGGTAGAATATTCATTATTTTTTTTCAGACAAACGGTACGGTTCCGCCAAAAACCGTTTACAGATTCGGATTCACGTGGTCAAGACCTATCGAATTCAATCATAAAAAGACAAAGTGTGGAAATTGAAAATCTGAGAAGGGTATAGCCTTGATCGCAAAACGGCTAAAAATATTGGCTTTGCTGAATGAATGAAAATGAAATGAAAAAAACATGAAACTGCTTGCTGCTTGCGGCTACAAAATTGTAAACGGCAAATTACCAGACATTCAACTTCGGGTAAGAAAGGAATTTTGCTTATATATTTAAATTTAAAATATAATGGGAATTTACATTTGAGTATTGCAACAAATTGGTTGATTTCTGAGGTTTTGGACTGAAAATGTTCAGATTTCGCGTAAAACGGTAACAATAACATAAGTTTTAAATTCACAGAATTCGTTTTATTTCTCGATTTGATTTGAACTCTTATTGACGTAGTATGTGAAGATAATATGTGAAACAAAAAGACATAGCGCATTTTTTTTTATCCCGCTGTGCGGAAAAACATAATATCTCATCTTTGTTTTTTTTTTCATTGTGTTCGTTATTGATTTTATACTGTTTGTTATTTTATTGGTGGCATCTAAAGTCTATTACGAACAAAATAACAAAAATAATTGGTCTATTAATGTATAAGTAGTTCCTCAAGATTGTTGGGAAAAAATGTTGGAAGTTTGGTTGGGATTTGGGCATATACAAATGGTGCGAGTATTCCAATATTCTATAATTGAACTGTAAACCCAAGAGATCTAATCAGTAGTACTGAAGTGATGTTGTGGTAATGCCGGCAATTCAGTTAGTAAAACTCACCAAGAGATATTGTAGGATAGCTTGATGCTGTGAGAGTTGTCTGCGCGCGATGGGTTCAGTCATGTAATTGGACGACGCAAGCGATGTGTAGCAATGTTTGGTGGGCGTTGTCTCTTCAGTGTTGTAGCTCGGCTGAAAACAGGGAACATATACAGATATTAGACAGTGTAACATTACCAGGCCCAGCAACATAGATAGGTTATTTAAAACTTGAAATTCGCATCTCCTAACTATAGTAATTCAGTTACAGTTAGTTACTTTCTTACCAAAGTAATTGAGTTAGTTACTTTATGAAGTAATTGAATATTACTTTTCAGTTACTTCATACAAATAAAATAGTAAATGGAAATGATTAATAAATAAATAAATAAAATTTCTTAAAAGTGTAACTAGACAAAAAAAATGTATTGTTATCATGTTGACCAAGGCATGCATGCCTCATTCACGAAAGGAATTTACCACAACTCGCAAATATTTCCTAGTCGATCCACCACACGCAAAAAAAACTATTTTTGTCTTATTTTTTAGAATCAGAGTGACGTTTTATTATTATTTTATATTACTTGTCGAGCATGGTTTTGAAGGAAAGTAACTGTAAAAAGTAACTGGAAACTGAGTATAATTACTTACAAAAGTAATTCAGTTACAGTTACAGTTACATTAAAATGGAAGTAATTGAAATAGTAATTGAGTAACTCAAAATGTAACTTATTGCTTTTACTTAATTACTTTTACTCAGTAACTTCACAACACTGGATCTAGATCTACAAATGCACTACAAAATTTGAAGGATTTTTTATGGTTGTTGTAAGGGATGTTGTTGTGAGGATGTTTGTAAACAGAACTAAACTGACTTATTATTGCTCTCCAGGACACAAACCATGTTAAATCATGGAAAGTTCCAGCAGTTTATTTATTTTTCAATAGGTAACAACTCAAATAAGCATAATAATTAATTAATACACGTAACACATACAAAGTTCCAGCAGTTTATTTATTTTTCAATAGGTAACAACTCAAATAAGCATAATAATTAATTAATACACGTAGCACATACAATACAGTTAAAAGTTAAAACCTATGCATAGTGATAATTTCATTTCATTTCATTGTTTAGCTGTATAACCACAATACAAGATTGTATGTACATTGTCAAGATGGGTTATAAAAACAAAACAGTTTTCTTTTCGTTGACGCTGACGTTGGAGGGTGAGGGTGCATCCACAGTATTTACGCCTTTATGTCATCTGGGTCCATATTCTTGTGTCACCTAACTGAAAAACAACAAAAAGCAATACACTCATTTAACTTAATTTGTGGGGAAAAGATTTTGTTAGGTAAGTAAGTAAGTAAGTAAGTAAGTAAGTTTATTTCCAACACAAAATGCATACAGAATATACACATACATAGTAATAGTACCTATAGTACACATACATATACATAGTAAATACACATTTTGCCTTGACCCTTAAGGTAGTTAAAAAACAAACCTTGTTATTTAGGGTGTTTGGAAGGCGGTGGACATAATTAAATGATTATGAGAATATAATTACAAAAAGAATGATAGCTGTGATTAGTAACATGATTTTAAAGTTCTTTATCTTGCAGGAATTCTTCAATCGAGTAGTAAGCTTTGTTGCATAAGATTTGTTTAAGTTTATTTTTGAAGATACTGCTACTAGAAATGTTCTTTAGACTTGTTGGGAGCTTGTTATAGAGTTTCGAATTAATATAAAATGAGTTGACTTGTGATATGGTTCTTTTGTAATATTTTGCATGTATGTTGTTGGCTTGCCTTGTGTTATGATTATGTATGTTTTTGTTACTTTCCTGATTGAACATTGTTTTTTTTATATTTAAGATTGATTGATATATGTATAGACTATAGAAGGTGAGTATTTTGTGTTTGATAAAATGTGGCTTACAATGAGGTTTGACATATGTGTCTTTCTTTTGTTTGAGTCCTAGAATATTTCGAAGTGCTCGTTTTTGAAGTTTAAATATTGTATCTGCTTTTGTTGATTTGCCCCATATTTCAATTCCATATCTCATGTGGGATTCAAAATTTGCATAGTAAGCTATTTTTGCTGTTTTTATGTTAGTAATTAAATGTATTGTTTTTAATGAGTAGCATGCAGAACTTAATTTATTGGCCAGCATTTCACAATGTCTGTGCCAGTTCAATTTTTCATCTATATATATGCCTAGGAATTCTGTTGTGTTAACTTTGTTTATCTCAGTATCATCCACCACATTTTTTATGACTGCTATAGGCCTATTGTTGTTATCACTGTTTGTTTTTTTAGGACAGAACTCAATAAAATTAGTTTTATTAGAGTTAAGTAGAAGCTTGTTATTTTGGAACCATTTAGTCACTGCAGCAAGTATTTCCCTACTGATTTCTAATAAATTTTCATGTACTTTACTTCGGATCAGAATACTGGTATCGTCGGCAAACAATTCAATACCTACATTATTTAGAATTTTAGTAAGATCATTTATAAATATGATAAATAATAAAGGCCCCAATATGGAGCCTTGTGGGACTCCGCACTTAACTTGTATGGCTTCGGATAAGTAGCATTTCTCACTATTAGATTTATCTGTGGATTTGAGTTCAACATGTTGGATCCTTTCTGTAAGGTATGATTTAATCAAATGATATGCATGTCCTCTTATGCCATAAAACTTAAGTTTAGATAGAAGTAGAGAGTGATCTATACAATCGAATGCTTTTGACAAGTCGCAAAATATTCCAAGCAGGCGCTCATTTTTTTCTATTCCTTCCGTTATATTATTAATAAATTTGTCTATTGTATTTATTGTTGATCTGTGTTTCCTGAAGCCATTCTGACAGTTTGATAATAGATTTTCTTTTTCTAGGAATGAGGTTAGTCTTGTGTGAATTATTTTTTCAAGAATTTTTGAGAATACAGGTAATAGCGAAATTGGTCGATAGTTGTCTATATTTGTCTTGTCACCTTTTTTATATAGTGGTATTATTTTGGAAACTTTTAGTTTCTTGGGAAACACAGATTTTTCAATACAGTCATTAAAAATGTGGGTAAGGATTGATGTTAGATTTCCTATGGTTTTCTTAATAATTGTCATAGGTATTTGATCTAATCCACATGAACTAAGGTTTTTCATTTTCAAAACTATGTTGAGTATTTCAGTTTCGTTAGTATTGTTTATGAATAGTGTATTAACTGGTGCATTGTGAGAATCTGATAGATATTTTGATGATGCTTTACCATCTGTTGCTAGATGCTGAGTTAAATTGTCAGCTATTGTTGCAAAATTTTGATTGAATGTATCAGAAATTAATTGTTGGTCTGTAATTTTACTGTCGTTAATTTTTAGTTCTATATTGGTGTTGTTGACTTTTCTATTTACAGATTTATTTGTTTGTTGGTTTACAATTTCCCATATGGTTTTTGATTTATTTTCACTATTTGATATTTGGTCATTTAGACTATGTTTTTTTGCTGCTATAAGGATTTTCTCATACAGTTTCTTATATTTGTTTAGGGTTATCTTCGTAAATTGAGTTTTAAAATGTCTGTTTAAGTGGTACAAACATTTGAGATTTATGCTAGAATTCTTAATGCCTTGTGTTGTCCATGACTGTTTAATATACTTATTTTTAATTTGTATTATGCGTTCTGGAAAGCATTCGTTGAATATGTTAAGGAAGGTATTCTCAAATTCATTGTATTTGTCATCTGGTGTTTGTGCTTGATATACTTTTTCCCAGTTTAACATTTCTAATCGGGAATTAAATATTGTTATGTTTTGTTCGGAAATGTTCCTTCTTGTTATCTTTTTATTGGTTTGTATTTTAGATTGTCCAGGTAGAGAGCAAGTAATATTCTGGGCAAAATGGTCTGATAAACAATTATTTATAATTTTGGTGGAAAAGTATTGACTCGGCATGTTTGTGGCTATATTGTCAATAGTTTTTTCAGTTAGGTGAAAAGGATCAATTCTTGTTGGTTCTTTGATTGTAAATATTAAGTTATTTGAAGCAAATAAATGGTTCAACTGTTCAGTATGTTTAGAATCAAGGTTAAAATTGAGGTTGAAATCACCCAAAATAATTATCTGTTTTTGTTCAGTATTCAGTTTTTCAAGGAGGTATTCCATTTTATGTAGAAATAAGTGCATATCCCCTGCCGGGGTTCGATAAAGTGTTATAATAATAATTTTGTTTTGTTTGTTAGGATTTGTTGTTAGGTTAATTTCAATACCAGTTATTTCAATGTGTTTCTCTATACTTAGTTCATCAATGTCCTTTCTCACCTGTATATGTTTGATCCATGGTTCACGAGCAAATATCACAACACCACCGTGGGCATGAAAAGACCGTGAAAATGAGCTAGCCTTTAAATAATTTTGTATGTGTGTGTCGTTGAGATTATTTTCACTTAGCCAATGTTCTGATAAACAAAGTATGTCTATTGGTGTACCGTTTTCATTTTCTGAGTCTAAGAACACTTCTAGTTTTAATTTTGAACTTAAAAGGCTTTGAATGTTTTGATGCAAGATGTTTATGTTTATGACTTTTTTAAGAAGAGGGTCTAGTAGGTCTTTGTCTCCAGGCTTCTTGGTTTCCTCGGTGTCCAGTGAGTTGGCTTTATGTGTTGGCACTCTGTTTTCTTGCTCACCGTAACCATTATATTATCTTGCTGTTTGAAATGGTGAGAAACGTTCTGGTGCCTTGGTACTGTTTCTAAGGAAATTCTTTTTATTTACAGGAGTTGCTTTAGCAGGTAGTAGTTGTAGTTGTTTCGTGTTTGAACCCGTATGTGAGTTTTTGCGGTATTCTTGGCTTGGTCCGGTAGGTTTTGAAATGTTTGAAGTATTATTGGTTCTGGAAATCGGGCTTGATATTTCTTGAGTCGGTGTGGTTAATTCTTCTGAACTTTTATACCTTGTGTTCCTGGCCTTTGACATTTCTGTTGTGTTTTTATGGTGTCCTAATACATTCATTGGAGATCTGTTATCAGTCAGTTTGGGTAGGCCCACCATGTCTTGACCACTGGTTTGAGTATTCATTTTAGGTGTCTGTCTAGGTTTGTTTTCATCATGGCTTATATTTATTGGTCCTTTGGTAGGCATAACCACAGGCAGCAGTCTTTGATCTTCTAGGTCTGGGCCTAGAACTTCCGAAGCTTTAGGTGTAGTGAATGCAATTTCAGATGCATGTTCTGGTTTTTGAGCTGTTATGGTTTTTGGGCCTAGGCCTATATTTCTATTGCGCTTATCAAGGTCTTGTAGGCGCTCTACTGTCCAGACTTCTCCGTCAATAACGAGCCTGTTGAATCGTAGAAATGCTCTAGATTGATGTTAGTCCAAGCCAGTTGTGGCCTGGCGGGACTTCTCAGTCTCTAGTTATAAGTAAATATTATGTAAAATTATCATATTTTTGCTTAACTATAATACTTATATTGTTAATCAACAGTATTGTCTGAGGAATACAAAAATACATAATACTTACGTGTAAGGTAGTCTACACAAATAAACAAATTCACTGATGCATTGCTTCAATGTTGTGCAAGAAGTGTGTGCTGGTCGCTCTTCAGTCTTCATACAGCTCTGTTGATAATACACCGCTGATGTACCGCGCTAGGACTAGGGTTGCCATTTGTCCGGTTGAAACCGGACTTTTTCGTATGCTCTTCATGCGTCCGGGCGGCATTTTAATTAAAGAATGAAATGTCCGGGTTTTTGGTTTCACTTCGGCCGGATCGCGTCTTTTTTACGAAAAATGCAGGAGTCATGTTCACCATTCGATTAGTCGCATTTAGGCCTCAGGTCCCTTCCAACACTGATTTAAGTATAAATGGTATCATTATTTTCAGTGGCATACCGAAGGAAATTTTGGAGCTTAATCCCCCCCCCCCTCCCCCCTCCCCACTAGGCCTACCTACAAAAACGATTCTTATAATTTTAAAACATGTATATAGAAGCACAGATAACAGATTGTTGGATCAAGCTAATCTACACCAGACTTTACACCTATTATGGGTTTCACTGCGAACTGCGATCACCTCAGGCTACGAAAACACATTTCTCTCACTATAGCCCACTACATGCTTATCTGCATCAGCCTGTACACCTATTATGGGTTTCACTGCGAGCTGGGATCACCTCAGGCTACGAAAACTCAATTCTCTCACTAGCCCACTACAAGCTTATCTTTATCAGCCTTTACACATATTATGGGTTTCACTGCGAGCTGGGTTCACCTCAGGCTACAAAAACACATTTCTCTCACTAGCCCACTACAAGCTTATCTACATCAGCCTTTACACCTATTATGGGTTTCACTGCGAGCTGCTATCACCTCAGGCTACGAAAACACATTTCTCTCACTAGCCCACTACAAGCTTATCTACATCAGCCTTTACACCTATTATGGGTTTCACTGCGAGCTGGGATCACCTCAGGCTACGAAAACACATTTCTCTCACTAGCCCACTACAAGCTAATTAACATCAGCCTTTACACTTATTATGGGTTTCACTGCGAGCTGGGTTCACCTCAGGCTACGAAAACACATTTCTCTCACTAGCCCACTACAAGCTTATCTACATCAGACTTTACACCTATTATGGGTTTCACTGCGAGCTGCGATCACCTCAGGCCACGAACACTCATTTCTCTCACTTGCCCACTACAAGCTAATCTACATCAGCCTTTACACCTATTATGGGTTTCACTGCGAGCTGCGATCACCTCAGGCTACGAAAACACATTTCTCTCACTAGCCCACTACAAGCTAATCTACATCAGCCTTTACACTTATATGGGTTTCACTGCAAGCTGCGATCACCTCAGGCTACGAAAACACATTTCTCTCACTAGCCACTACAAGCTTATCTTCATCAGACTTGACATGTCATTATGGGTTTCACTGCGAGCTGGGATCACCTCAGGCTACGAAAACACATTTCTCTCATTAGCCCATTACATGCTTATCTGCATCAGCCTGTACACCTATTATGGGTTTCACTGCGAGCTGCGATCACCTCAGGCTACGAAAACACATTTCTCTCATTAGCCCATTACATGCTTATCTGCATCAGCCTGTACACCTATTATGGGTTTTACTGCGAGCTGGGATCACCTCAGGCTACGAAAACTCAATTCTCTCACTAGCCCACTACTAGCTTATCTTTATCAGCCTTTACACCTATTATGGGTTTCACTGCGAGCTGCGATCACCTCAGGCTACGAAAACACATTTCTCTCACTAGCCTACAACAAGCTTATCTACATCAGCCTTAACACCTTTATGGGTTTCACTGCGAGCTGGCATCACCTCAGGCTACGAAAACACATTTCTCTCACTAGCCCACTATCTACATCAGCCTTAACACCTTTTATGGGTTTCACCTCTCCCCCACCCACTATATGCATCAATTTATTAAAATGTCCTCTTTTTACCACCACAGCTTATGGCAACCCTAGCTAGGACCTGCTGCGATCTAGCGGTGATCAAAGACACTGGTTTTATGCGACTTGTAGGTCCCGTCAGGTTTCACGCGATACTTTGGTCTTATGAGCGTTTAACCAAGGTGGGACTTGGAAGTCCCGTCAGTACAAAAAGGGTTAACTTGCCTTAGCGCGTGATGCTACGCTGCTACATTGGAATGCTGAACTGATTCTCGAGGTAAGCTGGATGCCGCTAATCTGCGCTGTCGACCAGAATCGTCTTCCCGACGGCGACGATAAGAGGCAGACGAAGGTAGTTCCGACCTCTGCTTCGAGTCTTACTCCTTAGTCTGTGCAGAATAAAACCACATCAATTAGTTAATGCAATACTCAATTCTATTCTTTTGATAACTTTCGATACTAGGACAAGAAACAAATCAAGCTCTAGAAAATCACAAAAAAAATCTCTGCTCATTAGGGAATGGTTACAGTTTAATTGAATTCCAGTGAAATGTGTATTGAAAATGTTAAACCTCTCGATAGGGTTATTCATTTTATTGATTCTACATTCTGAAATGCATCATTTCCATTAGTAATAAATTTGGTATAACGTGCTTAGTGAATAGAATGAACTATGGCGTTAGTCTGTCCAGTCAAATTAGAAGAACTGATTGTCTTTGGGGATTTCATATCTCTAAATTATTTGATAGAATCTAAATTTTGTTCAATTCAAGGCTTATTTACAGTGCACGTAATTTTGTACAAAATTGATGACATTTGGAAATGTGCGCATAACGAATAAGTAAGAAAACCCTTCGTTTACCTTCTTCTAACCAAGTCGTTGCTAATAATTCATCTCATCAGCTGTTTGGGTTGGTAATTTTAATCAATATCATCAATCTATAAATCAAATTTCTTTGTTTAGATTGTATATCCATTATCCACTCAACCGATTTTCATGGCAGATTTAATACCAATTATAATGTGCTTTGTTGCTATGATGGCTATATAACTTAATTTCCTAACGTAAAAAACTTAGCCCAAACCGGGAATCGAACCCTAGTTTCAATCAACTCGTGTGTCGTGTAAATGTAAGCTAACCCTTTAAGTAATAATGTAACAGTTTTTGTAAAAACATTAATTTGTAGGTGTTTTCTAAGTAAAAGTTGTAACTACTAACATGAAAATAAATAAAAATGTATGCCATTGTTATGGAACAAAACATTAAAAAAAAATTTAATCATGGCCTTAGAAGTCCCACCAGGGATCTAGATCTACAAATGCACTAAAAAATGTATAGTGAACTTGATTCATTTGAAGGATTTTTATGGTTGTTGTAAGGGATGTTGGTAAACAGAACTTAACTGACATTATTTGCTCTCCAGGACACAAACCATGTTATCATGGAAAGTTCCAGCAGATAATTTATTTTTCAATACGTAACAACTCAAATAAGCATAATAATTAATTAATACAAATGCATACGTCACACATAACAATACAGTTGTAATGATAATAAAAACAAAACAGTTTTCTTGTCGTTGACACTGACGTTTGAGGGTGGGGGTGCATCCACATCAGAAGGGATATCCAGTAAATACGCCTCTATGTCATCTGGGTCCATATTCTTGTGTCACCTCACTGAAAAACAACTAAAAGCAATTAATTTAGCTTAATTTATGGGGAAAAGATTTTGTTAGGTATTGTAGTCCACGCCAGTTGTGGTCTGGCGGGACTTCTCAGTTCATAGTTATGTTTATGTAAATATTATGTAAAATTATCATATTTTTGCTTATTGTTAATCAACTATTGTCAGCGGAATACAAAAATATATAATACTTGCGTGTGAGGTAGACTACAAAAATAAACAAATTCACTGTTGCGTTGCTTCAATGTTGTGTAAGAAGTGTGTTGGTCGCTCTTCAGTCTTCACACAGCTCTGTTGATAGTCCACCTCCTAGGACCTGCTGCGATCTAGCGGTGATCAAAGACACTGGTATACACATGGACTTGTAGGTCCCGTCAGGTTTTACGCGATACATTCGGTCTTATGGGCGTTTAACCAAGGTGGGACTTTGAAGTCCCGTCAGTACAAAAAGGGTTAACTGGCCTAAGAAGCGCGTGATGCTGGCTGGCTACGTTGGAATGCTGAACTGATTCTCAAGATAGGCTACTCTATGCAAATATGCAATGTGTATGCAATTGTGTAATAGAACTTTATGGCACTATGCTTGTCTTGACTAGAAAGTTATTTGCCTTCAGATCTACCGATTTCGCAAATTTACTGTGAAAAATATATTCTACCAAAAACACAAAAAGAAATATTAAATAAATAAATAAATTTACGTTTAAATTCCGTATTACATTTGATGGATGCTGAAATTAAATATATAATTGAACTAGATCAGCTTACCTGTCAAGCAGGCAGGTTGTAGACGAGGCTGTGTTTGCGAGCGATGCGGCGAGTCAGCAGTAGCACCAGACGAGTCACCCAAGCCAGTCAGCAGCAGCAGGCGATGACGCGGCCACATCTGCAGACGAAACAAAACACTCATAAGAACAAGTATCTACGTCACATCTGTTACTATGCTATCATGTCCCACGCAGCAGAAGTTGCTGCAAATTGAATGCTACCATTCAAAATAGTGTTTTTTTGTAGAATTTTGTTATATTGGTATAATATGTATTGATAATCTTATTTTATTTCAGTCCATCACAATGACCTTTCAACTTCAAGAAGTTAACAGCCAGAACACAACAGAACATTTAGCTAATCAATTTCTTTCGAAGATCAATTAGGTAAAACTTTTATCTAACTTTGTTCATTTTATTCTTGGCGGTAGAACCCTTATACTGTATACTGTGCCTTTATACTGTGTGTCTATACTGTAGCTATTTTCCAATGTCAGGAAACCCCATCCCAAACCAGGAATCGAACCCTGGACCTTGCATTGTTAGGAGAAACACTGTGTGTAGTGTAAAGGCATAAAAAGCATGCAATACTGGCTACTTTGAAACGCTGAACGGTGTTCTCGAGGCAAGCTGCATCCCGCAACGCTGCGATGTCGAGCTTACCACCAGAATCTTCTTCCTGACGGCGACGATGGAGGCAGACGAAGGTAGTCCCGACCTCTGCTTCAAGTCTTGCTCCTTAGTCTGTAGACAAAAAAACCACATCAAGTTAATAATACAGTCTACTGTTTTGATAACTATCGAAATATACTCGCGAAACACATTAACCCCTGGATTCTGGACCCAGTAGGTTGGCGGGGGCCGGGGGGGGGGGGGGGAAGAGACAGCTCTCCACCCCAGAAGGGATGGTGCCCCTCAATATGAATTTCTCCACTCCAAAGACAAGTAAAAAAAATAAGAGAACTTCATACCACCACATTGGTTAGGCAGCCACAAAAATTGTAAACGTACATCTCCCCCCACCCACCCCCAGACCCAAATCCTGGCCACACCACTGTCATGACCTACTTGGAGACCACAGAGATAGATAACTAGTGATAGCAGAACCCAGAGATTTCATGAATAGACCCACTTTGTGGTTAAAATAAAATTTGTGGTTAAAATAAAAAATCGCAATCTGTAGGAGACTTTATGGCACTACCAGTGTGCTTGTTTTGAGTTGAAAATAATTATTTGCCTTCAGATCTACCAATGTCAAAAATTAACTATGAAAAATGTATTCCCATACAAAATTAGCACGAAAATTAATTAATTGATGATGTTTTAATTATTACGTTATGGATGCTGGAATTAATAAACTGAATTAGATTAGCTTACCTATCAGGCAGGCAGGCAGGCAGGCAGGTCGTAGACGAGGCTGTGTTGCTGCGAGGGGTGGAGCGAGTCACCCGGCAGGCGATGACGCGGCCACATCTGCAGACGAAACAAAACACTGATAAGGGTCACAAGTACAATCTACGTCACACCTGTTACTATGCTATCATGCCCCACGCAGCATTCTTGCAAAATGAATGGATTGATTGGATTTTGTTATACTAAGCAAGCACTCAAGCACATGATTTTATCTTGGAATTAACCAATTATTTTACCTTGGTCCATCATGACCGCAACTTGAAAGAAATTCCAGGCACAAGCAAACCATCAGTTAATTAATTATTTCTTTAGGTGAACTGACAACTTTTAGCTTAAACTTTCAGCCTCCTAGTTTTAGTCGGCTCCTACGACAGGCACAGAGCTACCTTCGACAAATTCTATACCCCTGCCCAAACGGGGAATTTTTCATCCAAAATTTAAGAAATTTCAAAAGACGATAAAATGTAGTTTTAAGATAAAAATAATAAAAAAACGCAGAATTACCGAATCATGTTTTTAATTATTCTAATTAGAACTACAGAGAACGCTGGCAAGGGCGTGGTTTCATTGTGACCGCGGCCGGTCGGCCCACCCAACATAAAGTGACCTTGCAAGGAATTTTCCTTGATATTCGAAATACAAGCTAACCAGGTATTATTTAGAAAAACCGAAAATATAGTTAACGATCTACACTACTAATAATATTTCTTCTAGACTTCAAAAGATTAGATTATGGATTTATGGCGCTTGAATAGCGAAGGTTATTCGCGTGTTGATTTTAAGATTGTTTATTTAATTTAATTTATGTCCATCCTATTCTGTTAAATAACTGAACAATATACAATGAAACTAATGATAAAAATACTGGAAGTAAAACTTACAAATGAAAACATCTTCATCGTATTGTGAATAATCGTTGCATAATCGTATTTGCAAATAATAAAAAATAATTGGTAATTGTAGATATCACACACCTTATAAAATAATTCAAATGTAGAAGAAAACGAAAATCATTGAAAGTAAAATGAAATTCGGTCACTAATTTAGAGCAAGTGTCAAAATTTACAATGAGAGACCTACCTTGGCTGCTCGACTCGAAGGCTGGATGAAAACTGGCGGGATACGGACGACAGTGTCGCCGTCTACACCAGTGTTGCCAATACTCCCAGCACCATGGCCGCTAGTAGTACCATAAAGTACCGCCAAAATCAAATACTGTACCGCTAACTTTGATGAAACTTAAAAAAAAAAGCTACGAAATACATGTATTTTACAAAATGTGTTACAAAATACGAGAAATTTGAGGCAAAAATAAAGCAAAATACGTGTTGCATTGTTCGATTCCCACACTTTCCTATATCTTTGGGACAGTTCCCAAATAAATCCTGAGTTCCAAAAACAACACTGGAGGCAGAAAATAGAACAATCGATCCAAAACTGCGCGAAATTTGATTACTTTATTACTTTTGGCTGTTTAAAAACTGGAGGTGTGTGTTTCTGTTACCGCAATATTTTATTTTACCACTGTTTTGAAAGTCATATACCGCTAAGTGCCACCGCCAGTCTCAATTTCATATTCGCCGCTTTTTGATTTCTGACAACGCTAGATCTAGCGGCAAAACCGCTAAATTGGCAACACTGGCGACGGATAGTGTCGCGCTCTACACAACGCGGCAACGAACCAAGAGAGAGAGATGAAACATAACCAGTTTTGTCCTTATTTGGAGTTGTTCTAGAACAGTGTGGCGTGACTTCAAGAGATAAGCTTATAGAGATAACAGGGACCCCTCATGATATTGATTTTCACTCTACTGAATTGGATGATGATGATTGTACATGGGGTTTCACGTTCCATATTTTTGCAACGAGGCTAATCGTGACGATACTAAATTGGAGAACACAAAAGTATTTTGAAATATGTAATGAAAATAAATGTTCGATCATTAAAATCACGCTCATTACATGGGTGGTGGGGGGGGGGGGGAGGACTAACAAAGTTCTAAAAAGACTAAAGTGGGGCGGTATGACCCAGTATGCATACCGTTATCAAAATTACTGACTGTGTGCCATACCGGCACTAATTTTTATCAATGTTATGCATACTGGCGAATTATGTTGAACGTTTTGGGCTCATCTAATGTTTTTATGAAGTAAATGTTTCAATTTTTGTATTTCCACCATAAAAGTACTTCTATTTTTAACGGGTCCTCAACCCCCAAGCCCTGTCCAAAGTCATTTAATGGACGCACCCCCCAGAGCCCCCGGCGTACCCACTTTGTCTACATTGTACAGAGTAGTGCATACCGTTACTTCTTTCATTCCACTTTAACCACTGCTTAAAGGTAAAATTACCCAAATACATTTTTACCTCTGGCAGCTGGGACAACGCCCCAGAACCCTGGGGCAGACCCCCCGGCGCTTTGCCTCTAAAGACTTGTTTGCGCAGTTCCACTTTTTCCTTCAATTAGGCACTCTCACCCACCCATGCCGGAAGTATTATCGAAGTTGTTGTACGACAAGAGGGGCGGACTGGGATAAAAACGCCCGGGTTGATGGGTTTTGGGGGGCCCGCACGAGGTGGCGTGGCGCAGCTGGGGTCTGGGGCGAAGCCCCAGCCGCCGAAGGCGTGAATACTTTGTTTGGGGTTGCATTGAATTTTATGGCCTAAAATGCGATGTTAGGGCGCGATTAACAGAGGTCACCCTACCAGTAGCAAAATAATTTCATTTATATTCAATTAATTCCGATTAATATTTACAATAAATTCAATTATCATTTCAAAATAATACTTATAGAGTGGGGTTAAGATTTTTCCAGCAATATACAGAGAAGTATTAACATCATAGGAACTTTCTGGTGGCAGCCCGGGGGCCCGGATTTGCCCAGGGGCCCGGGATGCGATCGCATCCCGGCATCCCTAGCCAGTCCGCGCCTGTCGATAACTTTATAGTAGTATCATTTATTAGCCTCTTTGAATTCTTGTACACATTTTATAAATCAAAATGTGCAATTTGAGGTATCAATTATTATAGATAAAAATAAAACAAATCTCAATACAAAAAAAAACAATCTCAATTTAATTTTTGTGATTTTAGAATAACTGTAGTGTCTTGTATCAAACAGCTCGTACTTCCCCAATAACTACAAAATAACAGGGTAGTGTTCATTATTGTTTAATAAAAATCATCCTCTGCCATATGTGTGTCGAATAGCACAAGTATAATTATTTCTTATTTTGATTATTATTGTAGTCTTTATAAAATATCAAGGCGATGAATCAAGATTTAAAAATAAGTGATAAGTTATTTTCTGTATTTTTTCCACAATTTCGTATTAATCATTCGTACACCCAATCTCTCGCAAATCATTACAGTGAAAATGGCTTTATGTCTATTGTTACACCAATTGTTCAATTTTGTTTATATTAAATGGCCGCGTTGTTATAATTAATAGTTATCTAAGACTTAATGAGTAACTTAGTAATAAATAATATTGATTTTTGTTTTGTTTCTTCTCTGTACTTGGTTGGCGAGGTATGTTGCTTGTGCTTGCTGCCTGTTGCTGCATGCCTCCAGAGTAGCTATCAGGCGCGTAGAAGTTGAACAGAGCATCTGCCTGACTGCCTCGCTCATATCCAGTACCCACATTATTATTTATTTATTTAATTAATTAATAATGTCCATTCCATTCAGTTATAAATCCATACAGTTAACATAGGGTTTAGGATATATTCTAATTAATCGGAAATGGTGCTAATTGAAAGCTGAAACAACCGTTGCAGGTCTTGTATTTTTACTTTCTAAAATTCTTGCATATCGTATCTAGCGTGACGTTATTTTTTATTTCTGAATTATGGCACGCGACTATACCAGAGGTCTCCAACCCGTGGGCCGCGGAACCCTGGGGGTTCATAAACATGCCACTTGCGGTCCTGGAAATAGAGTAAAAATTAATGAATTAAAAATAATGTACTTTGTTATATATAAATGTTTTATTCTAAGAGATTCACTTGACATCCGTTTTCCTAATTAATAATGGTAGGAAATTGCGTTACATGGACAGGAGAGGCGGTGGTATGCGTGATACCTGATAATAATGTTAACGAGGGTGGTAATACTTTTTTAAAAGTTCATGTTGAATATTTACTTATAATTTTTATGAAAATTTACTGATATTGATCTTGGTAGCATTGCAAGCTCGTTTGGACAGGACTCACAGGAGTGGCTGTGATATGCGTGATTCGTGTTAATAATGTTAACGAGGGTGGTAGTATTTTTTAAACGTGCATTGGTGAATATTTACTGATAATTCTACTTAAAATTTACTGACACTGATTTTGGTAGCATCGCAAATTCGTTTTTCTTAGCTTTGAATCAAGAATGGTTCGCCATTTTTTTTTTAAATGGGCGTTATCAAGTCCCTCCCCACTGTGGTCTCACACACCCATACACACCTTATATGGTCATTAAGACCCATGTCGCAATCTATTGTGGAAAACGGGCACTATGGAGGATGGTTTTCCGATAGAATGCGTTACATACATAGTCGCATGAGTCGCAGGCGAGCTCGTTACCAGGTGCTTTCATAGGTAAGTTGCAGCGTCTTGGGAGCCGGAGTGAAGGGAAAAAAGGGGTAGCTTGCCGCCCTGAGCTTGCATGGGGGGGGGGGTCAATAATATCATCTTGCTCAATGCGCCCCCTCCCCCCCCCTGGAAAATGATTGAATTTATAGAAATTGTTACTACAATGTAATTTTCATACAGTGCTTTTCCAGTTTCGAATTGGGCTCAGGCAGTCGCCTCTTCTAATAGTTCTATTGCGTCACGATCGTAAACATCTCACAGTTTGACAGTTGAAGTGCTTCTCCGTAGAACATTAAAGTACAATGCCATCCAGTGCTATGTTGGGCCCATATTTTGTATGCGTAGCGAGAAGGGTAAACGCAGAGGGGGATGTATGAAGTAATGTCATTTTTGTATTATTTTTTGTATAGGATTTCATTATAGAATCCTTACAAATGATTCATAATCGAAAATTTGGTACATTATTATTTTATCCAAACACAATCAATTTTTCATAATTTATTTTGGAAATATTAATAGTACATGTGTTTATTGTATATTCCTACCCACTATGTTACGAGAACTGAATTTCAGTGGGGGACATTACACCATCATTATGATATGAATATTTTGATAGCTGGGAAGGAACAAATGTCTGAGATATTGGCGCCGAGTATAGGGATGCAACGGCCCTCGAGCCCCCCCCCCTCCCCCAGCTGTAACGCAGGGGGGGGGGGGGGGGCGCATCCCCCCTGAGGAGCCAACAGGAGTTGCTTCTTTAAACAGTTACCAGTTTTGTTTTTTTGCTAAAGGGCCTCTCGAATTAATGCACATCGAAAAATTGTGTCTCTTTCCCATACCACGTATTGTATATGAAAGCCTTTTTTTTTTATGGTGTGTCTTGGTTCTTTGACAGTCTATCCCGCTCGGCCCCCAGTGGTAGAAATTAGTTTTCTAACGATATTTTCGTAGACAAACTGTCAATAGAGAGCAGTACAGTTATGAAGAAGCCTATAATTATAGGATTTCAGCTGGCAATGTTCAATGTCAACTAGGGTAAAGAAACTTGTACTTCTTGAAAAGTCCAACCCCTTCTTTGTAAAATTACCCTATCAATGCGTGGTTTGCAAAACCGTTCGTTTAGCCAGACAATGGATTTATAGAATCTCGTAACGTTAATAAATAATGCGTCATTTTACACAGCCAGGAAGTGTTTGTTATAGACAGTTACAAAATTAATTTACATAATAGGTTAAAACTACAAAACAATGTTGATGAAAGGTTAAAATACGAGTTAATCTTCCCTTTCAAAATAATACCTCAGATCGCTTCTAAGGCCATCTCGATGGCAATAGTACCCCAAAAAAAATTTCCCTCCGGCAGCTGGGGCAAAGCCCCAGACCCTAGACTTCCCACGCAGATACTGTTGATCGTAGGTTGAGCCCCCCCCCCCCCCCCCCCCCCCCAAGGAAAATCAAAACTCGGCGCCTATGGTTACATGTCTGAGGGCTATTAGCGGAACTCGATCCCAGCATTGTGGCTGAGGAAATCCCTGCAAAAATCTTTCAGAAGTGCCGGACATCGTTCTCGAACCAGCGCCCTACCGATTTAAAGTCTCGGGTTTTACCGTTGAGCCTCCTCCATTGGTAGGTAAGATAGAAAGAAAATCAATAATGCAATCGAGTTTACTGCATGAGGCAGACCGATACAATGTTGTCGTATGTACCTACTTGCATCGTTGCCGTATCGCAGTCTACATTCCTGGCTGATCGCTCGATTGATAAGATCGCGAGCAAAAGGGAATTCGTTTGTCGCTGGCGGAACCAAGCTGGGTCGCGTTGAGGGATGAGCGTGCACACCAATATTAAATCACACTTTACTATGTGTATGCATGTTAAATAATGTTATTATTGAAAAGGGATTTTTATATCATTATATAAATGCACTGTTATCTATGTAGTAATTAATAATGTGTTAGTGGCTAGCCACTCCCTGACCCTACTCAAATTAGAAACAAACGTATTGTATTAGTTGTACCATTATTGATTCAATTCAATTTCAATTTCAATTTCAATTTGTTTTTGTATTGGCAGTACCGGTATACATATTTTCAAATTACAATATAATCGTGTTATTAACAATGGTATGATATAAAATAGCTTAACATATAGTGACTGTTTGCTGTTTGCATTTTGGTGCATACATAAGTCAAAAGACTTGGACGTGTGAACCTGATGCCTGTTTGCCGTTACCTAAGAGCTTATTTAAATGTATGTACTTATGTACTAAATTTAATACTAATTTTATATAGATTTAATATATTAAACATGTGCTATGTATAGCCTATAGATTATCATTTTTTTTTTATTATTATTATTTTTTTCATTATTAGGTATTTATGTATATATGATTTCTTAGATTTTGTTGGTTGCAAAATGTATAGTTCAGAAACATTTTTACGGTGAAACCAATCCAATGTTTATTTTCATAAAATAATTGTCAACGTTTCGACGACTGTAGAGTCGTCCTTTTCAAGACATACAAAAAAAAACAAAAAACACAACAACCAAAAACACTTGCATACAAAATCAAAATCACTGCCACAGCGAAACATCACTGGGTAGCTCTAGCAAACTCTTTGTATTTACTCCTAGTTAGCTTGAAATACTGCCGCCAAGGGGGACCCATAACTGGGAGTAAATACAACCAGATTGCTAGAGCTACCCAGTGATGTTTCGCTGTGGCAGTGATTTTGATATTGTATTCAAGTGTTTTTGGTTGTTGTGAGTTTTTATTTGTTTTTGTATGTCTTGAAAAGGACGACTCTACAGTCGTCGAAACGTTGACAATTATTGTATGAAAATTAACGTTGGATTGGTTTCACCGTAAAAATGTTTTCGTACTACTATAAAGATTTTTTTACATTTTTTTTTAGAGGAAATAAATATCTTACACTTGACGGAGCTACACTAGTCGTGCCCTGCGAGCAATTTTAATGTAGCTTCAATTAATTTTGTGTGGAACTTTATGTTTATCTACAATGATTGACAACTCATATTTATGATAATACCAGTTTATTAATGATTATTAAACAAGAAATATTTTATGGTATTGCCACCGGTATTAGCCTCTTTGATTTCTTGTATAAATTTTAAAATTCAAAATGTGAATTTTGAGTTGACAATTATTGTAAATAAACATAAAGTATCACACAAAATTTATTGAAGCTTCATTAAAATTGCTCGCAGGCCACGACTGCCACGAATTTGTTTATACAAATAATATTTTAATAATATACATTTTGTTTTATAATACAGAATAATACAAATGTTCAATTCAAATATGTTTAGTCTTTTCTAAAATTGAGTATTATATTATTGCATCTCTTTTTAGCGTCGTCTTCGGAAAACGGCCGAAAGTAGTAGTTTACGAAAGTAGTAAAGAACGTAAAGGCCATTGGTAGGTGGAGAGAAAGCCCATCAACATTACACGAGGCTTCATACGCCGACTGTTGTGCAATACAGCTTCCCGTTCGATTCCCACAAGATATATTATTATTTTGAATCATATTTAGAAAACTTGACACAAAATATAGTGGGTTCAAATTCCACCCTTGAAATATTGATAATATCTCTTGTTCATCTTTTAAGTCGTATGGAATCAAGGGACTTGGGTTAAAATCCCACATAAAACGTGAGTTTTCTCAATCATCCCTCTTATAAAACATTTTAGTCTGAGTAGTGAAACCTACAATTTTGGCTATAAATTCGCGTTCCTGAATAAAGCTTAGCCTATAGCTTCGACGTGTTCTTATGTATAAAGCAGCTAATTTGGCCACGTTTTACGGGGTCGTTTCCAATACTCACGAGTTCTAGCATTACTGAACGATTTTAGCCGTCGACCAGGAGAGTGGGAACTGAACTATCCAGTGATAGTTACAGATTAATTTATTTCATTTTGGTTCTAGCCCATTATCTCAGATTATTTTCTAAATCGAGCAAGATCTAGCAATATGCAATTCAAATCTTGAAAAAATGCTCAAGTTTAAACTTGAGCATCAATTAAAACTTGCTATCACCATTGTTGCACGCTTTTTTTGATACCTGTTTGTTTTTTAATTGAATAAGTTTGACGAAAGTATAGGTAACGTTCAACTGACGTAACAGCCGAACTACAACAATGAAATAAATTAATTGAACTGGTGGACAAACAACAAGCTGTCCAAGTAACATCTTTGCAAATAATGAGGAGAAACAATTAGTTGTAACGATAGTAACTGCTCACCAGGTAAAATTTATGTTCAGTAATGGACATCAACTATCCGAAAGTTTGTAAACGTTCTGAACGTTTGATTTTGCCAACTTCAGAACTTCATTTTTTTGTGACAGCTTGTTTGTCCATCGGTTCAATTCATATGTTTCATTGTTGTGTTTTGGTGTTGTGCATACCCTATTGAACTGTGTAATATGGGCATTACTAAGTATTTTTTATGAACTTTTTATAAATATCAAAGCAATTATAAGGCCGCTATAACAATACTCGAGACTATCAGATTTCGAGACAGTCTATATAGGTCCTAGGTCCATGAAAATAGCATAGCTGGTAGAGCGTTTTCCTAGTATAAATAATAGGAAGAAATAATAGATAAATATATAAATAGAATGTAGCATTAATTTGTTTCAGCAGTTGTTATGCCGCAGAACGCAACAGTGACTCAAGATACAACACCGCAGACAATCTCCCTGCCAGCCCGGCCGACTTCAGACACACGGCTGACTCACATAGCATCCACACGACCTCCCAGGTAAAAGCTAGACACTCACTGACTCATGTATATAACTTACTGACTTTGTTTCTATTTCAACCGGGATGGAAAGTCCCATAATTCAAAGCGCGAAAAGTGTGCGAAATCGAGGCGTTTTGTTAATATGTTTTATTTATTTATTTTTTTATTATTTTTACATAAAGTTTATTCTTTCAATCAAACAATTTAAAATAAATAAGACACGAACGAATTTACAAAATTTCTTTGAAAGAAGCCCACGTAGGGTAAATACTCTTGTGGGTGGGCTATCTTAATTAAAACAATAAAAAAAAATACATACGAAAGTAACGAAAGTGCTAATGTAAATATGATTATAATGTAAGTCATAACACGAAAAATACTTTTAAAAGATTTATATTCAATATCGTATTATTAGAATAATGCGAACTAGATAAAAACAATGAGCACAGATAACAGATTTATGTATTTATGTATTTATTTAATGTCTATCCTTTTCAGTTATAAAAACTGATTTACAAAGGAGGACCTTAAATAAAACTTAAGGCTATGCAAACAATAAATAATAATAAAATCATAAATAACAATAACAACAAAAACAAAACAAACTACTGTACTATTTACAAAAATAATCAAGAACAAGAAAATATAATTGAGGAATGAATTAAAATAAAATCAAGTGGAAATGCAATATATTAAACAGTAAAAATAAAAGTATGTAAATAAGAAAGAATATGAAGAAAAAATGGAAAAAATATATATACATAAAACTGAAAAAGAAGGAAAAGAAAAAAAAAGAAAAAATACAAAAAATTGAAATCTTTCAGCATTCACAAGGTTGTTGTGGAACCAATTTATGGCAGACGAAAACGGTTTGTTTATGAGTAAACAACGCACCTATCGTGAAACATGAGACACCCATAGATCCGTATTGATAATGGTGCCCTATTTCTAAGGGCGCCCGTTGTTGACAGGTAACAATTTCATGCATGTTATTTAGCATTAAAAACAAATCCTTAGCAACATCGGGCACCCCTAGGGATAGTAGACGTCTATGATCGACGTGTATTATGTTCTAATCGTGAAAGGAAGATTTTTTAAAATCTTCAATTGAAACCCGCAACGATCAGATATGAGTGTCCAGCTTAAGATTGCGGTCTCCCCTTGAACGCGTCTGGTCTCGTGAGATGTAATGACCCAAAACTATATTGTAACATAAGGTTTTATGGGTATCATTTTATTCGTTAAACTGCGTTCTATAACATATGCAAAATACGCTAAAACCCGTTTGGGGTAAGGTTAAGAAAATTAGCTTTTAAGGGGACACTATACAATAAAAAAATGAAAGTTGAACAAATATTAACTGATCAACCTGAAATTTTGTACACACATACATCAACACTTAAAAAGTTAAATATTACGTGTTAATTTTTTCAAAATTATTTGCCCCTTTTTTCTACCATTTTTGAGCGCATTCTCACTGCTTAGTACAATTACCAGACACTGAATGAATTTTTTTTATAATGTCCATCCTCATCTTCATGTTCATTCTTTAGGCAATACATTTAAACATTAAACATTTTCTGTATTCATGTTTGCATAAAACTAATTTGAAGCTGTTATGGAAACCTACTTTTATGTAAATGCCAGTGTTATGGTATTAATATTAATTATTGACCACGAAATAAATTAAAATAACTAGTGGCCAAATATCTCATTGCGGTCCAGTGAAGCCATCTCGTAAAACGCGCCACAATGAATTATAATTATCACTCCTCTCCTCCTACTAACGGTATTTACTTGGTATTAGATTTGGAATTTGGATAAAAATATACTATTTGAGGTATAGTACTGAAACTGAAACTTTAATTAGTATCCTGAGAATGCATAATGATAAACAATACTGAAAAATTAAATAATATCTAACAAATGGTTTTCGTTAGAGCTGCCATAATATAAAAATAAAATAGAAAAGCGGTACATTATAATTTCTTCCCGGGACTTTCAATGTTAAGACAAAAATCAGGATACATGTGGTGTGTATTTTGTATTGTGTATTGTGCACTGTGCATTGTGCATTGTGCTTTATGTATGCGTATAAATAATGTCAAGTATTGTAATTGTTACGATTGTTCTTTATATTATGATTAATCACAACAATTAGAATATTTAACTTTAAATTTATTGATTGGCTGAAACAAAACCAAATTCCGCGTTGGAGTAGCACAAGACTCAATTGAGGGGGCTGTGAGCCTGTGACATCACAGGCGAACAAACAATGGAGTTGCTAGGCAACTCCATTGTTGTATCTTTCTTTGATTGGTGCATATTCAATGTTTGTCCGAAATAAAACACGGCAACACTGCTATTTAAGGCGGTTTCACACAAAAACATTAACATAAGATTTAAGGTTTAACGCATAGTACATAAGGGGCGCTGGTACACATAAAAACGTAAGCACAAAGAGTTTATGAGAAGGCATGGCACTCGTTGAAGTTCTTTGGAGGTTGCGGCCGAATACTGTACTACATAATTATTCTATATATTATTATGTATATATTATTATATATTATTATACATATATTATTATTATTATTTGGTGACGTAGGCCCCTACATGACTGTGGTAGTCATAACCTTTTAAAGTAGATGCTTCTTTGACTCAAGTTTTTCGTGCGTTGTTTTAAGGCATAAGCATAAAGTTGAACATTGGTCAACTTTCTTATGCCTTAAAACAGAAAATTATGCGTTAAAACTATGTCTTAAAACTAGTGCATTTGTGTGAATGCCAGTACGTGTTTCCTATGGTCCAACATTATGACTATGCGTTAAACCTTAAATCTTATGTCTTATGTTTTTGTGTGAAACCGCCTTTATAGAATTGAGTCTTGTGCAGTGTGCTGTTACTTTTTCATTATCTTGATGCATTCCCGAGCGATTAATTTAATATTGTTTAACTTTGGGCATGGTTTAAGCAAAGCCCTCCATCCATTCTCACAAGTTTTATGGTGCGAGTTACCCATTGCTGTTAAAGGGTCCCAAAGTACCACAGCTACCTAATGGGCTCAAGATTTTCAGAATTTATTATACAGTTCATTTTTGAACATTAAATATTATTCCAACTGCCAAGTTAAAATAATGTGAAGTACGATATTCATGAGAGAGGAAAAGTACCTGATTACTGAAAAATTGTTTTAGTAACAGGAAGATCAGCTTTATTATGCTAGTAATTCATTGTCTTGGATCACATACATTAGGCCCTACATAAATAGGTACGGCTACCTTCAGTGGTGTGAATTGCAGCCAGCCTCTTCGCGGTGCCCGCTCGTGCGTCCCCAATAACCACAAGAAAAGGGGAAAATGATATTATTCATTAATAAACAAACATCCCCTCTCTGTTTAGTGTCGAATTGTTCATGTATCATTCATTTCAAATTTTGAGCATTTTTGAAGTCTATAGCCTTTGTAAATTTTCGACGCTAAAAATCATGATTTAGAAATACGCCATATTGGAGGTATTTTTTTATTAGGTTGGAGTTATATATTGTCAAAAATAATACAAAAATACTATTTTATTGAACATGCGTATATCCAAATTCCAAACGCTTACAATTCAATATAGTTAAAACGACAATGTCTAATATCAAACTGCTGGCACTTCCCTTATAACCACAAAAGGAGGATTCTTCTTTACAAACAAACATCCCCTATCATATGTGTTTTGAAATGTGTACATTTAATTCATTTGAAATTTTGATAATTTTTGAAATTTTCGAAGCAGAACATTATGATTTAAAAATATGTTATTTAGAGGTATTTAAAGACCTAGTGACTTAGGGAGAGTCACCATAACTCCTTTTGGGAGGGCATTCCACCCTCTTTTGGCTCTAGCCAGAAAGGAGTATTTTCCGGTGTGAGACCTGCTGCCTACAACTCTCAGTTTATAGGCATGGTCACCTCTCCCTACAATATTATATGTTACATATACATATGTTAGTATACATATGTATACAATATTATTTGTAATCACTAATCGGCCTTTACAAGCCTGCCAGATAGGCTACCCATGCTGGTTCACCCATATATATCTTGTACATGGCACAGAGCCTTGCAATTTTCCTCCTTCCTTCAAGCGTAATTAAATTATTAATATAATTTTATTATATTTATTAATTAATATAATTATAAAGTTGAGTCATATTTGTCATGGGTAATATCAAATGGTAATATAATGAATACCAAGGTCCACTAGATCGCTTGTAGCGCGCACTCCGCTAGGAGTAAATCCAGTAGACCTTGGTTGAATATGTTTTGTTTTGTTTGTTCTCTCAGGCAGGCGTGGCCTGTTGCAGCTTGCCTGCAGAGTCATTGTATCAGGCGCGTAGAAGTTTCACAGAGCGTCTGCCTCCAAGTACACGTTGAACTGAATTCTCCAATAAAATAAAGTAATTTTTTGTTTCATATTTATAAAATTTATTTGTTATTAATTACAAATAAAATAAAATAACCAATAGAAATGCTCTTCGTGGCTAAGGTTCAAGTTTCCACTTTATATAAAATTACAAGCGTTCTTATTTTCTGTTATTATAAAGCTACTCTGACATGATGTTACATCAAAACTATAAATACACGTGTTATACATAACCTTTAATGAAAATGCAAACATAAACAATTGAACTAAGTAACAGGATATTCTAAATTAGTGATGCTCAACCGGCGAGCCACGGAGAATCATATGGTATTCCCGATTCCGCAATAATTTACGAATCTAATCCTTATTTTAATTAACAGCGAACTACCATACTGTTACCGAATTAATAATATTTTGGTTTGTTTCATTTCATTCAGAATCATTTTTGGATCATAATGAAGTGTAATGAGTCCCCATTAATTGGAGGCAAAGCTATGTAAATTTGATTTCTATTTTCAACGATATACACTTGTAAACAAAGGCATTCGGCTCTCACGACTATCAAAATCAATAAACATTACCGTCACATTTCGGTTGATAATGAGTTTCGTGTGTCATTGTCGACAATCAGGCTCAGGCTTGAAGAGATACGTCCACAAGGCCAGGCTCAAGTTTTTCACCGATTTAAATTATTTTACACGTTTAATTAATGTAATTGTTGTTTTTATCATATACAACCCAAAACAAAATTATAAATGTATCTTTTCATTGTTGGATGCAGTGGCGTATCCAGGAATTGGAAAAAGGGGGGGTTTCAATTTGGAGTTACAATTACAATAAGAAGAATCGAGTAGAATATTAATTATTTTTTTACAGGCGAACGGTTTGTTTCCGCAAAAAACTGTTTACAGTTTTGCATTCACGGGGTCAAGATCAATCGAATAAGATTTTATAAAGACAAAGTGTGGATTTTGGATTTTTGAAAAGGGCCTTGGTTGCAAAACGTCGAAAAATACTTTTTTGCAATTTTTGCAGTTTTTATGATCAGATCGCATTCTTTGATACTTTTTGCATCCTGTGAGACCATCAGTTTGTAAATCCATCCATATTTGGAGCTACAATTCCAATAAGAAGAATCGAGTAGAATATTCATTATTTTTTACATGCGAACGGTTTGTTTCCGCAAAAAACTGTTTACAGTTTTGCATTCACGGGGTCAAAATCTATCGAATAAGATTATAAAAAGACAAAGTGTGCATTTTGGATTTTTTTTTAAAGGGTATTTTTTCAGTTTTTATGATCAGATCGCATTCTTTGATACTTTTTGCATTCTGTGAGACCATCAGTTTGTAAATCCATCCATATTTGGAGTTACAATTACAATAAGAAGAATCGAGTAGAATATTCATTATTTGTTTACAGGCGAGCGGTTCGTTTCCGCAAAAAACTGTTTACAGTTTTGCATTCACGGGGTTCAGATCTATCGAATAAGATTTTTAAAAGACAAAGTGTGGATTTTGGATTTTTGAGAAGTATCCGTAAGCGTACTTACCTCATCACTGATTGAGGAGTTGATGAAGTGGCTACAAAGTCTTGATTTCATGCTATTGATTGCATTGCATCACTCTCTACACCCCACTCAACACGAATTATTAAATTTAAAAAAAAAAATCACATTTGTGTTCACAATTAGCGCTTCAGTTGTGCCTGTTGCCTGTATACACATTAAACTGAACTTGTCACACCATGCGACCGCCGATTGCGAGACTCAGACAATGACTAAATATTAAATAAGGTGTTTGGCTGGACCAGCTATACATGCGCCAAGGTCAACTTGAATGTATTGTTTCTGAAAGTGTACACGGTACACCACTACAGAGCCTCGCTTTCTATGGCGGCGTCTTCTGTGCGAGTCAGCAAGTGTCAAGTGATATGGATTCCATTCTATGCCTTGTTAAATAGTGTGAGTGTGGTTTCACATTCAAGGGCAGGGCCCACCCCGCCAAGATCTGAGGTGTTTTTAGATAGAAATATAATTATGGATCCATGCGTATATTTTTAACAAAAACAAATGTACACGTTATCTTGTTTTGTATTAATGATTTATTTATGATTGAGGTGACTACAATTTTTCCTTACTGCTATTTTCTTATTTTTTAACGTTGTATTAGATGCAAAATAAATAAAAACCACTATGTCTATGGCTGTCTATGAACAGTATAAGGCCTGCTTACGAGGATTTGGTGACTGAGGAGACAGTGAACGGGGGGGGGGGGGGAGGGGGGAGGATGCTTGCCTCAACCTACCAATATAGGAGGATTGAAGCTAGCATCCATTCAACAAGGAGATGAATTTCATGCCCTATTCAGATTCTCCATTATCACTTGCATTGAAAAACTAATTTCAGAAAAATTGTTAGGTTTTTATTGTTTTTTCCCCTTAATTAATGAGTCATTACTTCTGTTTCAGGTTATTGAAAACGTTGATTACGGAAGAACGCATCGCTTCATTCGCTACTGTCAAGACTACGGCCTCTGTCCCAGAGTCTTGAAGCCTTCTGGATATCAGTGACTTTACCTTCAGCGCCAATCAAATGCCAAAGACTTTTGAATTTGCAAATTGTTACAAGTAGAATTATGTAACTTGTAAACCAACAAAGAAGTACACGCTACCACCCACGCATACACTTGTATTATTATTGGTAATTAAAAAAGTATTGGAGAGATGATGTACTCGTTAAGTTGTTATTTGAGTAGTTTAAATTTGTATTGATACATTGCATTTTTATTGTTACCACCTTTTCCATTTCATTCATCCTAAACTTCCAAATTCAAAACGTACAATACCATCTCAATAAAACAATTAAATTATAGTAGCTAAACACTATGTATTCAGTGCATATTGATTGCACATGACGACTTCTTCGTCTCTCCTACATCCCTAATAAGTCTCTAGAGTCTAGCTGAATGTACTCATTCCGCCATTGGGTTTATAGTGAAGTCCGCCAATCACAAACAAGTACGCCCGTATCATTTTAGACACGCCTACAACCATATGTGGAAAAGATGTTTTCCCGCCACAAGCAACGACGACTATTTCGCTACAGTATCAGGGAAAACATGACCTCTTCGTAACTCCTACAACCCTGGTAGATTAGAGAGAGACAGATATAGAGGTCGGTAACTTTCTACCGCACACTCTTCGACCGACCAGCCGAAAAATAAGACGAAATCGAGGACTTCTTGGGTACCTAAAGTTTCAAAACGAGACTACTAGCGCAATCTATCGTGTAGTTTGGGTACTCGGAGAGCGCATATGCCTCTAATCAGGCGTGTACTCCCTTGCTGTTGGTGCGCTTGCGCAGTACAAGTACACAGTACACACGCTAGATGGCGCTAGGAGTCTCGTTTTGAAACACTTGTTCGGAGAGTCCCAAGTGATTTTTTTCAGTTTTCAGTGTTGGTTCAGTGCTTTTGCGCTGTCTTAGTACGAAAGATACACGATAGAGTGCGCCAGCAGCCTCGTTTTGAAACTTTCGATCCTCGATTTCGTCTTATTTAGCGCCATGTCGGGCAAGGTAGTGTGTTGCTTTTATCCTTTTCTGGCGCGACATCTAATTTTAATATCTTTTCCACATATGGTGACCATGGAATGGGTACATTTAGCCTGCGATTTATGTGTTTAAATGTTAAAAACCGTACCTTGCTTGTGATTGGCTCTCGTTGCTGACATCAATCTTACAGCACCTTCGTGTGGCCGGTTGACAAGCTCCAAGTACTTCACATCGCCAACTAGAAATCAGTTCTTACAACTGACTGGGTAGGCAGTATTTGCAAACGTATTTGTTTCTTTAAAAGTCAAGTCTGCGGTTGATTTGGAAAAAGAAAAGGAAGGAATGTTGGTGCTGTTAAAAAATGTATTAAAACACTGGGGACTTGACAAAACAAAGTTATCAATTTAGTAAGTGATAACCCTGTAAATCAGGTTTCAGTAGGCATTTAAATTACAACCAAGAAGAACATCTGACATTATAACTGTTTATTTATAAGAATACATAATAACAAAATAATAAATACATTCTAGCAATACAGTACACATTAGAGAAGTGGATGGGAAGGAAGGTAGAAAGGTCAAGCACAATCTGCATCGCATTTTCTCGAGACATTTAAAAATTCGGATCATGTAATACAAACAAAAATTAAATACAGATACATCAATGCTAAGTAAAACTGATCAAGTTCTATCTAGTGTATGACATAGTAGACATATATACTGTATGATAAGGCTCTTAGTCTTAGCTATACATTACAAAGCATTGGCCATGAAACGTTTGGAAAAGTAACGACGTTACAGTTGTATTATATATACACATAATACCAGTGTTGTGAAGTAACTGAGTAAAAGTAATTAGTTACTTTTTGAGTCAACTCAATTACTATTACAATTACTTCAATTTTAATGTAACTGTAACTGAATTACTTTTATAAGTAATTGAACACAGTTTCCAGTTACTTTCTACAGTTACTTTCGTTCAAAACCATACTAATACAGTAATATAAAATATACAGTAATATAGTATATATAAAAATAATATATACAGTAAATAATAATAAAACGTCACTCTCATTCAAAAAATAAAATAAAAAAATGATTTTTTTGCGTGTGGTGGAACGACTAGGCAATATTTGCGGGTTGTGGTTAAATCCTTTCGTGAAAGAAGCATGCATGACTTGGTCAACATGATAACAATACATGTAATCAGTAAGTGTAACCTCAATTTTGAGTACATAGATTCAGATTCCCTTGGATTATGTTAGGAATGTGTATATACGGAATCTTACATATTACATGTAAAGATATCAGAAGATTAAACAGTGGTGTGTATTGATTTTGATTTTATTCGTTCTTGAGGAAATATTTTTAGGGGTACGTGAAGAATTATGGTAATAGAAAATTGTTTTGTGTTCATTTTGGTAGAAAACAATGAAATTGTATGAAGTAACTGTAACTGTTACTCAATTTCTTTGGTAAGAAAGTAACTATAACTGTAACTGAATTACTTTCAGTGGCAAGTAACTGTAATTGTAACTGAATTACTTTACAAAAGTAAGTTTTACAACACTGTATAATACATGGTCCAAACGGCAAGCTGAGAGCAAGCTCATATTGTCCCCTGGTGGCGAGAAATTGCACAATCTCTCAAAGATGAGCCAATCAGTAGATTCAGATTCCGAGCAGATGCTCAACAGCTTCGTCATTCTTCAGAGTAGGTGATGTATAGAAATAGCACTGTACAAGAATTTTTTCGAGGAAACAATACGCTGTATATACCTACATACAAGAAAGAATTTCATTTAAGTAAATATAAATTATTTGCGCAGTCCCGGGTGAAGTGTGCCTTTGCGTAAAAACGCGCTACTGAGAGTGCATTGTAATTTAAACACTGGATTTAAAGTTAAGTTTTAAGTTAAACTGTTCTCGAACCAGGCCGGGTCTAAAGGAATTGGAGTCCAGCGCGGCCCGACTGCCAAGTTGACACATTAGGTCCGGCCTGGGCCGAATAGGCCTGGGCCGTGCGCACGCCTATGAGTAAGAGACTCCGGAATATCACGCTAATGACCATAAGTAACCCAGGCTGTAGTTCAGTTTGGGCCTGTGTTTATCTCGGCATTATAACTAAAACAAGACTTATTAAGTCTTTATGATTCAGAGGAGGAAACTCCTTAGCACGCAGTGCCTGAATCAAGTACCTATTTAGCCTATCTAGGCATGATGCTTTCCGCTCGGTTCACACTTGACAGCAGATATGTGTGTTCTGTAGTTTCACCAAGAAATTATTCTTTCAGAACCTTCTTCGGTGGATTAGTAGACCTTCTCTTCCAACCATCCATCAATTCTGAAAAAATAAGTGTAACACAAAATATTAATTGTTGGTTTGCTTAAGGTAATAAAATCATTAAACAGACTAAATTATTAGCCGTAAAAAGCATTGTTTGTAAATAGCTAATGAACTTTAACTCAAGCGTAAAATAAAATTGATATTTGAATAAACCTTCTTTTGAATTAAACCATCGCACACTACAAAAACAAAATGCTTATGGTTAATATAGCTTTTACATCATTTACTTAATTTTTTTTCATGAGATAAGTTGCAATCAATTTACATCCTACATTATTTAAGTGTTAAAAAAAATAACACATATGCAGTAATATTTTGCTATTCAAAGTGTGGATTAGATGACCAAGAACACTACCAACTTGAGAAGAATATTTTATTCTCACTAACAAAGTACCCACAATCTGCTTTTTACCATTGTTTAACAGATTCGTTTCTTATTAGGTGTACATAAAATTTCAAATCTTATAATTGTATTGTGAAGATTGTATATTCTGCAGTCTACTGTTTATTACACGACTCTAGTATGTTCGCTATACAAGTATGGTAAAAATTGACATCCACTACTCAATAAATACTTGGCAGTACTTTTGTTGAGGTACATAAATAAATAAAATATTATGTTTACCAAGAATTTTTTAGGGAAAGAACTGTTGACTACACAATCAACAGAGCCACTCACGTCTATTATGGCTTTATTTCTTTCTTTTTATTTACTTTCGTCAAGGAACAATATATTTACCTGTCTTCAGTGGTAGGACTAGTTTCTTTCCAAACGTTGTGTGTAGTTGTTCATCACTCCAGCGTAATGCTCAGTCTTCTTGCTGTAACAAAACAAAACAAATGTTTTTTAAATAAATAAATATTTACTACTTTACTACATTACTACATTAGAGTTATTGATCAAGCTGGGTCCAGGGCTAGCTGCAAACCCATATTTAAAGCTCTTCGCATTCTCCCCATGCCCTGTGCCTATATATATGAAGTAATCATCTTTGTTCATACCCACCTTAACCTATTGACTGAAAACTCAAACATTCACGATAGAAATACTAGAAATAAAAGTCAACTGAGAGTAACGCAGTGCAACCTAACAAAAAGACAAAAAGGTTTAGCAGAAAGTGGAATTAGAATATATAATACTCTTGACTCTAGCTTTAAAGAAATAAACGATCTAAACAAATTTTAAAAAAGCAGTTAAAGATGCACTTTAAAGGAGATGCTACTACTCTGTAGGGGAATACTTTGCAGAACCACTCTCACTCTAGGATGGCACAATAAGTATTGAAGTATATTAATTAGTATAATAATACAGTAATCCCCCTTCAATTCAAATTTCAAGGGACCCTAAAAAGTCCAATTTGAATTACAAAATTTTGATTTAAAAGAACTTTAACACTAAGCATCATACCTAAATCTTCTGCTGGGACTCTATCAATAGTTTAAATTATACATCATTTTGAATTAACCGAGTTTGAATTAACGAGGGACTACTGTAGTAATAATAATATTGTAACATTGTAATAATATTGTAGTCTTAGATAACACTGTATTGGTGAATATGTATGTAGATAGAGTAGGTTAAGTAGTTATTAAGTTAAAATATTGACAACTAAAAAATTCTATACATTTCATAATGTAATCCAAAGAATGTAAAAGAGGCTTCATTTTAAATAAAAAAAATAAAATAAAACACGTTGGATTCATGACTTTGAAATACCTACATGGACCCCATTCAGTAAATAGACCAAATAAAAGTATAAAAGTCTCGCATTGCAGAGTACATAAAACTCAATTATATCCTTATCATTAATAATTAAAAAAAAAAACTCAGTACTGTACGCCTACATTCAATGCTTATACACTTTATGTAAAATAATTGAAAATCCAACCAACCAAAGAAGGGAACGGTTTATGACGCGACAAACTTCCACAACAATTTCCACAATTTCCAATGCCATCAAAATACTTTTCAAATCACGGGCATTGATGCAGTATAACAAAATAAGGATTAAGCTGGTCACCCATGAGCTATTTTAAGTGTCCTTACTTATATATTACAATACAATAACATCGAACTTATTTCTAAGGGGGTCTAGAAAAGTTCAATGTATACAGTTTGCAATGTTGCATCATAGTAACATTTCAAAGTCTATTATAAATGTTACTGCCAGTGAAAACCAGTAGAAACACTGTTACTTTTTAGTGCCAATTAAAATATATTAGCTTGATCCCAATTACCTCTCTCATGGTGTGGGATTACCGCAACTCGAAGGTCGTTGATGGCACATCGTCTTGAAGCAGCCAAACACGTCGCTTTGTAGACTCTTTTATGTAACAGAAGGACAAAACACGTCAGGCAAGTGTTGTAGAAAATCTGTTACCATCCGATTCTAATAGAAATATATAAGCTTGTTTATTTTACCTCTCTCCTGGTGTGGGATTACTGCAACTCTGAAGCTGTTGTATCATGGCGCATCGTATTGTGTTTTGTAAAATAAGCATCATTTTGTTAATTTTTTTTTTTTTTTTTATTCGGCCTCCCCCATCCCCATAGCCGTCCTTCTCTCGCCATCTCCACCGCAGAGCAAAGAAAATAAGGAGCAAACTAGTTTTTGTGTCAAGAGGGTCTTTTTGACGGCCGGGCCCAACCATCAGATAGACATAATACAAGAGCAAAATTATCGTTTCATTTCGCAAACTCATTTTCGAGTTGTCTGGCACGAGTACTGAGCACATTACTATTTCAACGCTACTCCTATACAACGATACACTCCTACTACTAACTACATCTACCACACAATACTACTACTACTACTAACTACATCTACCACACAATACTACATACACTACAACAGCGTTGTGCTTCGTACACGTGCAATATTTACTCGCGAGCTAAAACACGATTCGAATATCGTGCAAATGTACCGATTAAACAAACAAAATGATGTGTGTTTTGCCAACGTTGACTTAATTTATTTTACGTTTACATACAAAACTAATGAACTCCCTGTACAAAATTTAATACTTTGCTCCACGTTGGGGTTTTTGTTTCTTTTCTTTTTGTGTTTTTTTTTTGTATTTTGTTTGTTTTCTGCTTTTATATATTTTTTTTTTTTTTTTTTGTATTGTTGTTTTGATTTTTTCGTTTTTGTTTTGTTTTTGATTTCTTTTTTTGATTTTTTTTTCGTTTTTTTTACATTTTAAAAATGCTTTTAGATTGTTTTTTCTACTCTTCATTGATGGTAGATTCGAGTCCCTTCGGCAGTGCTGTCTTCAAATCTAAAGACAAAAATTAATGTTAAGATTTTGATTCCTTTCTGAATAAAAACTAAGCAATACATTTGATGTAAATGTTTAGTGTATTGCAATGTAGATTGCAAGAAAACAAACGGCGTAACTGTTTTCCAGGCACGTATTAGGAATTATCAGCACTGTGGTGACCAGACGTAACGGTTTTCCCATGACAGTCCTTGTTTTCAGGCTTCTGTCCCGGTATCCCGAGAGACATTACCCGGGCCGGGTAATGGGTATAAAGAAATACTATAGAACAACATAAGGAAGCGATTGTTGCCTCCATTGTGAACAAGAACAGTACCCCCCCCCCCCCCCCACCCCCCTCGCTTAGCCTTACCATCCCATAAGGCCTTCAAACTACTAAAATAATTTATAATTCACGTTATCAATGTCATGTAGCTTTCATGATTCACTCCTAGACTACCCTCGTACATAATATATTTTATAAAAGTTTATCCTAATAAGAAAAACTGCAATATTGATTACATTTGATAGACACTTTTTATATGAGCGTGGAAGGTCTTTTTCAAATTTAAGAGCAGAAATTCAATAAATTTTTAAAATGAATTTATGAATGCAAGCTGATTCTAGGAACTTGTCTAGTAAACAAAAAAAGAGAGCGTTCCCCGTCGCCTTAATAGAAAGAAGATCATAAACCAGTATCATGAGCAGCTAATAGTAATGTTAGTTGCTAGTTAATTATGTTCATTATATTATCCCCCTTAAATCTTATTAGCTCCTATTTAGTTGCTTATTTGGCGTACATAATACTGAGCCAAAGTCTGGAAAATTAATTAGGCCCAAATCTACAGTTAAGTATAAGATTTGTGTATGGTTGGTATAGTGTTGATTTTATTACTTCCTATTTTAATAAGAAAAACAAACTCCATTGCAACCATAAATAAATCCTACACCTATCTTGACAGTCCAACTGCCCTATCTGATCAAGAGCTGTTTCTGTACATCTCTTGGTGTCGGACCACCGCGAAACATGAAGATCATTGATGGCGCATCGTCTTGAGGCAGCCAAACGCGTCACTCGTAAACTATTTTATGTAACAGAAGGACACAAGTGTTACGTAAATGATGTAGGAATGCTAATACGATGTAAGATGCTAAATGTGGTAATAGTAATTATGTTTTAGCTTGTTACTTTACCTCTCTCCTGGTATCGGATTACCGCAAATCGAAGGTCTTTGATGGCGCATTGTCTTGAGGCAGCCAAACGCGTCGCTAGTAAACAATTTCATCTCCTGGTGTCGGATAACCGCAACTCGAAGGTCGTTGATGGGGCATCGTCTTGAGGCAGCCACTCGCGTCGCTTGTGGACAAATGTATCTCCTGGTGTCAGATAACCGCAACTCGAAGGTCGTAAATGGCGCATCGTCTTTAGGCAGTCACCCGCGTCGCCCGTAGACCATTTCATGTAACAGAAGACACATTAGTTACGATTAGCTTGTTACTTTACCTCTTTCCTGGTATCGGATTACCGCAAATCAAAGGTCGTATATGGCACATCGTCTTGACAGCCAAACGCGTCGCTTGTGGACAATTTCATCTCCTGTTGTCGCATTTCCGCTACTCGAAGGACGTTGATGGCGTATCGTCTTGAGGCAGCCAAACGCGTCGCTCGTGGACAATTTGAGCTCCACGTGTCGGATTTCCGCTACTCGAAGGTCGTTGATGGCGCATTGTCTTTAGGCAACCAAACGCGTCGCTCGTAGACCATTTCATGTAACAGAAGACACATTAGTTACGATAAGCTTGTTACTTAACCCCTCTCTTGGTATCGGATTACCGCAAATCGAAAAACATTCATGTCGCATCGTCTTGATGCAGCCAAACACGTCGCTCGTGGACAATTTCATCTCCTGGTGTCGGATTACCGCAACTTTAAGGTCGTTGATGGCGCATCGTCTTGAGGCAGCCAAACGCGTCGCTCATGGACTATTCAATCTCCTGGTGTCGGATAACCGCAACTCAAAGGTCGTTGATGGGGCATCGTCTTGAGACAGCCACCCGCGTCGCTCGTAGACCATTTCATGTATCAAAAGGACACATGAGTTACGATAAGCTTGTTACTTTAGCTCTCTCCTGGTGTCGGATTACCGCAACTCGAAGGTCGTTGATGGCACATCGTCTTGAGGCAGCCAAACGCGTCGCTCGTAGACCATTTCATGTAACAAAAGGACACAAGAGTTACAATAATATTGTTACTTTACCACTCTCCTGGTATCGGATTACCGCAACTCGAAGGTCGTTGATGGCGCATCGTCTTCAGGCAGCCACACGCGTCGCTCGAAGACCATTTCATCTCCTGGTGTCGCATATCCGCCACCCGAAGGTCGTTGATGGAGCATCGTCTTGAGGCAGCTATCCGCGACGCTCGTAGACCATTTCATGTAACAGAAGACACATGAGTTACGATAAGCTTGTTACTTTACCTCTCTCCTGGTATCGGATTTCCATAAATGGAAGGTCTTTGATGGCGCATCATCTTGAGGCAGCCAAACGCGTCGCTCGTGGACTTTTTTATCTCCTGGTGTCGGATTACCGCAACTCGAAGGTCGTTGATGGCGCATCGTCTTGAAGCAGCCAAACGCGTCGCTCGTGGTCTTTTTTATCTCCTGGTGTCGGATTACCGCAACTCGAAGGTCGTTGATGGCGCATCGTCTTGAGGCAGCCAAACGCAACGTTTGTGGGCTATTTCATCTCCTGGCGTTGGATTACCACAACTTGAAGGTCGTTGACGGCGCATCATCTTAAGGCAGCCACCCGCGACGCTCGTAGACCATTTTATGTAACAGAAGGACACATTTGTAATGATAAGCTTGTTATTTTACCTCTCAATTGGTTTTGGATTACCGCAACTCAAAGGTCGTTGATGGCGCATCGTCTTGACAGAAAAACGCGTGGCTCGTGGACTATTTCATCTCCTGGTTTCGGATTACCGCAATTCGGAGGTCGTTGATGGCGCATCGTCTTGAGGCAGCCAAACGGGTCGCTCGTGGACTATTCATCTCCTGGTTTCGGATTACCGCAACTCGAAGGTCGTTGATGGCGCATCGTCTTGAGGCAGCCAAACGCGTCGCTCGTGGTCTTTTTTATCTCCTGGTGTCGGATTACCGCAACTCGAAGGTCGTTGATGGCGCATCGTCTTGAGGCAGCCAAACGCAACGTTTGTGGGCTATTTCATCTCCTGGCGTTGGATTACCACAACTTGAAGGTCGTTGACGGCGCATCATCTTAAGGCAGCCACCCGCGACGCTCGTAGACCATTTTATGTAACAGAAGGACACATTTGTAATGATAAGCTTGTTATTTTACCTCTCAATTGGTTTTGGATTACCGCAACTCAAAGGTCGTTGATGGCGCATCGTCTTGACAGCCAAACGCGTCGCTCGTGGACTATTTCATCTCCTGGTTTCGGATTACCGCAATTCGGAGGTCGTTGATGGCGCATCGTCTTGAGGCAGCCAAACGGGTCGCTCGTGGACTATTCATCTCCTGGTTTCGGATTAACGCAACTTGAAGGTCGTTGATGGCGCATCGTCATGAGGCAGCCAAACGCGTCGCTCGTGGACCATTTCATCTCCTGGTGTCGGATTAACGCAACTTGAAGGTCGTTGATGGCGCGTCGTCTTGAGGCAGCCAAACGCGTCGCTCGTGGATTATTTTATCTTCTGGTGTCGGATTACCGCAACTCGAAGGTTATTGATGGCGCATCGTCTTGAGGCAGCCAAACGCGCCGCTAGTAGACCATTTCATCTCCTGGCGTCGGATTACCGAATTTCGAAGGTGGTTGATGGAGAATCGTCTTGAGGCAGTTACCCGCGTCGCTCGTTGACCACTTCATGTAACAGAAGACACTTGAGTTACGAATAGCTTCTTACTTTACCTCTTTGCTGGTTTCGGATTACCGCAACTCGTAGGTCTTTGATGGCGCATCGTCTTAAGGCAGCCAAACGCGTCGCTCGTAGACTATTTCATCTCCTGGCGTCGGATTACCGAAACGTGAAGGTTGTGATGGCGGATCGTCTTGAGGCAGCCACCCGCGTCGCTCGTAGACCATTTCATGTAACAGAAGGACACAAGAGTTACGATTAGCTTGTTACTTTACCTCTCTTCTGGTGTCGGATCACGCAACTCGAAGGTCGTTGATGGCGCATCGTCTTAAGGCAGCCAAACGCGTCGCTTGTAGACCATTTCATCTCCTGGCTTCGGCTTATTGCAACTCGAAGGTCGTAGATGGAGCATCGTCTTAAGGCAGCCACCCACGACGCTCGTAGACTGTTTCATCTCCTGGCGTCAGATTATTGCAACTCGAAGGTCGTTGATGGAGCATCGTCTTGAGGCAGCCAAACGCGTCGCTCGTGGACTATTTCATCTCCTGGTGTCGGATTACTGAAACTTGAAGGTCGTTGATGGAGCATCGTCTTGAGGAAGTCACCCGCGTCACTCGTAGACCATTTCATGTAACAGAAGACACATGAGTTACGATTAGCTTGTTACTTTACCTCTCTCCTGGTATCAGATTACCGCAAGCCGAAGGTCGTTGATGACGCATCGTCTTGAGGCAGCCAAACGCGTCGCTCGAAGACCATTTCATCTCCAGGCGTCGGATTACTGCAACTTGAAGGTCGTAGATGGCGCATCGTCTTGAGGCAGCCAAACGCGTCGCTCGAAGACCATTTCATCTCCTGGTGTCGGATTACGGCAACTCGAGGTCGTTGATGGCGCATCGTCTTGAGGCAGCCAAACGCGTCGCTCGAAGACCATTTCATCTCCTGGTGTCGGATTACCACAACTCGGAGATCGTTGATGGCGCATTGTCGTGAGGCAGCCACCCGCGACGCTCGTAGACCATTTCATGTAACAGAAGGGCACATGAGTTACGATTAGCTTGTTTCTTTACCTCTCTCCTGGTGTCGGATTACCAGTACTCGAAGGTCGTTGATGGCGCATCGTCTTGAGGCAGCCACCCGCGACGCTCGTTAACCATTTCATGTAACAGAAGGACATATGAGTTACGATAAGCTTGTTACTTTACCTCTCTTCTAGCCTCGGATTACCACAACTCAAAGGTCGTTGATGGCGAATCGTCTTGAGGCAACCAAACGCGTCGCTCGCGGTCAGTTTCATCTCCTGGTGTCGGATTACCGCAACTTGAAGGTCGTTGATGGCGCATCGTCTTAAGGCCGCCAAACGCGTCGCTCGTAGACCATTTTTTCATCTCGTGTCTTCAGATTACCGCAACTCGAAGGTCGTTGATAGCGCATTGTCTTGAGGCAGCCAAACGCGTCGCTCGTAGACCATTTCATGTAACAGAAGGACAAATGAAATACGATTAGCTTGTTGCTTTACCTCTCTCCTGAAATTAGATTACCGCAACTCGAAGGTCGTTGATGGCGCATCGTCTTGAGGCAGCCAAACGCGTCGCTCGAAGACCATTTCATCTCCAGGCGTCGGATTACCGCAACTCGAAAGTCGTTGATGGCGCATCGTCTTGAGGCAGCCAAACGCAACGTTTGTGGGCTATTTCATCTCCTGGCGTTGGATTACCACAACTTGAAGGTCGTTGACGGCGCATCATCTTAAGGCAGCCACCCGCGACGCTCGTAGACCATTTTATGTAACAGAAGGACACATTTGTAATGATAAGCTTGTTATTTTACCTCTCAATTGGTTTTGGATTACCGCAACTCAAAGGTCGTTGATGGCGCATCGTCTTGACAGCCAAACGCGTCGCTCGTGGACTATTTCATCTCCTGGTTTCGGATTACCGCAATTCGGAGGTCGTTGATGGCGCATCGTCTTGAGGCAGCCAAACGGGTCGCTCGTGGACTATTCATCTCCTGGTTTCGGATTAACGCAACTCGATTGTCGTTGATGGCGCATCGTCATGAGGCAGCCAAACGCGTCGCTCGTGGACTATTTCATCTCCTGGTATCGGATAACCGGAACTCGAAGGTCGTTGATGGAGCATCGTCTTGAGGCAGACAAACGCGTCGCTCGTCGACTATTTTATCTCCTGGCGTCGGATTACCGCAACTCGATTGTCGTTGATGGCGCATCGTCTTGTGGCAGCCAAACGCGTCGCTCGTGGACTTTTTCATCTCCTGGTGTCGGACAACCACAACTCGAAGGTCGTTAATGGCGCATCGTATTGAGGCAGCCAAACGCATCGCTCGTGGACAGTTTCAACTCCTGGTAAAGGATTACCACAACTTGAAGGTCGTTGATGGCGCCTCGTCTTGAGGCAGTCACCCGCGACGCTCGTAGACCATTTCATGTAACAAAAGGAAACATGAGTTACAATAATCTTGTAACTTTACCACTCTCCTGGTATCGGATTACCGCAACTCGAAGGTTGTTGATGGCGCATCGTCTTGAGGCAGCCAAACGCGTCGCCCGTAGACCATTTCATGTAACAGAAGGACACATGAGTTACGATAAGCTTGTTACTTTACCTTTGTCCTGGTATCAAATTACCGCAACTCGAAGATCGTTGATGGCGCATCGTGTTGAGGCAGCCAAACGCGTCGCTCGTGGACTATTTCATCTCCTGGTATCGGATAACCGGAACTCGAAGGTCGTTGATGGCGTATCGTATTGGGGTAGAAAACCGCGACGCTCGTAGACCAATTATGTAACAGAAGGACACAAAGAGTTGCGATCATTTTGTTATTTTAAATCTCTCCTGGTATCGGATTACCGCATATCGAAGGTAGTTGATGGGGCATCGTCTTGAGGCAGCAAAACTTGTCGCTCGTGGACTACTTTATCACCTGGAGTCGGATTACCGCAACTCGAAGGTCGTTGATGGGGAATAGTCTCGAGGCAGTCACACGCGTCGCTCGTAGACCATTTCATCTCCTGGAGACGGATTACCGCAACTCAAATGTCGTTGATGGCGCATCGTCTTGAGGCACAACCCGCGAATCTCACAGACCATTTCATGTAACAGAAGGACACATAAGTAACGGTCTGCTTGTTACTTTACCTCTCTCCTGGTGTTAGATTACTGCGCAACTCGAAGGTCGTTGATGGCGCATCGTCGAGAGGCAGCTAAACGCGTCTATCGTGGAGAATTTCATCTCCAGGTGTCGGATTACCGCAACTTGAAGGTCGTTGATGGCGCTTCGTATTGAGGCAGCCACCAGTGACGCTCATAGACCATTTCATGTAACAGAAGGACACATGAGTTACGATTCGGTTGTTACTTTACCTCTCTCCTGGCGTCGCATTACCGCAACTTGAAGGTCGTTGATAGCGCATCGTCTTGAGGCAGCCAAACGCGTCGCTCGAAGACCATTTCATCTCCAGGCGTCGGATTACTGCAACTTGAAGGTCGTAGATGGCGCATCGTCTTGAGGCAGCCAAACGCGTCGCTCGAAGACCATTTCATCTCCTGGTGTCGGATTACCACAACTCGGAGATCGTTGATGGCGCATCATCGTGAGGCAGCCAAACGCGACGCTCGTAGACCATTTCATGTAACAGAAGGGCACATGAGTTACGATTAGCTTGTTTCTTTACCTCTCTCCTGGTGTCGGATTACAAGTACTCGAAGGTCGTTGATGGCGCATCGTCTTGAGGCATTCACCCGCGTCGCTAGTAGACCATTTCATGTAACAGAAGGACACATGAGTTACGATTAGCGTGTTACTTTACCTCTCTCCTGGTGTCGGATTACCGCAATTCAAAGGTCGTTGATGGCGCATCCTCTTGGAGGCAGCCAAACGCGTCGCTCGTGGACTATTTCATCTCCTGTTGTCGGATTACCGCAACTCGAGGGTCGTTGATAACGCATTGTCTTGAGGCAGCCACTTGCGACGCTCGTAGACCATATCATGTAACAAAAGGACACATGAGTTACGATAAGCTTGTTACTTTACCTCTCTCCTGGCGTCGCATTACCGCAACTTGAAGGTCGTTGATGGCGCATTGTCTTGAGGCAGCCAAACGCGTCGCTCGAAGACCATTTCATCTCCTGGTGTCGGATTACGGCAACCCGAGGTCGTTGATGGCGCATCGTCTTGAGGCAGCCAAACGCGTCGCTCGAAGACCATTTCATCTCCTGGTGTCGGATTACCACAACTCGGAGATCGTTGATGGCGCATTGTCGTGAGGCAGCCACCCGCGACGCTCGTAGACCATTTCATGTAACAGAAGGACACATGAGTTACGATTTGCGTGTTACTTTACCTCTCTTCTGGTGTCGGATTACCGCAATTCAAAGGTCGTTGATGGCGCATCCTCTTGGAGGCAGCCAAACGCGTCGCTCGTGGACTTTTCATCTTCTGGTATCGGATTACCGCAACTCGAGGGTCGTTGATAACGCATTGTCTTGAGGCAGCCACTTGCGACGCTCGTAGACCATATCATGTAACAAAAGGACACATGAGTTACGATAAGCTTGTTACTTTACCTCTCTCCTGGCGTCGCATTACCGCAACTTGAAGGTCGTTGATGGCGCATTGTCTTGAGGCAGCCAAACGCGTCGCTCGAAGACCATTTCATCTCCTGGTGTCGGATTACGGCAACTCGAGGTCGTTGATGGCGCATCGTCTTGAGGCAGCCAAACGCGTCGCTCGAAGACCATTTCATCTCCTGGTGTCGGATTACCACAACTCGGAGATCGTTGATGGCGCATTGTCGTGAGGCAGCCACCCGCGACGCTCGTAGACCATTTCATGTAACAGAAGGGCACATGAGTTACGATTAGCTTGTTTCTTTACCTCTCTCCTGGTGTCGGATTACCAGTACTCGAAGGTCGTTGATGGCGCATCGTCTTGAGGCAGCCAAACGCGTCGCTCGTGGATAATTTCATCTCCTGGGGTCGGATTACCACAACTCGAAGGTTGTTGATGGGGCATCGTCTTGAGGCATTCAAACGCGTTGCTCGTAGACCATTTCATCTCCTGGTGTCGGATTACCGCAACTTGAGGTCGTTGATGGCGCATTGTCGTGAGGCAGCCACCCGCGACGCTCGTAGACCATTTCATGTAACAGAAGGACACATGAGTTACGATTAGCTTGTTTCTTTACCTCTCTCCTGGTGTCGGATTACCAGTACTCGAAGGTCGTTGATGGCGCATCGTCGTGAGGCAGCCACCTGCGACGCTCGTAGACCATTTCATGTAACAGAAGGGCACATGAGTTACGATTAGCTTGTTTCTTTACCTCTCTCCTGGTGTCGGATTACCAGTACTCGAAGGTCGTTGATGGCGCATCGTCTTGAGGCAGCCAAACGCGTCGCTCGTAGACTATTTCATCTTCTGGTGTCGGATTACCACAACTCGAAGGTCGTTGATGGGGCATCGTCTTGAGGCAGCCAAACGCAACGCTAGTAGACCATTTCATGTAACAAAAGACACATAAGCTACGATTAGCTTGTGACTTAACCTCTCTCCTGGTGTCGGACTACCGCCACTCAAAGGTCGTTGATGGCGCAGCGTCTTGAGGCAGCCAAACGCGTCGCTCGTGGACCATTTCATGTAACAAAAGGAAACATGAGTTACAATAATCTTCTAACATCACCTCTCTCCTGGTGTCGGATTACCTCATCAAGGGCTTTGACCATATTACAAACAAAATTATAAGCAACTACACTAACATCTACTTTTTCATAATAACAATCTTGCTTACCCATAAGTTCATTGAAGTCATTAAAGTCACGCTCGCTCATTATCGGGCGTTTACCCACAGCCAAATGGTTCGTTAAAAAAGAAGTGGATTTATTGTCACATATTTTGTCAGTTCTATTTCTCCAGCCAGATCGTTCCCTACCAAACATTGAAATATTCAATAAAGCATGATCAGTAACTTTAGGAACATGCATTACTTTTACTTGAAGTTCAGTTACATTAGTAATTACTAAATCAATTAACGTTTTACTGTTTTCCGTTACTCGTGTACTTTCCTTTACTACTTGTTTCAATCCTGAAAGTTGTATTAGCTGATTCAACCGGTTTGAATAAGTTGAGTATTGGGCTACATTAATGTTAAAGTCTCCTACAATCATGACATTTTCACCAGATACAAATTCTTCAAACCAATTTTCAATATCATCAAGAAATATTTTATGTGAAGAATTTAGTGAATGATACAGAACATACAATTGTACATGTTTATAGCTTGATGTTTTAATTTTTAAACCTAATAACCACATGTTACCATCAATAGTGAACTTCATATTTACCTCATATTTCAATTCGTCCTTGACATAATATATTGCCACTCCGCCTGTGTGTCTACTTTGAGATTCACATAGCTCAAAGGTGAACCCTCGTATCTCTATCTCATTCCTATACACGTCAGTGGTGATGTGAGTTTCAGTGACGCATACTACACTAGGGTTCAAATTATACACCACGTACTGTATTTCATCCATATTTGAAGTCAAGCCTTGCGAATTTAAATACAATGTTGCATTATCTTTCTGTAATTGCTATAAATCTGTGTTGTATCTTTGGGTTTGAATGTTACGAACCCTTTTATAACACGGACACACATTGTCGCCAGCTTCTATAGTCCATACAAACCCCAGTTGACAACACAGAGACCTTCGAGATCTGAAAGTTGGATCGTTTGGCCAAACCCTGACATTCCTTTCTCTACTCAAGCATCGACCGTTATCATGATTAATAGCGATTGTGAGATAATGCAAGGCTCGCCGACCGAAGGTAGTTACGTATCGAGGCGAGAGTGGGGATACTCGTACTTTGGTCAGAGGTTGGTGCAAACACTACCCGAGCTTATGCCCTTTGGCCTACCAACAGCTAAGTAAATGAACTATAGGTATATGTTCAGTTTCAATTTGTATCGCTCGTTTGCCTTCACACAATTAATACAACTCGCTGTTGTTGAGTTACTCGTGCAATTTACGTATTTATGCTGTCCCCCACAGTAACCACATGCCAATCTATACTCCTACATTGTTTCATAAAGTGACCATATAGCCTTGACAGTTGTAACATCCTTTAATAAACACATAGTCCTGTACTTCACACTTACGCCACTCCACTTTCAAAGTTTCTTGAGCTAGCATAGTGTCTCTGACCGAACGATCAACCTCTAATACCACATTTATTAACCCAAACTTATTGGCACGACTTCTGTAAACAACCTTGATGCTCACTTCACCACTTATGGCAATTCGATTTTGATTAATTATCATCTTTATAAAATCGTCACTATTGTCCAGCAGATATTCATCAACTCCACAAATCATCACTCTTGGGTCCGTTTTCCTGGGAACTTCCACGATGTAGTCCTCTCCCAATATCTCCTGTGCTGTATCGCGATGCGTTTGTAAAGAATCGACATTGTCACATCCTATCATTACCCTTCCCCCCCCCCCCTCACGTAACGGTTTCATCATAGCAACGCCAATTTGCAGCTCTTCAGGTTTAATTCTATCCTTAATAACTTTTTTCGTAGCACTGCTGTCATTACAATTCGTATCCCTGGGTTTGACAATCAACGTTGACCTACTGTTGCTGTGTTTGCTTAGTGTTTGTTTACTATTATTAGAACACTTTCCACTGTTAGTGATAGATGACCACGTTGAGTAGACGCCGGCCAACCTTTCGTTACTCTTATAAAAAAAAACACACGATTTTAACCCATTGGATTACATGGCTTAATTATTTCAGAAAATGTATTTTTGCATTATTGTAAAAAAAAAAAAAAAACAATAACTATATCTCCACCACCCACAGCTCCAGTACACAGCACAGTCGCTGTACTGACAGCGCCACGTTTAATTAGTTGTGCTACATCCTACATCGATCGATAGAGAGAACGCAAAGAAAATTGTGAGTTATAATTTGATACGGTCTTACCTGGACAATATGATAACAGCGGCGACACATCCACCTCGTACTGTACGTTGAGCGCGACTGACTGACTGGGTCATCTCGCGCGAGGGTTGGGCTCTAGGGCAGGGGGGAGGGGGCACTAAACATCAAGGAAGAAACGTCATAATATAGAAAAAGGTAGGTTATAGAAATAACAGAATAATATTATTTATAATAATAATAATAATAATAGTATTTTTATTATTTAATATGTGGAATTTCCACTTCATTTGATTTTATTTCATTTCTCAATTATTTTTTCTTGTTCTTGATTTTAATTGTATAAAGTTAAGTAGTTTGTTTTGTTTTTGTTGTTATTGTTATTTATGATTTCATTATTATTAATTGTTTGCATAGCCTAGTTTTATTTAAGGTCCTCCTTTGTAAATCAGTTTTTATAACTGAATAGGATAGACATTAAATAAATAAATAAAGAAATTTAAAGAAATTTAAATTTTAAACAGAGAAAAATAAAAGTGAGTGATTGCCTATTCAAACCGAAAGTAAGATTTAATAATATAGATTTAGAGGGGTTATGAGGAACGCCAACTAAGCGCCCTTTACGAAAAACTATACTTCATAGTGAGATTAGTGTCAATATTATTTAATTGCTTGGTATTAATTTTCAGCATTTTTCCTCTCTAAGAACCGTACGTTGGAGTTGCCGCACAGCGATGTGACAGGCGCCCTTGCAAGTGCAGCGATCTCGTGGAGAACGTTTGAACCTAGTTTACAATAGGATCTACTACCGCGCGTTCCAAAACACGACCCCCCCACCACATCCAAAACAACGTTTGCATGGCAGGAGTGAGAATCGGATTTAATTGATCGTATCCAGTCGAGGTGGTTCTTTTCTCGTGGTGACCGGTACCCGCAAAGAGGGCTCTCGTGCACATCTTTTGTAATTTCTGTATTCATCTCATATACCCATATCATCATCTTCCCTCTTTCAACTGTCTCATTCTTCTACTTGCGGCACTCTTAATCGCCATACTTACTCCACTTGATCTAGTAATTTAGCTTTAGATCACGGAAACGCGTTCGTTTGTACCACATTCCAGCTCGAGTGTGTTTTCTCAACTGGAGTAATGTGATCCGAGCAACTCGGATCAAGATTTCCTTGCTTTCGTTTTGAAGTCAGAGCAAGCTAGAGTAAGTTACTCGTGCGAATATTGACTGATGTTTTGTTTACCGGACAGTTGGGAAGAAACATATTTATTACTGTGTAGTATTAACTGTACTGAGAGTTTTGTATCAGGGATGTAGGAGATGCAAACAGATCGTTAGTCGATAGAAACTCGCAAATAACCTCAGGTTGTCATGAAATATAAGGTAAGGGGCTGTCTATTAATGTCACACAATTTTGGACCAAATTAGACTCCCCCCTCCCCCCTTGTCACAGTTAGTCACAAAAAGTATCCCCCCCCCCCCTCCCCACTTAATGATGTCACAATCAAATAATAATTCCCTGTCCCCTCCCCGCCCCCCAGGCCTCATAAAACATATTTTGCAAAACAAAATAATACTGGGGAAAAATCAGTCACATCGAGACAAAGAGATCCAATATTTGTATTTTATTTATAGCTTGACTCAGATGTACTCATTTCCAACAGGTCGTGCATTGTAGTGGCAATATTTAAAACAAGTTTAGGAACTAGGTGAAAATTATTGCGGGATTATTCGAAAAATATAAAATACTGAAAACAGCATCTGCATTATAAATGACATTATATGCAGTGGATGTCACAGAGAGCTTGACTCCCCCCCCCACCCCCCTGTCACACATTGTCACAAGTTGAAGACCCCCCCCCCCCCCCCCCCTCCCCCCCTAAATTGCGTGACATCATTTATGGACGACCCCTAAGAAGGAAAAAAATCGGAACAAAAGGTATAAATGAATGTAAGATAAATGAATGGAATGAATCACTTTTATTTGGGCAAACGTCTTGTGTACATTGAACTCGCAGACAGAAATTGAAGTTGTATTCGACGTCACAAGAATGAAATTATTATACAAACTCTGTACCACTTCGTACATTTGATTTAACATTATACAAGACAATTACAATAGAGAGTAGAGCATCTCAATGAAGATAAATAGCAGCTCCGTAACACACAACCACATTTTAATCGGTACTGCGGGAAAGTAATTACGATTGGCACAAAAACGTCGGTAAAACAATATCCCATTTTTACAATCAATCAATCAATGGAATCACATTTTCTGTTACAATACTGAGCAATGATGAAAATTTTGTAAGATGATATAATAAAAATAAAACAATTACAATAATCTCTTGAAGGTATTTTACAATGGCAAGATTTGAATAAATCGTATTTTTAACAACATTCAAAGTAATTTTGTTTGAGTCGTCTTTCACCCATCCAAAATATATACGTATTGTATAGATACAATACATAGTATTAAAATATTTACATAAAATGTTCAAGTATGTGAGCATTACTTGTTCTGGGGCAAACAGTCAGGGAAAGTTATTAAGTATGATTTATGGGTACACACCGGCCCTGATGTGTATTATGTACTTCATAAATTAAGTACATTGTGCTACATTTTGTTTCCTATATAGAGTGGTAAAAATTGTTGACGGCCTCAACAAATGTTTATGAAATTGTGAAAGTAAATTTATATTTTGTTTAAGGCAGATGCCACTTTTGTTTTGTGATGATACTAAAACAGTTTGAAAATCAAAAAGTGAAAAGCCACATTTTCATCAACAGAAAGAGTTGACAGTAATACTTGCTATAAAATCAAAGGGTCTGTAGCCTACATTACCGCCAATTAGACAGACTTACACTATGAAAAAGTATTGCTTAAAATTGACATAAAAGTGTTTCTAAAACATATATATTTTTTTTAATCATCAATAATGAACCATTATAACTAAGCCATCTACAACACTGGTCTTAGAAACACACAATTAGCCACAAGACCACTAAGAAGATGGGAGACAAGACTAGATGTATTTTTAAAACCAAATTGATTTGCACATGGCTGAAGGAGTGTAGAGGTACTAAGAAATATAGTTTGCAACTGTGATGGTGCACGTATGTGTACCGGCCAATAGAAATACCGACTGTTTGCCCCAGTCTGGGAAATGCCCACGAGAATGGCAAGTTAAGCTTCCTGCTACAGAAATCTTAACTATCTAAACTAATAATCAAATATATTTTATAATATATTTCAAATAATCAATAAGTAATTACACTTTTCCTAAACCCTCATTTATATTTATGACACATTCTTTGACACTTTGAGTATTAATATTTCAATCGGACAGAAAACAATTTCTGTAGATCACACTGTAGCAATTTTCTGCTCACACTTATTAACTAATCATTTACAATATCTAATTCACAACGCTCACAAATCAGCTTCAAAACTTGTCTCACAGATTCACAAAATCCATTGGCACATTTGTTTTTTACAACATTAAAATGTATGCTTTATCAAAGTTTTGGAATGTATAAGAGTAATTGCACAGAAATAATCAGTCAACTTCCGTCGTATTGCCGCAAAAGAATCATTGGCCTAACTCGGCAATTTGAATTAAATAAGAAATAATATCGCATTCTGCCGGTGGGTTGATTCTGCCTGTCACTACTTATCATCGTTATTATTATAATATTATTATAATTATTAAAAACAGTACATACAGCTTCGATTGCATATAATTTGCTAGAGGGAAAATTCATGTCAGTTCAATGTTAACCGTCACTTTACAATGACGGTCGATTATACGCATTGACTGACACCTACGATATTAACACTTAATTTAGATTTCCAACATAATTTAAAATAACGATTGATTGAATCACCAACATTTGCTCTTACTTTAATCTAAAGCCTGAGTAAACGAAATGTCACGGACAATCTTCACGTATCGATATGTAAAAGAACGTCATGATGTACACGTCGGCCTACTTTCCGCCGACAATCTACACTCTCTCGTTAAGTCACTAGTTTTGCTGACGAGCAAAGCCCGATTTGGAAACTCTTTCGGCCGAAGCGAATTAAGTACGCACAATAAGTGGCTCGTAAAGAACAATCTTCTTGAGTTTGTGTGCGTTTGAAGATTGAGCTACGCATCACCTCGCATCATCACAATATATAACCACGCACACGGAGTTTTGCCGGCGTCAGGTTGGTACTCGCAAATAACGAGTTACCGTGTAGATACAGTTTTGCTGGTAGAACAAACAAATTGCAACACGCTCCTCTCGAACTATATTCGGCAAAGTCACCGTTTTTCCGGATATTCACAATCGGTAGGTAGGTACAGATAGTCACGTAATGACCAGACGAACGAAACAGTTGGAACACAGTATCGCTCTCAAACGGCGACGTTTGAGCATAGTTGTATCACACTCTTTGAACAAAGAACGTTTTAAATATTTCTTTAACTCTTATATGCAGAATTTTTCCCCCGAAAAATACAGGAGACAAATTATATTGCTTCTATTCTTTTGCGACAAGTAAAATGTTTTCTCACTTTTTAGTCCCAGTTTTTGGTTTCTTCGGGGTGGTGAGATATAGTGTCTTAACCACTCAAGGTAACACTTGTCATACCGGACTGTTTTAAACGTGACACCAGTGCAGATCACTCAAACTGAGCAAGTTCGTGTCGGACGAAGCGACATTGCATCTCTGCACAGAAGTGGAACATGTCGCATGTCGGTCCAAGTGCAGATAGGTGTCGGTCGCGACATCAGACGAAGCCTTGCGCATGTCGCACGGAACGAGACGCGAGTCAGTTGAAGTGGGGGTGAGTCCAGCTGGCGGAATGGCGCAACGAGGCCGCGGCGTCTGAAGACGCCTTGCGGCTGTGATATCACTTCTTGTCGTGCAGCTGTTGGTTCAAGTCTTTCTTTGTGTCCAACTGCTGCGAACCGCCCGGATACATCTTGTCCAGATGCTTCAACGACTCGGAGAGGAAATTCTGCAACAACAAGTTGATAACGATTAGTTTATGTGAACTGTCCATTGCAGTGAGTTTTTTTTTTACAGTGAATTCAAATTTATTGAATTCGTTGAATGCTATAAACACCCAGTGTAACTTGATTGATTTATAAGCATTAGGTTATGTACAAATTTAATAAAATGGTATATTTGTATAATTTATTGAATCTAATTTATCCAATTTATTTTATTTTTATTTTTATTTATTTTTATATTATTAAAATGTATTTATTAGTCTTATTTATTTAATTCGTTGAAAACAGCTATAAACACCCAGTGTAACTTGATTGATTTATAAGCATTAGGGTATGTGCAAATTTAATAAAATGGTATTTGTATAATTTATTGAATCTAATTTATCTACTAATTTATTTTATTTTTATTTTTATTTATTTTTATATTATTGAAATTTACTTATTAATCTAATTTATTGAATTTGTTGAAAACTAAACACCCAGTGTAACTTGATTGATTTATAAGCAATAGGGTATGTGCAAATTAATAAAATGGTATTTTTATAATTTTTGATTACATGACCTTATCCCAATCCAAAAATACCTTCAATATGACTTATTTCTAAATCTTGATTTTTCACCTCGAAATTCTATAAAGACTGTAAGACTTCAAAAATTATAAAAATTTGAAATGAATGATAAATAAATAAAATAAAATAAAATAAATTCACATTTAGAGTCTACCCACTCAGTAACTAAACTGATTTGCAGTGGGGGACTTTAATTTAAAGTGACTAAACCAACCCTGTAGGCTCCGAACACCATCGACGAGTGAGCGATAGCCAATCAAAGATCGATATTTCAAACAATATAATGATACATGTACACTGCAACACACATACAATAGGGGATGATAGTTACCTGTATGGCGGTGAGCGCTGCTACGATGGCTGGCGAGCCGAAGCCATGCGATATCAGCGAGAAGTGCGTCAAGTGTCGCTGGATGCTGGGGTCCAGGATGTGTTGGGGTCGGGTATTACACAGGGGCGACCGGTCTTGATTTAGAAGGTCCATCAGTTCTTTGGTCACTTGTCTACGGAGAGAAAGAGGAAATATCGTTAGTCATCTCAATCATCAATCAATAAATGAATGAATGAATGAATGAATGAATGAATGAATGAATGAATGAATGAATGAATGAATGAATGAATGAATGAATGAATAGTTAATAAATAAATAAATTTGTATTGATAGTCTAGATACTCAGTTGCAAGAACTAATTTTCAGGGGGGGACATTTATAAAATCTATGTGCTCCGAACCCCAATCTTCTGCATTGGAAGCAGGAATAAACCCACTATCCAACGAGTCACACTCACTGTATTTTCTGTCGGTATTATCTTTCTAGTTTTGACCCTTAGTTGTAATATTTTATAGAAAATAATTCAGTTATGGTATTTGTAAAAAAAAAAAAATAAAAAAAAAAATATTACAAAAAAAAACAACTACGAGAAGAGAATCTTTGAAGTAACTATCTGCATGGTTGTATTATTATATTGTGGAAGTGCAGGACACTCATTTTAATGTATTACATATAATATATACAGAGCTTTGTAGGGTAGAAAGGAGAAATGTAGTTATTTGGTGGAGGTGCCGGGTAGACTAAGGTTGGAATTCATAGTCGTCCCCTACACCTAGGGGCGCCCATTGTTACCAAGGTAACAGTTGTTTCCATGTTATTTCCCATAAACAAAACAAATCCATAGCAACAATGGGTGCCCCTAGGTGTAGGGGCCGACTATGAATTCCAACCTAACTTTCGTCTGTGGCGAAGGGGGAAGTGACTTTACTTGTGCGCGGGTACTTTACTAACGTCGACAATGTCTCTAGGCCTACCTCAAAATATTTGTGTGTGTAAATGACGATCTGGAAGCGTCCTTTGGTGTTTATTTTTTACTTTTTGGTTAATGCAAAAAAAACTACAAAGTACCTCCCTAAAAATGGAATTTGATCGCAGACTTTCACTTCCCAGATGGTACATTAACCACTAGAGACCTGTACTGAACCCAGTTTGGATTTTTTAATTTTCGTTTTGATGTTCACCTTCATTGCTACATTTTTATGATTTTTGCTTTGTGCTTTTAATATTGTTTTTCTTATATACATTGTATGTAATTGTATATGCAACGTTATTTTGTAAAATAGTTTTGCAATGCTGAATAGGATAGAGAGTAATAAATCAATGTTATTGTGTGTACATGTGTGTGGTGTGTGTGCAAGTGCATGGTACCTAATTGGTTATGTGGAGAAACTTGTACGCAAGGTAGGACTCGAAAGATTCTGTATGTGTGCCGTGGGGCACTGTACAATTAGTTGCGGATAAGATAGTATGTAAGATAAGACTTCAAAGGCTGTGTGTTTGGGGGGGGGGGTACTTACTTGGTAGCGTGTATGAGCTCTTTCCTGCGGTAAGACTCTGAAGGGTCGGTGTGCTGCCTACTTAGGTACTCCGCCACTTGGCGCGCTGGGAACTCAGTCTCGCAGACGTAGCCGAAGTCTCTTGCCAGGTGGATCGCTTCCCCTGGAACAATAAAGAACATTATGACGAGGCTGTCATGGAACAATAGCACAAGACTCAATTCCCCAAAAAAATGTGGCCGTGTTTTGTTTCGGACAAACATTGAATGTCAGCCAATCAAAGAAAGGTACAACAATGGAGTTGCCTAGCAACACATTTTGTACGCATGTGATTTCACAGCCACCTCGTGCTATACTCGCACTGGGAGTAATTGTAGGTGCTTCATTCACATTATAAATATACATTCATTTGGGTTTCGTCATTTCGGATACATTAATACATATTATTATAAATAGTATTTAAATAATATTCAGCTAGTAGATGAAAGAAAAGAAACAGAACAAGAGCATTAGCTATATAGTTCATCTGATGATTCCTGTTGTTGCTTTATGTCTCTATTATTGCAATCATTCTATTCAAGACGATGAGAGGTGATAGATACAGAACAGCAATTACAAAAAAAACAAAAACATGATTTATGTACGATATGAACCCACGTCCCTAGGATTCATACGCTTGTTCCGTAGCTCTATTATAATTAAATGTATTAGGGATAATAAACATAAAAAAACAGGGCTATTTCCACTAAAGAGGGACTGAATTGGTAGTTGGAAACAAAAATGTAATCAACAAAATAACATTTTCACAGCTTTTTTTGTTGGTAATTTGTAATTGTTGTTAAATAAAGGATTTCATCCGTATTCACATAGTAAAAATAATCAGGTATAGTTGAGAAACTAAGAATGACGGCCCCCTCCTCATCCCCTCCACTGCTACCCGACCCTCCTCAACTCCGTGAAACAACAAAGTGAACAACTGAAACAAACTGATTTTCAGTTACGTATTTCATTTTGTCAGGTTGTCACGGAGTTGAGGGGGGTCGTGTAGCTGTGGAGGGGATATGGAGGGGGCCGTCATTCTTACAGTTTCTCAACTTTATCACCAGTGTTTTTTATTGATGTTATTTTTTTCTATCTTTACACAAAACACAAAACCAACAGTTTGTCGACTTGTTTGTAATAGTCAAGATGATGACCAACCAAGTCCGGGTCTGATACACTCACGTATACACCACGGACGCTATTTGAGTACGCACGTGGTTTCAAAGTGTATCGTCTCCTTCTAAACCATTTCAAATACTCGGAAATATAATCTGATCCGTCTATATACCGATCGCGTCTCATCTCGATCGAGTAACCGCAAGTGTGAACCCGTATCGACTATCGTGATCGATTTGTCGGCAATTTAGTCGCCATTAGTGAATTGTCTAATGTCGGCCGCAATCACAGCTAGAACAGCCATAGTACGGCTGTAATAAGCAGCTATATTCTATGTGTGTGTCTACGCGTTGTGTTCGAAGAGTGTTTTACACGAGCACGCTGGATCACTCGAGGCACATTACACGATGTAAAGATCCGACGTAGGTGGAATAAACAGTCAATAACAGATTAATAATGCCCGTTGTTATGATTTACAACTAGATATATTAGGTATCAGCTGACTTCTGATAGGTGGCGTCAATGGCAAAAACAAGTTAGCGGACATTCAAGTATTTAGTTGGAAGTCGTAAGATGGGCAGAAGTCAGTGAAAATGTTTAGCAGGCACCTTGTTCAATTCACTGTGTTAAATCTGATTTCGTGAATTTGACTAGGTAAACTATAATGAAAATTAATATATTAGGTACATTAACAAATATTAATGATAAGACTAGGTCATCGAAGACTAGTAGTGTAAGAACCCTCCGTGGTTGTGTAGGAACCCCTCGTGGTCGTTTAAGGCGCTCTTGTGGTAGGGTAAAGTGCCATTGTGGTAGTGTAAAGTGCCCTGTGGTCTTGTAAAGCGCTCTTGTGGTATAGTGTAAGGTACCCTTGTGGTAGTGTAAGGTGCTCTTGTGGTCTTGTAAGGCGCTCTTGTGGTAGTGTAAAGTGCCCTTGCCCGTGATAGAAGACCGATTGTTTTTGTGAGGTGTAATATGACGGCCCAGTCACGTCCGCATAGGCCGGCTCTAATGATACAGTCATTTACACACACTGCTGGCCAGCATAAGACCTCTCTTTGGTGACGTCACACAAGCCCCTAGTGTTGACACACACACACACACACATACACTGCTGGCCAGCATAAGATCTCTTCTTGGTGACGTCACAAGAGCCCCTTGTGTTGACACACACACATACACTGCTGGCCAGCATAAGACCTCTCTTTGGTGACGTCACACAAGCCCCTAGTGTTGACACACACACATATACTACTGCCAAGAAAATACCTTTCGTCACGGATGTAGCTGGATTATATGAGCCCCGACAGGAGTTGTGTATAAAGGGGGGCAATAATGTTTTGCCAGTAGAAATTAAACAAATAAATAGTTTGGGACGTTTTAAAAAAAGTTGTCAGAACTGTGCTTTCGGAAAATGAGTTTTATTCCATTGACGAGTACTTCATATTTTACAAGAGTACAGAAGGTAGTTAAATTGACAAAGTGTAGTGATGTATGAACGAACGTGTACTTATTGTTAAGTGTATGGACCATGTAAATATACAATTAACACAATTTGTAATGGAAACTAAATAAATGAATATGAATATGAATAATAAAAATTCCGTAAGCACAGGTAGTAACTGAATGTAAAATATTTCAAGGAATTGCCCCCATTTGTTAAAACTTGTGTTGGAATGATAATGCGCTGTTCTATATTTAAGACGTTGATCCATTTTAGGTACAGTAATACTATCTGCCTTATAATGCATAACTTTGTCATATGATTGGTTGATTACTGATACAGTCATAACTGGTGATCTCATGACCCGTTTTCCCCGTCATAAATATGAGTGAAACTTTCATCAGGGTTTTATAAATGAAAATTCATTGCCTACAAAATTATTAATGATGATGATAAAAGAGAAATATATAAAAAAGTTCTTCCTAGATGTTAATCCTTCGTAATTAAATACGTTTGTGATCAGGAAGTCAACAAGAAAAATCACACGTACATTCCCTATAGGGTGTATTCACGTATTGCGCATGGTGGCCACATTGGAGGCCACAATAACATGTGATAAGTAGTTCATTGTTACTATGTTTCAGCTGGCGTTTGATGCAAATTCAACTGTTCTCTAACTTTGGTTTGCTATTATCACTTAAAATCAACATAAACAAACTCTTTTGTCTCGATTACTCTTTTAATCGTTTACAAATACATACAATAATAATCATTTTCGTACACTTTATTGGGGGATATACAACTTGTCATATTTCCCCGTAAACAATATTATTCGACTTCTATCGTCAGCTAAATGAAACTTGAAATAGTACTATAGGTGGCCTCCAATATGGCCGATGTGACGTCACGTGAATACTCCCTATTGGGGAGACCAGGGTTCTATTCCCCGTCGAGCTTGTTTTTTCTTTAGTTTTCGCTCGACGAAACTGGATGTATCTCGGTGAAGGTAAAATGTATAAGAGTATTCGTACTCGGTATTCAACCGTACCATCTATTTAAAATGGTCTGAAACGTGGTTCTGTAGAAGTGAATCGGATTGCAAGACATGATCGCTTTCCACGGTGGCCTATCCGAGTCACATCACTTTCATACACGAAGAATTCAATCTTGTCCCTTGTTCAGAATTATTACATTTAATTGTGGTGCGTTTTCCTTGATTATTGCTTGCAGGTAAGTTCGTTTTAACGTAATGACCGCCTTCAGTTCGAGAATTAACCTCTAGATGGCTCCACGTGCAGCTAGGCCACGCCCCCCAGAGCGATATGGATGCTCCGCGCTTGCTCGCTAGGAACGAATTAACTGTTGGATGTTTCCACGATAATTCTTGCGGAGGTATTATTCATTAGAGTTAGACTATTTTATTACGAAACATCCGCGATGTATGAGTGGCTCGCAATGAAGACAAGTTTTCTCTCATTTAGGAATCATTTGATGGAAAACTTTGCGTAATTGTTTATTAATCAACATAAATTGGTGTACACGTTTGAAAATGATTAGAATCGATTTATAGACTAGATGATTTTAATTTTCGCATAAACATGTTTGTGTAAAGATATCTAAACGTAAAAATTGTGTAAATTAAATTAATAGACAGCAATGAAAAATATTGCAGTTGGTAAGTTTTGTGGATTGTATTCGTAATTTTGTTTAGTTTATATATAAATTGTATTAATTAAGTGTAATTTGTTTCGATTTTCGTTTTGATACAAGTTATTGTATCTTATTCGGTGTCTTATGACTACAGCTTTGGTTTCAGGGACCGAATAAAGTAATATATATTATTATTAGTGCGTTTCCAGCTAGTTTTTGTTGTTGTTTTTTTGTAGACGTTTTTAACACGCATTTGTTTACGAGAGCAGTAAACTCGATTCAACCGAATTCACAACAATGACGTGTTAAAATACAAAGTTGTCCACCTTTCTAAAACTGAATAGGTTATACATTAAAATGAGAAAATAAAGGAATAAATTCATGAATAATGAATACCGGTACCTAAATAAATAAACACTGTACCATTTTATTTCTTTGATCTGTTTGTTTTAAACACTCTAGGGACGGAACTTCCCAATAATAACTACATAAGAAGATAATATAAAGAAAAATATTCGTAAATAACGAAATAATTACAAGACAGTTTCATTCTCTCCTTTCTAATTGTTGTCAACACCCCTGCCCAACTCGCAAGAACAATACAACCTTAAAACGACCACCATTGTCTCTCAGCATCCTTCTAGTTCGGTCATTCTCATCGATATATTCGTAAATAACGAAACAAACAACACAGTTTCATTTTCTCCCTTTCTAATTGTTATCAACATCCCAGCCCAACTAACAACAACAATACAGCCCTAAAACGACCACCATTGTCTCTCAGCATCCTTCTAATCCGGTCATTCTCATCAGCGCTCCAGATAGTCCGCTCACTTGTTGAGCTAAACAACGCGAACTCGTTTCCTAAATTACGCAATCTATCCGCGCACCTGTGGCTGGCTGGCTAGGCTTGTCTTAGTAGAGGGGGGTTCATTGATAATTGTCGGTCGGGCTAGCCTGGCCTAGCAGGTGAGAGAACCAGTAACCTCACAGACCAGCCGGGCTACGCGTAGGAGGCTAACGGTAGAGGTGCGGGGACCTACAAGCAACGTACTCAGTCAAGCTGCGTTAGAACTTATACTATCCTGAGGTAGAACATAACCGAGCAACTAGTAGACTTCATACAAAAAAACATGCAAAAAATTTCAAAAACAAAACGGCCAAGCCCAAAACTTGGTGTTCTCTTGTTGTTTTATTGTTCTTTGTTGCGTTTTGTCTCGTTCGTTGTTACGTTGGTTTATGTTTACTGTTTGTTTTCAAACATGCAAAAAAATTGCAACAAAAAAAGAACGGCTAAGCCCAAAACTTAGATCAGTTGTAACAAACCAAAAAAGAGGGCTCACTTACAAAAACGTGGTTTAATTTTGCAAATAATTCAATTATATTCCAAGGTAGACATTCTGTATATGTAGAGTACTATGTATTGCACAGTTCACCTATATCTGTCTCTGCTTATCTCGTTACAGAATTAATTCATGTTATACAATACTCTATTGTATCATATTATTATTGATTGTGTGCATTTAAGAAGGAAGTAACTTACTGTAAATAAAAAAATTTGAATTTATTGTCTACCCACAGAGTTACAAGAACTGATTTTCATTGGGGGACATTGTATTAAGAATTAGTTATTATACAAATTACCCTATAATAATTGTAATACAAAATATTACCAATCGACGATTATCAAGACACCCACAATAATCTAAGAATTACCTTTTTAAATCTGTTATAATTTTAAATTTCTCTCATTTAATCGCATCGTTTTCTGTATACAGGCGAGAGAATTATCTATATAGGTCTATACGATGGAAAGTACTAATTAATGTGTACTCCTTCTAACTGCAATGGTTTCCGCTCGAGAAAACTACATATTTTAACTTTTTTCTCAATAAATCGAGGTGATGATATATCTACACTATACATTAGGAGTCAGTACATAAAAACGCATAACGAGTCGAGTATATTATAAGTGAAACTCCACATCCTGCGCGTCCGAGCAATGTGGAACGAATATCGCACAGTTGCTTACGGACGGAGGAAGCGCGGTTCGGTTTTGATATCCGCTCAAACCAGTGTTTCTTGACTTCCCTTCCTCGGGTCAGTCTCGCTCGCTCGCCATCGTACGTGGGTGTGGGAATCGTAACCGGGTCCGGGTGCGGCAGTGGTCCGCGCGATCACTTCCCGGGAATTAATGGTCACAGGATTCTTTTAACGGTACCGATCTGGTAAGACGCCGCTCCTAGTTTACGGATTGTATAACCAACAGTACGAGTGTCAAAGACAACTGTTACACCCGTGATTGGGAAATATCTAAAATTGTCTACCAAATATAAACCTATTTATAGCTTAACATTAATTTTAAACAACACATATTCATCATGTTGTCTTATAAAAATGTGTAAACGTGTTGTAAATAAAATGTATTTGTTACAATGTCAAATCCCATTTGCAAGAACACAAAAGCACGTATAAGAACACTCATAAATACAGTACATAAAAAGAGTAATACCAGTGGGATGAAGAACCAAAACGGTCTCTTTACGCTTATACCCTTTTTATACTCTTGAAACTGGGAGGTATACAACCCTCAATGTTATTACATTAATGATATGCGACATAAATGTACCGACAAATTTTTCAACATAATTGAACCCAAGGCTTCGATAAAAAAAACATAAATACATCGATACATTTTCACCCCCCCCCCCCCCCCCCCTCTTGTAACTTCTTCGAGATTACGCTTTAAAAAAATGATGTGTTTAAAAATGTATTATGTGCATTCGCGATCAGACAATTCCCTTCGCTTCAAGTTTGTTTCCACCTACCACTCTTCATTGTCTGGAATAGCTTGATTGCAATTATGAGACACAAAGCCAAAAGAAGCACCATACGACTATTCCCTCCTAGAAGTACCAACTGTTGCGCGTCTTACCTTCGACGAGAGACGTTAGTAAGGTAACGTTGGCAGCCTTTCTCCTCCCGGCCGGCAGGTTGAGTCCAATCTTCTCCAACTTCTCCCTCAGGAGTCGGCCGCCATTCTTGGACTTCGCTCTGTAATACAACACATGGAGTGAGTTAGTCACGTGGTATATTACCCTTCACATGCACGCTTGCCTGACTTGGTGTTTTTGTAGTTTATCCTATCTAATGGTAGTAGGGTTGAGGATTTTCCCGTGAGGAGCGCTGAGAAGGTGTATCGGGGGTTGCGTACGCGCTACAAGTAAGGGGTAGTAGGTTTGAGGTAATTCCCGTGCGGAGCGCTGAGAAGGTGTATCGGGGTTTGCCTACGCGCTACAAGTAAGGGGTAGGGTTGAGGAAATTCCCGTGCGGAGCGCTGAGAAGGTGTATCGGGGGTTGCCTACGCGCTACAAGTAAGGGGTAGGGTTGAGGAAATTCCCGTGCGGAGCGCTGAGAAGGTGTATTGGGGGTTGCATACGCGTTACAAGTAAGGGGCAGTATGGTTGAGGCAATTCCCGTGCGGAGCGCTGAGAAGGTGTATCGGGGGTTGCCTACGCGCTGCAAGTAAGGGGTAGGGTTGAGGTAATTCCCGTGCGGAGCGCTGAGAAGGTGTATCGGGAGTTGCCTACGCGCTACAAATAAGGGGTATGGTTGAGGAAATTCCCGTGCGGAGCGCTGAGAAGGTGTATCGGGGGTTGCCTACGCGCTCCAAGTACGGGGTAATAGGGTTGAGGTAATTCCCGTGCGGAGCGCTGAGAAGGTGTATTGAGGGTTGCCTACGCGCTCCAAGTACGGGGTAATAGGGTTGAGGTAATTCCCGTGTGGAGCGCTGAGAAGGTGTATCGGGGGTTGCCTACGCGCTCCAAGTAAGGGGTAAGGTTGAGGATTTTCCCGAGCGGAGCGCTGAGAAGGTGTATCGGGGGTTGTCTACGCGCTACAAGTAAGGGGCAGGGTTGAGGATTTTCCCGTGTGGAGCGCTGAGAAGGTGTATCGAGGTTTGCCTACGCGCTACAAGTAAGGGGTAGGGTTGAGGAAATTCCCGTGCGGAGCGCTGAGAAGGTGTATCGGGAGTTGCCTATGTGCTACAAGTACGGGGTAGTAGGGTTGAGGCAATTCCCGTGCGGAGCGCTGAAAAGGTGTATCGGGAGTTGCCTATGTGCTACAAGTAAGGGGTAGTAGGGTTGAGGCAATTCCCGTGCGGAGCGCTGAAAAGGTGTATCGGGAGTTGCCTATGTGCTACAAGTAAGGGGTAGTAGGGTTGAGGTAATTCCCGTGCGGAGCGCTGGGAACGTGTATCGGGGGTTGCCTACGCGCTACAAGTAAGGCGCACTATCAGTAATTTGTTTTGTACAATACAATGTACATTGTAAGGAACAGGTCAGGTAATACATCTAACTGGTATATGTGATAGGCTAAATTTATTTTTCATACTGTGGAAAATATGTAAACCAATAAAAAAGGGGTGAAGGAGAGTTATGGCCTTGAGGGTTGGTGGGCATTTAGATCGCAAAGAAGATTGTGAAAGTTGGAAAAGGAAATATTAAAGATGATGAAGGCCATTTGAGATGAAAAAAGAAACTACAATAGATTTGGCTGAGAGCCTTCTTTGCGGGCAACGGTCACCACAACCTTAAGCTCCAACTAATTATTAAAGAGAGTTATATTTATTCGACTTATTTCTATTGATTATTGATTAATCTTGATCCTAACTTCAATAACTGCATATGATTATGTTCTAATTCTTAGCAATATATCACTTTTTATGCATGAATGAGTGAGACGAAACACAGAAAGAGAGGGGGGAATCAAGTGAGTGTTAGCGACCTGAACTCCAAACCTCTGCTATGCTACATGCTAGCGTTGAGTTCTCACTCAACGATACTAGCAAACTACAGCTTGCGTCGACCGGGGTTTGAACCCGCGCCTTGTGCAGTCAAAGCACTGCCTAGTGACCTACCAGGAGTTGAGACCACAGGGAGTATACTGTTATTAAATCTCTATTTATTCTACTACACTAAAAACGACCATGCAACGCAACGACTTTAATTATCTCGCTAATTGTAATTCACATTGATGGTCTCGAAGACGTTTAAAAATGCATTAAGCAACCATTTAAATGTAATTTGCAATTCTCGATGAAATTAATTAAATAACTTTGTGGACATAAACTACCGAATTTAAAGACTGGTAGGTAGGCTAATTATGGTGAAGTAATTTTATAAAGTTTTTGCTTGAAATAATTTGTAAAGATTAGCGCTTGTGATGTTCTGGAGGTTTGTTTGAGTGGATCGTATGTCTCAGAACAAATGTTGGGTAAGAAACGAAAGGTGTTCACGCAAACATGCGGAGTGATTGGCGTGACTGTATATTGGTGTGACCGCAGAGATTGGCGTGACCAAAGACAGGTCGACTGTTTATGTTCATAGTTGTTTTCAGAAGACTAGTTTGGAAATGGATAGTTTGTAGATATGAAACTTGGAAAATTATGTTAAATTTTTAAATATTTTGATATCACAATAACAAACTAAATAATTTACTTAAATCTCAATCTGGCAAGCAGAAAAACTTAAAAAGCCCACGGCTTTCTTTTTGACACAGACTTCGCAAGGTATAGGCTCGGTTCCTAAGCAATGAAAAATAAGTATAGACTACGTTTACCAACAATTTATGGTATTGACGGTGAAAGAGGAGAAAACTCAGCACACGTGCTGATTTTTCTAGACAGTGCAAGGTATGTTAAATTACTTGACAATGTAAGGTACGTGTGCTAATATTTTTCGAAAATGCAAGTATAGTGCTAACTTTCTAGACAATGCAAGGTACTAAGTTTCGATAAAACAATGTGTGCTAATCTCTAGACAATGCGTGCTGTACTAAATTTCTCAACAATACCAAGGTAATCTGGCATCTTATAACATCACCATAACTGATCAGTGATCCAATAAATACTCATCAACGTCGCTACCAAGTTAATTAAACCCGAACCAACAACCGAGGTCGGTCCGAACTATCCCGATGTGTTACGATGATCGATTCCCGTGTTACATCGACTCGACACAAAAACCAAATTTGTTTAATTACAGATTGACAAGCAGGCAAGCGATAGTGCCTATACCTATATACATACGAAACTAACTCAGCCGCTCCGCTTCACTTCTAATCGAGATTTGATGTGTGTGTATGTTAATTAGAAATCGTATCTCCCTATACACACTAATGGCGTGTCAAAGCACTTCATTTTAAACGACCTGAAATGAAAACGGTCGTTTGTTATCACCGGGAATGACCGTCGTATATCAATGGCAAATAAACAAACAGACCGAGGTTTTAACGACTCAATTACTTGTCCGTAGAAATGGCGTAAGAGGGCATTGAACCCTCTCTAAGCTAAGGTGTGTCCTACACTATAGCTATAGCACCACACTTCACATGTTAGAGTAGCTAAGTCATCTCTTGGTGGGTCGGCCGGCCACTCGATTTCGGCTCTCAACTTTTGAACTCGAGCTACTGAGGTAGCCGAGATCATTTTTTAATCGACCCCCCCGCCCTACCCCCCAACACTTATCATGAAAAACCCGCCCACTGGAGAAATGTGCAAGTGTAATTTAAATAAATTCACATTTAGAGTCTACCCACTCAGTAACGAAACTGATTTTCAGTACAGGGGGACTTTAATTTAAAGTGACTAAACCAACCCCGATAGGCTTCGAACACCATCGACGAGTGAGCGATAACCAATCAAAGATCGATATTTCAAATACGAAACATATGAATCAGTGATTGGACAGTGCGAACACCTGCGGACAAATGCCAGAATCAACAAGGCCGATTCAGAACAACTTTGATTTTATTGAGTGCTTCGTTGCTAGGACATATATTAATAATATTATATATTAATTATATTATTAATTTATATTTATAATTGTTTTTTACACGTACTCGACAACTACAGGTCATACGACGTCGTTTTAATCAGATTCATCACACATCCATCGAAGGGCGGGTCGTCATAAGGGGAAACCAAATTATTTGATGGGGGTGGAGGGGGGGGGTTGTGGTGCCGAGAATGAGATAGGGGAAGGGGGTTGTTAGGTCACAAAGAGGGCCAGAATGAACGTAAGAAAACCTACTGTCAATCTATAAGAGTGGCGATATTATTACTATCTACTTATTATTCATAATTCATTTCATACACAAAATACTTGAAAACATATCTAAATGATTCAAAATGTAATTACAGGTGGCAACAGTGACGACCCATTAAATACCAGCCCACATTGTTATAAGGGATTTTGTTTTTTATAATTTAAAAAATCAAAGAAATTAGAAATTATCGAACAAATTATTAGAAAACAAGCTTTGATTTCAATAAAACCAACATCTTTAAATTCAAAAACGAAATTCACTATAAACTTCACCTACAACTTCATTAAGTATTTTCTTCAGTTTTATTGCGAATTAAAAAGTGCAAAAAACGTTGCCAACAACCTGATTGGTCTAACTCTATAATCACATCTCCCTATACGAGGGGGGTGACGCGCGACGCTCGTTACCCCGTGAGGGGGGGGAGGAGGAGGAGGGGGTTGGGGGGGGGCAAGTGTATATAATGACGCAGGCAAGACGTGCGGACTGCGCGAATACTTCCATTAGGCGAGACTCGGATCGTGAAGTCGCGGCCAAGAATATTCATTAACGCGACTGATAACGAGAACGGGTACGTGACGTGGCTATGTTATTAAACTTCGGATGGTCGCGCCCGTCGAGTAGAGATGCACCAATTAGCGGGCGCGACGCGCGGCGTTGAAAGTGACGCCACTCCTGACGCGCGCGTATTGCGTCTGTGGTCCCAGACCCAGTCCCAGTTCCAAGGAAAAATACAAAAAAAAACATTAAATTTCCGATTTTACTGTCAAATTATTTCACGAGTTATATTAATGTGTATCAAGAGGTTCAATTTTTATACTAGTATACTATAGCCCCAAATACCGAACTGTATCCTTATCTACTGCCTCTTTTATGCACGCTGTTTCAAAGAAAACCATAATATTTCTGGCGCTCTTTCACACTTTCGTAAATGCAGACTTCAGCTTACTAAGAATGTACAAGGCTTATTGGTCATGCCCACCGTGTTAGGAATTTCCAGGTATCCCACGCAAGGTTGTAAATTTTTCCTAATGGTCCTGTTTCAAGTAAATGGTAGGAGGGAAGTAGAGAAGTTAGTACTAGAGGACTCGAATTTTGGCGCAGTTGGCCGAGGTCGATTAGGCGTTGGTCTAGTAAACCGCGGTCTCTGCGTTCCAGGTTCGAATCCTGGCTTGGATATGGATCTCATGTGGCGTTTCTTCATCCTCATAATCACCCACTCATAGTCTCGATTAGCCTCGTCGCAAAAATATGGAACGTAAAACACCAAATATCATCATTCATCATTATTATCATCATCGTAAACTTGTGACTAGAGGCGCTTTAATAGCAACACGGCAACACGTTTTTTCCGGACCGGCAGATCACGTGAACCAATCAGAAACTTGCCGAGCCTGCCCTGATTGGTTCACCTGACTTGCCGGTCCGGAAAATACGTGTTGCCGTGTTGCTATGAAAGTGCCTTAGTTATGTTGGGGTAACTTTAGTAACTAGACAGACGGTGCTTACCTCCGTAGGACGCCCCCTAACAGCGACGCGTTGAGACATTCAGGCGGGGAGAGTCGCCTCTGTACCTCGCCTACCGTCACCTTGTACTTGGATGTGGATGAGAGAAGCGACAGCCGACCGGGAACCGAGCAGAATACGTCTGACGGCGCCGTCGCACTCGACAGAACGAGGTCCTTGGATCCGTTGTCGTTGCGAGGTTTTATACCTGAAACAAGAGGACACGCACGGGATGAGAGCGATGACCTTGAAAGTAAACGAACAATTTTCGGGAGTCACATTTGTAGGGCATCGTCAAGACATTATAGCCTGAGGACGAACTCCCGAAATACTGAAAAACCCGTGACACAAGAAAATCAGTTTTTCGAGAGTCAGATGTTTGGCATCGTCAAGATAGATTTAGTCTGACGACGAAGCTAAACCACAACTCCCGAAATACTGAGAAACCCGTGACACAAGAAAATCAGTTTTTCGGGAGTCAGATGTTCGGCATCGTCAAGATAGATTTAGTCTGACGACGAAGCCAAACAACAACTCCCGAAATACTAATAAACCTGTTTTTTTATTACTGTTGTCAAATTTTACAAATACACATCCCTAAAAAACTATAGATAAAGCAGGTGAGTAATTTTTTTATCAGAGCTTGTTATCGTTCGTTTACTGACGATGATATTCTTGGAAGTCCCGAAACGCGATCATCTGTTTTGAGCGCACTGTACACAACGTAATAAGATGGTCTTACAAGCTAGACAACCTCCTTTCAGTACTTTACTGACGATGATATTCTTGGAAGTCCCGAAACGCGATCATCTGTTTCGAGCACACTGTACAACGTAATAAGATGGTCTTACAAGCTAGACAACCTCCTTTCAATACTTGTTGAGAAAAGAAACTAAAAAAAAAACTAAGAATGTTATGAAATAATAATACTATAATACTAATAATAGCCGTTATTGGAGGGATGGTCGGGCAGCTACCAGGGCGCACTCGGGCGGAAGTTATCCGAACAAGCGACGACCCCACTCAAAGAATGCGAAACGCACAGGGGAGGAATGCGTGGGCTACGCACGCACTAAGCCGCACTGCCGGTCAAACGTATAACTTGGACGCAAGAGTTGCTAAAAAACAATGCGTCCGTCTTTTCTAGAGAGCTCGTAGAATGTTTTATAGCGTTCAACGGATGTTATAATATCGTGATTTCACGTGAGTGATTGGGAGTTTCTAAACGCAATAGACCAGGTGGATTATGTTTCATGAATATTTTGTACAACTGTACATCAATGTTTCTAGATACATTCAAATATATTACCAATGCCAGTTGAAGAGAGATAAATTCTCAAAATATATATTGCTTTTATATTTTTTAATGTTTCTATAAGAACGTTTGTATAAAACCTCTTGAAATACAAAATAGAATAATATTTAATAAGTTTTATGTATTCATTCACTGTTCTTCCTTTTCTTTTATGTCCATTTTTTTCGTTTTCCTTCTTCTTTTAAGATCCCAATTTACATTGTTTTTTTAGGTTTTTCTTTTTACGTTTCTTCACAATTTTATACGATTAAATAAAAACTTTGTATTCAAAACTGGTTCGGGCTGATTGTTTTCCACAAATTGGTTTATTACATAATGTGGTGTAGAATATATTTACATTTTATTAGTTTATTGATTACCAGAGTCGGCTAATTCCTTGGGAAGCATCGCATCCATCCCGCAATCAGTGATTATTAAAACTGTAATTGCGGATACAGGGAATTAGTTATAGAGCCTATGAGAACCAGGTGATGAACTTTCGCTGCATCCAGAACTCATCTCGAGTGCTTTACAACTATTTCCGTCCGTCAGGCATCTGTTTGGTTAAAGTAACGGCCGCTAGAGAGCAGGACTGATGCAAGAGTGCCATGCTCTGTGGTTAGAGACGAGCATTAAAAGCAATTAAAAACATTAAGCATAGCATTATAACGAATATAGCATTAGAACAAGCATAGCATTAAAAACTGATATTTGCTTTTTAATAATTAGCATAAATTGGTAAAAACATTGATTTTAATAGAAATTTTGACTTGTTATGCTTCGTTACTGGAAATTACTCACTAATGTATACCAATTTTATGATAGATTGAATGTTTCAAAATATTTGCTGTACAATAAAACTAATGTTTCCAATTATTATGTTTAAGAATTAGCGCAAACGAGCTGCTTTTAGTGAAAATTATCAAAAAACAGTTCACAGTTTGATAGTTCAAATTATTCACGTCAGTGAACCACTGTAGCAAAAAGTCTTGTCCAGTTTTATACAAGTGTGTGTTCAGTTATAGCGAACGAGGGGCGGTGAAGGGGAGAGGAGGGGGGGAGGGGGGGGGGGGAGTTGGTAAGTGCCCTCATCTTAACAAGTGCGTTTCAAAGGAAAATCAATCAAAGCATAACACGATTAGATTTTCGCCAAGTTAATGAAACTTCAAAATGTTTGCGCTGTCCCCTTTCCTGATCGAATGCCTTGGACTCGCCCCCACCCCCCCTCAATCCCCTCCCCTCTTTCCGTTCATATCTTTTAATTCATGCAATTAACAACCCTCACCCTACCACGAGACGATGGCCCTCGTTGCTCGGCAAAAGCGCGGTACCCCGCTATTGGAAGCGAGTGTACCCCTCCCCCCCCTCCCCCCCCCCCCCCGAATGGGGGCGCCTGTTGCGCGACCCGACTGCTAAAAGTTAGCGAGGAATGTTTTCAAATAGTTGCCAAGCTTTGCATGCTACAATCCCCGGCTAAAAGACTTCCAAAACACTCAATACCAACAGTTAAAACATGCTCACATTCACTCATTCTGCATTCGAGAAGATATTTTAATTAAAATAACAGAATAGAACAGAGCGAGCGGAAGAGTCGCTTATAGCTGTTGTTGCCTCTTTGCTCGGCTTCTTGGAGAGTTTCAATGATGAAGCCGTCTTCGTCGTTGTTGCATGAGAGTGCGGGGAACAAAGACCTATTCGTGTTTTATGCAGAGAGGGGAATTGAGACGATGTTCGGTTTATCGTGTTGGTAGATAGTGCATGGTTATTTGATGAAGAAAGTGTTCAATAAATTATATAGAATATTACTCAATAGTTTTCATAAATATAAACAAATTGGAGGGTAACGAAAATTGGACGATATGATTGATTTGATAAAATACTGATAACGAAATTAACTCATATTTTATTCCTTATTTATAAGTACCTAGTAAATTTACTATACTCCGCCCAGCCTTGAGAAACACAGTGGATGATTGAAGTCAAACCCTATTGTTCACGCTAGAAGCGGCCATAAAAAGAAGGTTTACAGATATCATGAAAACATTGGCCCACGGAAGTCGGAAAACATCATCATCATTCTTTTAATGGCCGCTTCTAGCGTAAACAATAGGGTTCGACTTCATTCATCCACTGTGTTTCTCAAGGCTGGGCGGAGTATAGTACTTTTTGTATTGCAAGTATTTTTGCATAACATATTGCTGCACTTTCATAAACAACGAACAATATTTGAGTTATAACAATTACAATTTAAAAATTAGATTATTGTTGATGACACTGTTAAATTTAAATTACTACATTCTGCGTCAAAACGATGATACACGTATTTCATATAATTAAACAATTATTTATGTCTACACAAGGTTTTCAACAATAATGCTGGCAGTCATACGGCCTCATAGGACTAATTGCTTTCATATTAATTGAGCTCTACATATGAAACTCTAATTTATTTACATTGACATAAAATACAAATAGAAAGTACACTGGAACGTTTACAACTCCTAACAATGTAAATTCACCGACAATGAAGCTTCTCTAGACCGTAATCTAGATCAATAGCGAGAAACAGGGTGTGGCAAAAAACCCTCGCCACAACTTGTTCTTTGCACACTTTAAATAGTAATAATAACACACTCATGCCAACTTCTTTTTTTTTCGATAAAATAATTACTGACAAATTTAAAGAACGAGATTATCATATTACGAACGAGCGTTTAAACAAAACTTATCGGTCGTCTGTCGGTGGGCGTTCTAGGATTTCTCGGACGGAAAGTTAACTACTCGAGAATCTATAGAAACAACTTTCGAAGAAGAGTCTATAAATTTATCTTCGGAATAGCGAACCTCCTCCCTTCTTCGTAGGTTGTGTGGTCACGGATATATCTTTATCTCTTCAATGTATAGACAAACGAACGGGTTATACATTTGCATTTAGACTATCGAAAATCAAGTTGTCGTCATAAACAGCTGACAGAATGACAGTGACAGTTAGCTACAGACAGCTGCTCTGTCACTTCATAGAAAGAACGGTGCTATGTTGGTTTAGTGTCATTGGGTAGAGAATGAGTGGAAGGGGGGGGGGGGGGGGAGAAGTGGGCGAAGTTGCATATTTATATACAGGAAAGTAAAGTTGACACATCGATAAAGGTGGCTCAGCGGTAACAAGATGCAATAGTTCAGTTCGGGAGGTCGACGATCGCAATAAAGCCCCAACTACATTTGTCGACATCGTGATCGTTATCGGGATCGTTATCGGGATCGTTATCGGGATCGTTATCGGGATCGCGATCGAACATTTTCTCGTGTAAAATCATTACGTCATTACGATTTTATTGTGAACATCGCTATAAGAACCATATAAAAGTTAAGTTTTTCACGATTTCCGTATTAATTGGGATCGCAATCCAGCGATCAGCGAACCCCACTTTCAAATACCGATAGCTGATTGGTCACTATTATGCAGTCGCACATTCTGTGACGACCACATAGGTATTTTTTTATTTATATACATCTATTTTTTCGTAGGTATACCCGTTATAGGGTGCACACCAGCTTTATCTGATATGCCCCTCTTCAGGTGACTAGCTAGATTATTAAGGTGTTTGGATAGCTGGGACGGAATGTCCGAGAGCTGATAGTATGACTCAATCCCAGCATTCGCCTTTACGACTGAGGAAAACCTCGGAAAAAAACTTCAGTCAGGACTGCCGGTGACCGGAATCGAACCGGCGACCTCCCGAATTAGAGTCTCGCGTCTTAGCGCTGAGCCACCTCTTTCGGTCTGGTTGTTTCGGAAGAAGTATAGTTTCATTATTTACAAAGGTTTGCAGGGGAAGACAGTATTAACTAAAATCAGTTCTCGCTTTTGAAACTAAAATGATCAGCAGTCTGTATTTAAGCCTTGATAGTTCATTGGTCAAGGCAGTGAGATGATGGATCCTTCATGGCTACTTACTAATTTAGAATTATAGACCGAAACGTTTTTAGAGCTTATAGTTTTCAAAAAAAAAAAAAAAAACCTGCACTTACAATTTCCGGTGGATTCGATCGACAACTGTAACGATACAAGATTACACATTTACTATACCTTTGTCATTCTCCGAAGTTTGGTCCGTATAGGAGATTCGGTTAATTGTATAAGGTTTTCTTCTTTGAACTAGATAGTCTGTCAGTAATGAAAGGTTGTTTGCGTTTAGCCGTAATGAAACGGAGCCTGTTTTATTGTTGAACTAAAGCGAGGCTGGATGATATAAATCATTGTGACTAGGACAACGAAAATGAAATAAACAACTACAAAAGGGACCAACCACTAAATATCAATATATATTTTTTTTCTAAAAGGCATCTTGAAATCATAAAAAACGAATCAAAACCAGTTATTTGATTTTTAGTGTTCTTTCACACCTAGACCCGGTCGGCGGTTTCACCAAATGTTTAGTCTCGATATTAGCCCCGTTGCTTCAGCTCATGTGAAGGAGGGGCGGGGGAGGGGGGGGGGGGGCTGGTACATATTATGTGCCTCTTCCGATGCCGTTGAAAGTGAGAGAAATAATAAAGCAACATTTTTTTATCGCTTCATCTAATAATTGCGATTTATTATTATGGATTAAATATTATTTATTCGGCTCAGGTGAAGATAAAGGGGGGGGGAGGGCTAATGTACAACTATGATTCATTGATCCGATGGCGTTGAAACTTGAAAGTGAGGGAAATAATAAAGCAGTTACTGTACCTAATAACTGTTGGATTGCATTTGAAGTTAAAGTAGATCCATGAAAATATGTAAACAAATGTTCAAATTTGACTCTCGAGTTGTCGAAAATCGTTATACGTCGACGGTCGAGAACCATGCACTAGTCTACGAATGACCGTCTCTCTTCTCGATAGCCCTCGTTACGCAACGTTATAAACATACTTATTGTTGGATTGCATTTGAGGTTAAAGTAGATCCATCAAAATTTGTAAACAAATTTTCAAATTTTACTCTCGAGTTGTCGAAAATCGTTACGGTTGAGAACGATGCACTAGTCTGCGAATGTCCGTCTCCCTTCTCGATAGCCCTCGTTACGCAACGTTATAAACATACTTATTGTTGGATTCCATTTGAGGTTAAAGTAGATCCTTCAAAATTTGTAAACAAATTTTCAAATTTTATTGTGAGTTGTCGAAAATCGTTACGTCAACGGTTGAGAACCATGCACTAGTCTACGAATGACCGTCTCCCTTCTCGATAGCCCTCGATACGCAACGTTATAAACATACTTACTGTTGGATTGCATTTGAGGTTAAAGTAGATCCTTCAAAATTTGTAAACAAATTTTCAAATTTTACTGTCGAGTTGTCGAACATCGTTACGTCGACGGTTGAGAATCATGCACTAGTCTACGAACGACCGTCTCCCTTCTCGATAGCCCTCGTTACGCAACCAACACCCATGGCCGCGGTACCCCGATCACGTAGTCTCGTGAGCGAGATGACCGCGGCTACACTTCGTGCGCATCAAGTTGGTAGCAGCTCCCTGTAATGAGTGCGGCACGCGGCTGCCAACCTGATGGCGTTAATTATTACATTCCCGCTCGGTAGCCGTGGCCCGTCCTGCCTGGATGGGTGCTTGGCAGACAGGCCCACACAAAAACACGGGGCCTGACTTCGCTGCATGGGCTGTGGCGGGTAGACATAGGTGTATGGGAAACCACGTGTAAAGTAGAGGTACGTTTTATTATACTATTACTATAGTCTTAATCTGGGCATTGCACCATACGCAGCCTTTATTTTATTTTATAGACCTTTGCCAGCAACTCTTATTTTGAAACCTAGAGTGTTATTAATATAAGTTTAGTATATACAGTAAACATTCACATGTGGGTACGCCTTTCAGAATAGTTCATTTATTATTATATTAGACTAGACTTAGCAATAAGATTGACGATGCCTATATTTGTACTATGTATTAATCGATAGGCAAATAAAATTTACTTACTTACTAGAGATGTGGGAATTTAATATATTAATCCTGGCGGGAAAACTATAGATATAGATAAGAGGACATCTCGTGGGTAGACTAAATTATTACCACAGGATGATTTCGTTGTATTTTGTGAAAATATTTCACTTTTATGTACAAAATATAATATCTTTACTTGATCCAGTCAGATACGTACTGTGGAAACGCTATACCTACATCAAATAGTACAAGTGCTATCGAATGTAATTACATTAAATTAGCCTGCAGTAGACTTCTACATATGTTCACTGTTATTAAAGTGCTACATTTTAACTTCCTATAAAAAAGGAGTTGTGAATCTTATGAACAGCAGTAAAGCATGTATATATGGTGAAATGCATGAGTGTTCGAAGAGGAAGCAGTGACTGGCTGTCAAGTATATATGCGACACATTTATTATTTGCCCAACTCTACCGGACGAACCTTATAGTGTTTTTCTTTGTGTTGGCTGTCTGTTATAATATATATTGTTTCAATATTGGTAGCACCTCTGCTTTCTTCGAATGAGGGTCGCTACAGTTAACCAGAACTAGGTTACAGTTTTAGACGCCTATTAAAATATGAACACCACACTTAAGTCAGATTGTTACGGGACTAGGTTCGTTCAAGAAACCAAAGAAATTTGCATTTTTATGTATTTTCAATAAGTTGACGGTTCTTTAAGAAAGTTGTTTGGTACAGCCGGACAGGTTGACACCAAGATGGTAGCGACAGACGCAATAAAATCATTTCTAAATCATATAAGATCCAGTTTGACTTGCATCTAAAATCCTAGACACTCATTGTGGTGCTGGAATCTCTACCATTTAGAAACTATTTTGAATTGGGAAATCGTGTCGCATCGACATATGGTTTATGTTTTCAAAAAGGAGACAATATATAATACATTTTTTAGAACTATCAGATCAGAGTCATCAGTATTATGACTGACCGCTTAATATTAAGCCCGCCACTAACTTTTTCCCTCCATCGCAACCACTAATCAGATACGTGGTTGCAATGGAGAAAACGAGTTAGCGGTGGGATAAATATTTAGCGGGCCGTCATTTTTACCGAGCCAAAATCTTCAAGTAGAACCCCATACAAAACATTACCAATCTTGTATGCATGCATCGTTGTTTTCGTTGAGCATTGTTATAATATCTAAACACAAATTTTAATTATTGTTTTGATATTATTGAAGATTTAGGGGACCACGTAGGATATAGGCATCGTTGTCAGGATAATGTTGTGAAATGGAACTTGCTAGTTTCGTACTTAAATGGGGGGGGGGGGGGGGGGCGAGCGAGGAGGTAACGAAGCAACGATTGTATCGCATATTCCTCACGACATATTGGCAAAGAGAGTGTCTACCATCCGTGGCGCATTCTATCGGAGAACGAAACCTAGCCGAAACTCCAGAGGGGGGGGGGGGGGGGGGGGAGAGAAGGGGGGAGAAGGGGGGAAGTATTGGTCAACGGCATCAAAGCAGTCAACACGCACACACAAGCAAGGACCGTGCCACTAATTGCTCGAATCTTCTAGACCAGTAATTAAAACTGCAAAAATATAAACATATATATACACACAACTAGACATTAAATACCACTCTAGATAAATTGCGAGCGTGATTATAATTGAACGGGAAAAAAAAACACCACACACTATTAAAATCTAAGAATATAAATGTTCCAGGAAGTTAAGATTGTGTCGATCGATAAAACTGTACTTGTTTTCCAACTGTCCACTCACTCAATATATTGTAATTGAATTTTTACAATTTATTTTCTTGTCAAGATGTTATCGGTATCGTCCGCGTGAGGCATATTATGACGTCATTATAATGACGCATTTATTAATTATAGTTGAGAAACTGTAAGAATGACGGCCCCCTCCTTATCCCCTCCACTGCTACCCGAACCCCCCCCCCCCCTCAACTCTATGAAACAACAAACTGAACAACTGAAACAAACTGATTTTCAGTTATGTATTTCATTTTGTCAGGTTTTCACGGAGTTGAGGGGGGTCGGGTAGCTGTGGAGGGGATATGGAGGCGGCAGTCATTCTTACAGTTTCTCAACTATAACAAACACTTCTACGCGGCAGCTTAGCGGTGACAATGACGCATGGCCTGGGTGTAATTGAAAAAATACAGCAGATTTCTTCGTATGAGTGGTTTGAAGTGGGAAGAAATATTGGCTTTTCTGGGTTTTGGATAATTAATTAAGAAATAATGTCAAAGAGTTTTGTTTCAAATTAGACTAATGTTGCTGGATTGCAAGAAGTGGTAATCGAACCAAGAACAGTCTGAATCAGAGTTCCTTGCAAATATACAAAACCACTGAAATCGATAACCTACGATGAAGTAATGAGAGAAATACAGCGAAGAATACAGCGAGAAATCTGGGAATATACTATGCTGCTTATATTAAGCCACAGACAGCTCAAGTCCAGTACAACTGTAAGATAAAATGTTATTCCCAACGTTTTCTTATGCGAATTCCCCTGATAGCAAATGCATTGCAATTTATATTGATTTATATCGAGATGCATGTCTTTAAAAGTATCAATTGTACTTTGCGCGCAAAATACATCTTATCAAATACTATGTTTCTTGCAACTTATATTGATCTATGTCGAAATGCATGTCTTCAAAAGTATCAATTGTACTTTGCGCCAAAAAACATCATATCAAATACTTTATTTCTAAAAATATATAATTTTTCTTATTTTTCCCTACTCTGCTGTGCATCAACCAATTTATTTACTGAAAAAACAACGCCACGATTAAGGCATTTAAAAACAGCATTTCCACATTCTTAGCCGATCACCTAACTAAAGCGAGGTCCACTGAACCCTCCCATCCCCTCCACCTTTAATAAACTCTCCCACAAAAAAACCTACTTATCTTTATAGACGGAAACTCAGTGTCCTAAAGTTTCAATCAGGCAGTTCGTTTAATTAAGAAGAAAGCTATTTTCTGCGCGCCGAACCACCTGTGGAATGTCCAGCTATAGCTATAGCTATGATCCCATCCCAATCAGCGGTATTATATTCTATCACCTTGTTTCGTCGTCTTTGATAACTCTTTTAATCCCCGGCATTCCTCTACTCAATAAAAGAACCTTGCTAAGGTTGTAATAAACGGTTGGAGATTCTAGGCACGTATCAGACTTGCTTGCACTTGGTAGTAGGTACCTATATACTGAGACCACGGGCTATTTTCTGTGTGTGTGCCCCTGTTGAAAGACAGGTAGTTGAAAAGATGCAACAACAACAAAAAATACTCTCAAGCCCATTCAGCCGTAGTCATAACAACAAGAGCCATGAGGACAAATTGATTAATCGTTAAATTTGTTATTTGATGCGCTTTTGTTATAAACTGACGTTGGAAATTATTATCGCACACAAAAAAGTGTGAGCTACAAATTATTCTGGTAAGTAAAACAAGACTGAAATAAAAATGAACTGCAAAGAGAAAATTAATTAATCTCGTACAAAATGTCTCGTTTTATGACTGGTATCCAATTAAATATGACATTGATTTCCGTTGTCTTAAGCTAACAATTTAAGGCCTACTTTCATATTCATTTCAGTTATATGTTATAGTATAGAATATTAATTTTCATTGGCGAACGTATTCAAAACTATTTCATTTTTGTAATTTTCTGTTAAATTATTTTAGTCAATAAGTGGAATATAGGTACGCTAATATTTTCGTTTCTATCGATTTATTTAATACACCTACCAAGACGGTATGAAAACACATGGATGAATACGATGCAAGAAGATTACTTCCGTCGAACGTAAACATTCTACTGGACTCGGTTGGGAGTAAAATAAGGAAGAAACGATCAATCCCAAAAAACAACGCTTCATCCACTCTCAATCAATCATTGTGTAGATTAACTACCCCACATTATTAAGCGCTCATCGCATTTAAATAAGAGTATGCTACGTGCTTATATCGAGTACATCATCAATACTCGACCACTCACTGTCTCGATAGCACGTGTAGCCTAAAATCACAAATATATGTGCTACTATAACTATTATACAGTTATATAAAAAGAATAACGAATTCATAAAAAAATCAAGCGTGTTCTGAATAGAAATGCTCGATAATTAGTACTGTATATGTACATTTTATTTTAGAGTAGGGGCACCCACTGTATCTAAATAGATGTTTAAAAAAACAACTGGTTGTGAAGATAAAAAAAAAGTATCAGTACCTTGTATCCTTATCCCAGTATCCTTGTAAAATGTAACTATTGTTTGGAAGCGAATGTCCAATGTTATTGAAAACCACTCTTGTTCGAACTAATCACTAAATCAAGGTCCATAATCTCTGCCCCGACTGTACACGGGCCAGCTTCAGCAACTCGCCCCATGTCTTGTAATTATAATAATAAGAGTGTGTTTTTTATCTCCTCTTATTAATAATATAGGCAGTGTGTTGAATGGGTTCAGTAGCAGTAGCTGGTCGGGAGGTGAGGCGGAGCTGAGTTGAGTTGAGGTGGCTACCTACTATGCTGCAGACGCTGGGTTATTTATCTGTCGCTCAAGACAGAAGCTACAAGTCTAAACTAACTATGAGGAGGATACAACATGGATGGTGGGGTAATCAATGTTGATATCGAGAAAGAAAGAATGATTGATAACAAGCAAATACGCCCATCTATAATGTATGGAGTTTGTTTTTACTTCTTCTATTTTCCTTCATCCCTTTTTAAGAGATCTTAGTAATATTCACTTTCCTTCCTATCACAATTTTTTGTTCTGATGTATCATCAAAGTACTATTTTGTAGTCCTTATACCTTATGTAGACCTAATATTGTTTTCACATTCTAATGATCTATGAATAAATATGTTGTCTTCTTCTGTGGTAGTTTTGTATTGTTCTTAATTGTAATCTTATCTTCTAAATTAATTTAATTTTCGTTTTTTTTATCATGGTATATTATATGGCTGAATTTATTTACCTCTTTTGTAAATCAATTTTACAACTGAATAGGATACACGTTCAATAAATAAATAAATTTTATTGACGTTATACGTATTATTGTTGTATATTGTCTAACAAAAAAGTAACAAAATAATACTATTGAAACGAAAATGTTTCATCAAAATATTCATGAAAAAAAAACAAAAAACAAACAGACATGATATAAAAATAGTGAAATATAGTTAACGTATATTTTGCGGCAAATTAATAATGTTCTAGAACACTTTTAACGTTTCATTAAAAATATTATTACTTTGAAGCTGATCCTTGTTACTGGCTTAGTTAACTACTTGTTATAACATTCTAACTAAAATGCAAATTTGAAACGTTATGTCTTCACTATATAATAATGCAATCTAAACGCATCAGCATGAAATTCCTCTTAAATCCAGTAACCATGGTGATTGGATGCTATTTTTACTTTATTATGCGTTATTTAACTAACCTAACCGTACCGCAATAAGTAAAAACAATAAAAAAATATTTTTTTCCAACCCGGCACTTCCACCAAAGTCCTGATTTCAAAATCATCTTATTTGAAATCAATGTTTAAACTACAGGAATTCATGGAATCATCTTATAATTATTTTTCATATTATGTAAATGCTTACTATGACGTATTCAAATTTATTTTGTAACTAATTTTAAAGATACAATCAAAAACTTTAAATTCGCACGCTTTTCTAGTAACGTGTGTGCATCACCCTTAACTTGGATACTAAATCGGTAAACGCAAACACATAAAACGCTAATTGCAATATCTGCCAAGTACGTCTATAAACTTGCCATAAAACAGGTGTTTGCAGTGGTGTACTTAAGAAAGACGCTTTACTCAAACCATAAATCATCATTTTTAAAATTCTCGCCTTTAACAAAATAAGTATTTGACGTCTGACTAGCATCGTGTAGGTTTCCTTCAACCGACAACAGACCCACACACATTCAAAATGGTTGCAAACCGAATCACACACATAACAAAATTATTATTATTAAATTCTAATATTCATTCGAAGCATAGCCAACAACCCTCAAAATGGCGTCGGAAGCTTTCGAGAGTGACTTCCGAAGTCGGTTATCTCTTAACTAGGCCTCTGATTGGTACATTTCCGGTAGGCTACGCTGTGCTTCGCGAGGGGCGTCCGTCGCATGAAAATGAGCAAGCCCCCCCCCCCCTCCTCCCCCCCCCCCCTACGACTATTTAATCACGGAGACATCTGGCGCGGCGGAACAAGTGTGCCGGTCTCACCCCCTCCCTCCCCCCCCCCCCCTCCACACATCGCGTCAACGCATCTGTCGGATTAGTAGCGTGAAATAAGCGTCATCACTTTGTCGTGCAACGAGGATAATCGTGTCGTGTGTGGCTGTATATCATAGCTGTAATATTCTCAGAAGAGACGGTCGCTCCACGCGGTCTATTTCAACTTAATTCGCCGTGTGATTCCCCGGTAAACTGCTTATATCGTTCTCTTGCTGCGTGGAGTGTACCAGCCGTGCACGGAATGTGCCCTGACAACGTCTGCCAACAGACGAACTGATATTACGATAGCCATTGTGGAAACAAGCTAGCGTAGCCAATTTCACGATGACATCACTTCGAATAACGGATGTTATTTTTAAAGCGAAATAATTCGTTAATTTAAAGACATTAATTTACAGAAAACGTTAATGCCGTAAGATCGCGTTTGGTCCCCTGTGAACGGGATATAAGTGGGCATCACCCCAACGGAAGTAGAAATCAAAAGGTCGCCCACTTGACGCCCTAGTAAACGAGGTGTGAACGAGGGTGCCAAGCCCCGCCCCTTTTTGACACCCCTCTAGCCCCCCCACGCAGTTAGACGGCTAATAAGCGGGCTACTTGCGGGGGGTACAGCCCGGTAACAATGGACGTGCGATATGCCAGGTGCGTCTCTTGTGACGCGAACAGCACAAACTAAAAAACTACTGACTACTTTTCGATTACTATAGGACACGCACAATCGTGTGAGAAATCGGTCCCAAATTAAATTTAAAGAACAAAATTAAATAATGAATTAAATTCATCATCGTCATCAAAAATGATACATGAAATAAATTTTAATTTAATAACACATACGTAAGCGCCGATTTCTGGCTAGTATGATTTTACCAAAAAGCAAATTTAGAGTCGTCAAGTTCGGTAGCACGACTGACTGGCTAGTTTGGTCTGTGGGCTTGATTCTGCTTCCAACACAAAAGTCCAGGATTTAATTCTCAGTCCAAGCTACGCGTATTTGTTTTTTAATTCTAGAAATCTTTTAAATCTCGCCAAAGTAACAAGGTACATGATAAGTGGTACAATGTTCTCCACTGAAAATGTTCTCTGTACGATTGGCAGAGCTACACATCATTGTATTCATCGCACGACTGTACCATATGTCAATCCACACATATACGAGACCATTGGCAGGCCCTCATTTCTGTCGAGTACAAATAATTGTACCCTGTCCGACTTCGAACCATTAGAAACTATAATACTTTACTCGACCGTGGTATTACGTACATAATACATACGTTTCAATATAATCGGCCTACATGGGTGGATTAGCTATTATTCAAATCTTACAACAATGCAGGGGTAAAGGGAGTGAATGAGTATACACATATATGACTACTGTAATATCAAGCGTTGATTCATTTAGAGAGAGCGATATAGAAATCTGCCCATGGAACCATTTTATGTGCCTCTTTGGTGACTTAAACTGCGGTGTTAAGAATATTTGGAGTGTGATGCCTAAGGACTGTTCGTAGAACGCTATCCCAGTATTCGCCTTGTAACTTAGAAAAGCTCAGGAAAAACCTTCAGTCAGGATTGCCGGTAGAAATGTGTCAATAAGAAAGATTCCGTAAGGGATTTTTTACTTAAAGTCCCTATACATATAAATATGAAAAAGTAGGAACAGAATAAATGCGGTCTAAGTAATTTTATTTTCAAGGTGACGTTTAGAGTTTATTTTCCATTGTTTAAAAAAAAAATTGTCAGATAAATTGACTTTGTTTTTTAATCAATGACAACAAAATTACAGTTATCGAATCAATCTCTTTCCCTTAATTCGTTACTGAGTGGGTAGACTTTAAATGTGAATTTATTTATATTATTTATTTATTGTGATAGGGACTATTGTAGCGGGTATTGCTTCGTTTAAGACACATTTTAAAAACGAAAACATGTTTTCATGGTCCATCACAGCGCTAACTACACATCCCACACGTACACGCACGCAACACGTTGCATTCGGCAATAAACCCATGAACATAGCTGTACCGCGACAAACGGTAAATCTGTCCTCACAAACTACACTAGACATTCTTCAAGCAATTAATATCGGTGTCTCGCGCACGGCAATTATTTAACGAGTATACGCTAATCACATTTTTACCTCCCGACCTCTGTAGAATATGGATGCTAGAAACGTTGCTCCTGTCATCAACTATAGGTTAGTGCACAACAGAATACAACACTACCTATAAACAAGTGTTTATAACGATGCGTGTCGGGATATTATTCGCTCATTATACTCATAATTGAACGGTGGAGTTTGATGGGCTTTCTAACGACATACACTACGTGCGGCCAACAAACGGTACAAGTGTAGATGATTGTAGACAGGGGTTAGTTTGAGCCGGAACGCACCGGAACGCAGTTCCGATTCCTTTTCCCAAACCAGAACGCGCGTTCCGGTATTATTTGTTACGTAGGTTACTCCTTAAAAACTCGTGAATTAATTCGTATCTCTGAAAATTTCACAATTATATGTTTTTATTTGTTGGTATGAATGCAAGTTATTCAAGTTTATGAATCACCCCTTGGTAGCTAGACCCAAATACATAGGCAATAATCTTCTGACTGACCACTGCCACTAAACAGATAACTAACTAATAATTACATTTTATATGTGCTCACAATGTATAAATGTGGGCGGGGTTGGTGCCAAATTATAAAAGACAAACAAGATATGCGTTCCGGTAAATTAAGCCATGGTTGTAGAGAACAGTGTTGTGTTGTAGATGATCAATCCATAGAAGATAACTTTTGAGTATGTTTGTCGGACATGAATTCGTTCCTCAAAAATAGTATTTCTCTTTCTTGTGATCTTAGTTCTATAGCATTTTCCGCTATAAAGTCAAAAGTTTCAAATAAATATTTCGGGTGTCCGATAATTTGATTTCAAAGCTTATGATTGGTGGTTGCCGTGGTAAAAACAAGTAGCGATCGATAAAATTGTCCGATTTCACGAAACTTTGAATATCTCAGATTTTGAATCTCTGATTTGTAGCCACGGTTTCAAAAAGTATGACATAAAATCAAGGGTATTTTATTTTTTACCATGCGCTATTTTTGTTCTGAGAAAATTTGGGTAATCTTGGGACTCAAAGTTTGACGATATCATCCCTCTTTCAACTAAAAAATATTTGTGTTCCCGCTAACTTGTCACCAAGACAACCACCATAAGAAGCTCTTGTGTGAGACCCAAATATTTAGTTGGGACTCACAAGACCAGCCAACCATTGAAAATTAAAATCTCGAATGTCCATATAACCTCTTATTTAACAGTTTCGCATTTCATCACTATACATTTCCATTATTATGTTTATTGTTATTATAATTAATTTAATTAATTGTCCCCTAGGGCTCGCGACAGTTGTTCCATCCACTCTTTTACCCGACTAAAAAATAAACAATTACATTTAATTACAACATTTTAGTGTGGAGATATGGGAACGATAGCGTCGCGAGCCCCAAAAAACAATTAAACCTTAGTTGTAATTAAAACTAGGAGGGTAGTAATGAAATTGTTGGAATACTCACAATACTCACTTTTTAACAGGGGGAGGTCGTTGATGAAACCTGAGGTATCATCCACATCGGTATTCTGAAACAGACAAGATCACACTGTTAGTGGTCTAGTGGTTTACAATGTACATACTCCCTACAATTGGGGTTGAAAAGGTAGAAATAAACTGGGCAGGTTTGATTCCCAGGGCAAACATTGAAATATATACTCTTATTCAGGGTGGCTTGAGATACCGGAAAATTTTTATCTGAACTAAGATTAATACATATATAATCGACCAAATAAAAAAAATTATGGTCGTATAGAATACAATTTCTTACAAAATAATAAATAATGCCGACATAACACGACTCAATACTTTCGTCAAACTTATTGAATTCAAGAACAAAAGCGAATCTACAACAGTTGGTAAAAAACTGCAACAATATAGCTTTTCTTAATTGATGCTTATTTGTCCTTGAATTCAATAAGTTTGACGAAAGTATTGAACCGTGTAATGTGGGTATTACAGTTGTTGGTGTTGTGGTTTTCCATGCTTTTCTTCATAAATAACAATAACAATATGAGTTTCGTTGTTGAGTCACTCAGAATAGACTAGATACATTCCGGTGGCAAGAAAAACTATTATACGGAGGAGTTAAGCTGTCAATTGTTCGATGTTGTGTCAATGGAACAGATAAGGAGGTTCTTTAGCAGCGCTATCTGTTGCATATAGTCACGTGGTATCCACGTGTAAACCACGTGGCAAAGAGTCGCGTGCCGGTACCGTCTCCGCGTGTTAATTAGAGTTTAATGCGTGAAGCGTGTCGTTAGGCAAGCCATGCGGAACCCGTGTGTAGAGGATTCGCTAACTCTAGGGCGGCGTTTAGTTCTGGTCGGCTGCCGCCTGGGGCGCTGGGAGACCGCGGGCGATGCGCGCGCCGTCTGCATTGAGCGTGAAGAGTTCTACCGGACGCCATGTTACAATCATGCTTTACCACTACAACACTACATTTTAACACTACAACTACCACTTGTGGAAGGGAACCCGCAACTGACGTCACATCAGGACTTCAACAATGGAACAAATGAATTGAACTGATGGACAAACAACCAGCTGTCAAAATAATAAAATTGCAACCATACAAATAAAAACAAGTGTGTAGCAATAGTAACTTCTCGTCATTTAAAACTTTTAATGATGGACAACGACTAAGTGAAAGTTTTGTGTTTGTATTTGTTTGTTTTTTGTTTTGTTTTCCAAAATCAGAAGACATTATTTTTTGACAGCTTGTTGTTTGTCCATCGATTCAATTCATTTGTTTCATTGTTGTCTTTTGGTGTTGCTAGTGCCCTATACGTACTGATGTGATCAAAACTAAAGTTGGGTTCGTACACAGTCACAACTGCAGCAGAAATTTGATGATTTTGCCATTTAAATTCTTTTACAGTTCCGGTTTGCTCCCCTAGTGGTAATAGGCCTAATACCTAAAATTATAGTTGCTGTGACGTTTTAACTTCTGATTGTGTTACACTATAGTATCTATGATTCCGTTTTTGTATTCTTGCAATTAACACATTGCAACAACCAATTTGTAATCCTGATCATAATTCAGATCCTGAGTGATCAAGCTACGACTGCATTTTTGAGTCCGGAATTACGTTTCGGGCTACATTTCGATTTGGGTAAAAGTTTAATCCGTCATTGGCATCATCCATCTAATAATAACACAATCTTTCACATACCCTCTCGTGATTTTAGTGAACGCGTTTTACTTTAACTCTTATATTTAAGTTAATTCTATGTGAATGGGATAGAAACTCGCTGCTGTGAACGAGCCTAGAATGTCCGTACGTAGATCTGAGTCTAAAACCAATATGTCACACATACATTTAAAACAAGCACAACTGTCAAATCATTCCCCGACCTATTTCATCCGATTCGCAACGACTATTCAAAACCTCTTCACCCCCAAAACACCCCTCGCTATTACCCACTATTTAACAACCTACCCCCCCCATATGACATTTTAATATAGCCAATATGAAATATTCATATAATGGAATAGTAGGTTTTCTCCCATTGAAATGTGTTTGTCAATGGCATTATGTTATTTGTGTGCGTGCCCCTCCCCTCCCATGCAGGGGGGGGGGGGAGGGGGGAGGGGGGGGACAATGAGGGCCCATATTAGCCGGCTAGGCGAACACATGCGGTTCTTTAGAGGCGACGGGAATACTGGGTGTGTTAATGACAACGCGAGGTGTCAAGTAGCGAGTACGCCTGCCTGAGAGCAGGGAACGTTATTTGTAGACGGTTTAGAGGGCAGAGATGAGATGCAGTGCATAAAATACAGCCGGGGCTACACTGATTAGCTAGAGCTTAGGATTTGTGTTCGATACAAATAGATTGACATTTCGTATCTCTAAACTAGAGGCAATATCAAAATTTTGAAATGAACCAGGGCTTAAGAGGAAGCATGTGTTTTGGATTAAATTAGACACTTTCAACAATACCTCAAATGTGTAGAATTTGGTAAAAACGTGATATTTTGTTTAGAATATATGTAGAGCTTGATAGTTTCTAGCCCAAAGATTCCAGAATTTTGATATAGAATGCTATTTTAAAGAAACGACAAAAAAAAAACGCTTTTCTAGTAATTTGTATGATAACGTTAATAAGCGCAAGTTTTTTAATTTTTTATTTGATCCGTCTATATGTTCAACAACAATGCTATCAATTAAAATCTGCGTTATAGCCTAAATTAAATTAAGTGAGTTCTATAATGGCGAATTTGGAGGCCTTGAGATGCCAGAAGCTTTGACGTTCACCGAACATCAGCTAGACAAGATTGAACCATCGGGGCGGTACCTAAAGAACCCAGCGAAGCCGTCTCGAATATAGTATTATGATGCAAAACAACAACTTGTGGATCGTCGATGCATCAATCCCAAATCATTCATCAACAGCTATCAAAAAAAAAATAGGCTAAAGAGGGTAAGGGCATGCCCATAACCCTACACTGGCCATCCTGTCCTTTCATAGAACAGGAAAATAACAATAGAATTGAATGAATTGCTGTCAAAATCAAAACTTTTCTATCCACAATTTCCAAATCAAATCAATGTTAATTCAAATGTTAGATTATGCGATGATCTACAGTAAACCACGGCTCCTGCATTCCAGGTTCGAATTCGAACCCTGGCTTGGATATGGATGTCATGTAGCGATTATTTTCATGATCATCCACTTACCGTAGCCACAATATAAGACGTTACGATCAAATATTTGTGTCACTTCATAAAATACCTCTTTTACGATTCCAATTGGCATACACAAATTTATTGAATTCTCAATCTGACATGATTCAAGTTTAATTATTTAACCCCTTTTACAACCTATAAAGTGTATTCATCCCTCTAAATCGTCAAAACATTGCGCACATATTGGGATGGGTGCCCCCCTCTCCCCCCCCCCCCCCCTCCCCTCTCAGTAGACGAATTTATTAATTGGATATCTCGGTTGTATGGCTTGCGTATCGTCTACAGCTTTTAGTGTTATTGGCTGAGTAGTATAGCTATTTGTTGTGAGGCACACAATGGACGGTTCCACACAAAGCGTGGCCTCCTACTCTTATACTACTATACTATACACTACACACAATGAGCCAACGAACAAGATGAAGTCGATATTAGCTTCAAGTAATTAACTTTTAATAACACTCACTCGCTCACTCACTTGTTCGTTCGTTCACTCTATCTATGCATGTGTGGCTGGCTGGCCCCAACGTGGCTGATGTTCACACATACCCCATGTGAGTACCACATGCTGCCCGAGACGTCGTTTTTATCGGGAAACATTCTAAGGGCCGGTCTTATAATCTCTGAATAAGAAAGCTATTTGTAGCAATTAAGTTATTTAGAGGATTTCAAGGGGTTTGATTGTTGGTTGCCATGGAGAAAACAAGCTATTCGACGAATAAGTAGTTATTGTGACATTGTAAGACTGGACCTTATTTAGTAATTTATGTTTATTGGTGTGTGTATGATTGTCGAGGTTTGGAATACCCGACATTTCTGTCCATCTTTGGCCCAACCGAAAAATCTAGACTGTAAGACAAGGATATTATCGCCAAAACGTCCATATTAGTCTATAAAAGTACATTAAGAAAACTTGTGTTAAAATTGCATCTCCAAATAAATCTTTATAATTATAATATTTATTGCTGATTATGAAAGCCACTAGTATTAATTAAAAAAATGACCTTAAAGTAACAGTAGTTCAAAACATACTACATGTGCCACGAATACAGTGTTCAATACAGATATACTTATCGATTTAAATATATTATATATGTAAAATAGCTTCTGAACTCAAGTGTGGAGATGGGGGTCCTGCGGTAATGTGCCCTGTGATGTGTGTCGATGGCTCTGATAAGAACCATTCATCTGAATGGCCCCAACTTGCCACCGACCTAAGTATGCCATCCGGCTACTACTTTACTTTACAGGCTAATGTATCCGAGATAATGTGCACGGACATCCATCTCTTGTTCTGCACCATCACTGCCATCATCCTATCTGATAGACTGTCTAGTAGAATACCCCTCCCTCCACACACACACACTTAAATCAGGTAGAAGGTAAAATCAAAACTGTTCTTCTACTGTGTAATATTATGCTCACGGCGAAATGAAAAAAAAATGCTATTTTGGTTTCTATTGCACTAGAAGAAAAAAATGAGAGGTAAAATTTTGATTTAAAATACTGACAATTTGTCCCTTTTATAGTAGTTACTTTGATTTTACAGAAACATTTATATTATTTTTCTAAATCATTCTCCCATTAAGAGCGTTCGGCAGTAGGAGTTTTACAGATGTATTGGCCGTCAACTAATTACTCTTAAACTAATAGTAGGATTATTATAAATATTCACCTACTTGTAGAGGAATGTCATATCTATGAATGGTATTAAGTACATTTGTCACCAACCTATTCAAAAATAATGTACCTATTTTTAAACAGATTCTCTGTATTATTTCGCCGAACATTTTCGACGAAAGTAATTTATTTGCATAATTCAAACATGAGTATATTATTTTTGAGCAGGCTTGTCACAAATGTACTTAATGCCATGCGTAGATATGACATCCCTCTGCAAGTAGGTAAATTTTCATAATAATCCTGTTATTTGTCAGAGAAATTAGTTGACTAAAAACATCAAAACTACTTCCGAACGGACCCGCCAGGTGATCTAGATCTAGTAGAGTGAATGTAAATGTTCTTGCAACTGTGCCCACGCGCCGCAGATAACAGTGCAGGAATGTAGCTCGATAGGCGTCCCGGCGCCGCAGACAGACGTCCCTCGTTGCTACGACGCCACCGCAAAATACACGACGGAGTAAAAACAATATGAATTTTAATTTGCTTTTCGCTTTGAGACAGCGACGCTACGTATAGTCCTTCATTTAACTGACACAATATTGAAAAATAGTCTCAATCATATGGGCAAAGGGTATCATATATGGTTGGATTCACAGAACTTCAAGGAATAACGCCTTTTATGATACTTTGGAAATCACCGACTCAACGAGGCGTCACGACGCTTTGAACTTGAACGACGCCTCTTTTTTTCGCTAGCGCATGCGACCATTAAAATCACTATAACTCAAGACGATACAAACCAATCATGTTTATTCTTAGTATATTCTATTGAAAAGACCTCATTTAGTAACAATAATGAAATTATTTGTGGTTTGTTCGACAAAACAGTCTGTTTCAAATGTAAATAGACCTTGTTTTATAATTTATTTTAGAATCACCTTACTTTCGATTGCTCTGAAATCTACAATTTAAATCATACACACGTTATATTCAACAGTAGTATAAATCAAACAATTATAAATCATATGGCTATCTTGAAATGTGTATAAAAAATTTTGTTTGTATATTAGATCATGTTTTGTATTTTGACGTGCCGCGCATTGTGGATATGCTGCACCTACGGCCGCACCGCGTACACAAACATTAGAGCTACGTTTCGTCTCGTTTTTGAACACTGAATATTTTATGACATTATAGGACATTTATGTTTGTATTGTTATTGATTATTGATTAAATTTGTATGTTGATAGTCTGTTTTTGTAAAAAAAAAAAAAAAAAAAAAACGATATATGTATAACACATTTCACGTGTGCTGTAATCAATCAACAATCAATCAATCATTCAATCAATCAATCAACAAATCAAACAATTTCTACAGTATTAGTATACAGATTGCATATTTGTTTAACAAATTAGTATCACAATAAATATAATAAATATATATAATAAATAAATATAATAAATAATAAATGTGTTGTAGAATATGAGCATCATCATCAATAACATACATTGTCTTTACTGAACATTATTTTTGAAACATAAGTTTCATGGAAATAGATTATTACTTATTATTATTAAACAGGTCACTTAGAATGTATTTGAAAGAAGTAGCGTATACCATTCTATCTAAATCTGCGAACATGATTTACTTATATACTATGATTAGTAATTGTTCTTGTATTGCACGTTTGGTCAGAATAATCATGTTGGTCGTTGTGTTATAATCGTAAAGATTGAATGTGCCTGGAAATAGAGGTTTAGTAAAAGCAACGTTTTAGTTAGTATTTTATTCGGTGTCCTCGTTTTCAGAATCGGTAGAATCCATGGGCTGAACATCAATGTTCTCGTCATCGTTCTCAACTCACCATTACTTTTCATTGGCATTTCTTTAAGTTTTAATTGCACACATGTCCGTACATCGGAGTCCATTCATAATACAAAGCAAAGAAGTCAGAAATCAGCTCCAGTACTGCAGTAGGTGCCGGCCGGTTCGCAGCTCATGCACTCAATCTCAATCGAGTCGCCAATATTTTTCCATCCATGAAGATCTTGTGGAGAATTGTTTTGGTTGCATTTCAATTTTAAATGCTCAGACTCAGATACCTGCCTGGTAGTGGTATTTTTCTTTAAATATGTGTTTTAGAAGTGCATGTTGGCATGTTGGAAGGTTTTGAGAGTCAATAAGTCGCTTCCTCGCCCAGAAGAGGGAATAGTTGACATCTGACAAGCTCCAGTGTTTAATGTTGTGGCCTCTGCAATTTTTCAGAATAAATGCAAGGTTCCAGCCGTCTGAGTTTTTAACCTCTTTATCCTTTTAATGGAGAGCTCAAAATAAATATCAGTCACATTCCATGTCTATTCGCTTAGCGTCTCCAGAGTCTTGCAATCTTCAAAACAAATATCTTGAAACACCGTTGAATGTTGTAAATTGTAATAGAATATCTTACCTTTTGCACTAAACTCAAACCATCGATTAGATACCGATAGAGGTGGCTCAACGGTAAGACGGATACCCTAATTCAACAGGTCGCTGGTTCGATACCGGCCCCCGGCAATACTGACTGAAGGTTTTTCCGAGGTTTCCCTCAGTCACAAGATGAGTGCTAGGATTGAGTCATACTAACAGCCCTCGGAAATTCCATCCCAACTACTCCAAATACCGCAATACCTAGTTACTCACCCACCTGTTAAGGGACATGGATTGTCCCTACACAGGTTTCCTACGAAACAAATATTATACTTACCACCAATTAGGTAGACCCTATACCTATGCTGGTGAAAAGATCACATCACTGGTTTCCAGTACGTCCACAGCAGCAAAACTTTCATAAGGCTGTATTTTGCTTTTTTACGTGGAGCTGCATCTAATGAAGCGAGAGCCCATGAAAGTGATTCTACCTCATGTATAGTTGCCTATTTGTAGCAACTAATGTGATATCTGAAAATAGCTCTCTGTCCGCTCGACGGATCAACATTTTCTCCTTGGTTGTAATAACAGTTTTTTCTTCTTTGTGTCATCAAAGGTCTTTAGTTTCATTCCTGGTAGTGCAAGGATTGCTTGTGTTTGTTCTGTTTCGAATGACAGATACCTGCATTTGTGTTTTCTGCCTCCCTTTTCTTGTGCTTGTGGTAAATCGTTTGTAATGGATGAGAAATAATCAAGCCTTTCGTTTTGTTATACTAACTAGTAGTGATTTTTCGAATGGAATATTCCAGTTGGTCACCATTACTTCCACTGGGACCATAACAGATCCCCTAGTTCGAGGAAGGGACTTATTGAATCTCAAAACCTTCCACAATGCCAACATACCCTTCTGAAACACTAAGAGCAACTATCATATAGGTATCTGGGTTCGAGCACTGGAATGAAATCTAAATATTCCTCTAGCAGATATTCCAGCAGATAATTGTAGATTTCAGAGCAATCGAAAGTAAGGCGATTCTAAAATAAATTATGACAAGGTCTATTTACATTTGAAACAGACTGTTTTGTTGAACAAACCACAGATAATTTTCATTAAGGCTGGTCCACACAGATTTTTTAAGCATAAGATTTAAGGTTTTAAGACGTTGTTTTAAGAACAACAATGAAAACAATGTCATAAAACTAAAACTTTGTGTGAACGCCAGTACGTGTTTCCTATGATCCAACTTTACGACTACGCGTTAAACCTTAAATCTTATGCTTAAAAAATCTGTGTGGACCATCCTTTATTGTTACTAAATGAGGTCTTGCCAATAGAATATATTAAGAATAAACATGATTGGTTTGTATCGTCTTTAGTTATAGTGATTTTAATGTTCGCATGCGCTAGCGAAAAAAAGAGGCGTAGTTCATGTTCAAAGCGTCGTGACGCCTCGTTGAGTCGGTGATTTCAAAAGTATCATAAAAGGCGTTATTTCCTGAAGTCCTGTGAATCCAACCATATATGATACCCTTTACCCATATGATTGAGACTATTTTTCACGATAAATTAAATTCCAAGGCTAGAAAAACTCAGTATGTGTGATAAAAAAAGCTTGTATTTCACAATGAACAATGTTGATTGTTTAATTATTATTAATATTATTGCTTTTATTATTATTATTATTATTATTATTATTATTATTATTATTATTATTATTATTATTATTATTATTATTATTATTATTATTATTATTTTATTTTATTTTATTTTATTTTATTTTTTTTATTTATTTTTTTTTTTTACCAAAACAGACTATCAACATACAAATACAATCATCCTAAATGATTATCTCAAGTCCTCCAATGTTATAAAATACTCAGTGTTCAAAAATGAGACGAAACGTAGCTTTAATGTCGGTGTAACCGGGGCGGGCGTAAGCGCGAGATACATACAATGCGCGGCACGCCATAATACAGAAAATTATGTAAAATACAAAACAAATTCTCTGTAGACAATCCAAAATAGCCATATTATTGGCAATAATATGTTTCATATTATTGGTGAATATTAAAAGTGTATGATTTAAACTGTAGATTTCAGAGCAATCGAAAGTCAGGTGTTTCTAAAATAAATTATAAAACAAGGTCTATTTGCCTTTGAAACAGACGGTTTTGCTAACAAAAACACTAATAATTGATAATGTTGTTACTAAATTAGGTCTTGTGAATAGAATACAACTACAATAAACATGGTATGTTCGTATTTTCTTTAGTTATAGTGATTTTAATGGTCGCATGCGCTACCAAAAAAAAGAGGCGTCGGTCAAGTTCAAAGCGTCGTGACGCCTCGTTGAGTCGGTGATTTCAAAAGTATCATAAAAGGCGTTACTCCCTGAAGTTCTGTGAATCCAACCATATATGATACCCTTTGCCCATATGATTGAGACTATTTTTCACGTTAAATGAAGGACTAGTATTGAACTGGACGCTGTGTCCGGCTGCAGAGGTGGAGGGGTGTATTTTATTGTGCGTGGGTAGGGGAGACGCCGGCTTGCGTAGGTTCGAACCCCGCTCATGCCATGGGTGTTGCGTGGGCCCGTCTGATATCACTTGGTATCTCGATCTTACATCACACACACATTTGGTTTACATTTGGTTTGAGTGACGGGGGTTATACTCAGAAATCAGAATCCAAATAATACTAATACATATAATAGTAATTACTATAATGCACTCATAAATAGTAATTATAATAATATATAATAACATTTAAATACAATTTAACTCCCTATCTTCTCGCTTTTGATGAAGACTGGAAATATTTTGCCTCCGAGTACAAAAAACACTAAAATAAATTTGTATTTGTATTTTGGATAAGAACCTCGACTCTATAACGTTTTGCTAAAAAAAAAAGACAGAATAACATACAAATACTTATTTAAAAACGAAAATCGACACAAATTACAATTTATATAGAAACTAAACAAAAGTACGAATATAAATGGTGCATAAATATGAAAATGGACCACCTTCATACGGCCAGAACGATTTCATCGGTGAGACTTGATGGTAGTTGGAACAACTTCCGAAATTTCACTATTTAAAAAAACAAACAAAAAAAAAACAAATAAATAACAATAAAGATTTAATCATTTCTGTCATCGGCTGGGCAGTTAAATGAAAAAGAACAAAGGCGTAATGCAGTCCACGAAGCTCCACAACCCTTCCCTTACAGGTGTGGAATACGATCACCTACACGTGGGAGTACAACGGGTTGTCATAGTAACATGGCTCACAACAATCTCTCCATACAGGAAATTAAGAACGCGTATTTAGCCCACCAGAGCAATTTCGGTTCGAGAGGCGTAATTTATCAATTCAACCCAGTTTAGACCCCGATGTGAAAAAAAAAACGACACGTTAAACGAAATCAATAACCTATGAAAAATCGTTTGGTGATTTTCACCTTAAAAAGCATTTTCTATAATCGAGAGTGTTGGGGTTTGTAATACGTTCGCCATAAAAAAGTATTTGCGATATTTTTTATGAGTGTATGGCTTTGTTAAGCTCTCACAATGATAAGGGTGCTGACGGATCGGGTAGGGGCAGGGGTGGGTAAATCCTATCTCGTTTGCGTCACTGGGCTAAGCACACACAAGTCAAACGCGCCGAAGAAATACACGATTATCCCTAATCTGTCCTGTTGGTATTAGCGGAGCTGAAAACGTTGATCCCACAGACTTGTTGAATGCAACCGATGAATCTCTAATATTATAAAGTTATTTTCTCATTATTTTTTCTCTGTATTAACATTTTATGACTAATTTAAGAAAGTATACGGTATTTTAAGAATGTGAAGATAGATTTAATTTTAACGGAAATTTACATATTTCTTTCAATAACAAGAAGTACTATAGCCAGCACAAAATATTTACCCTATATTTGTCAAGATTGGACAACATTTAAGCTTTATTATATGCGACTATTATATACTGTACGCATTCTGGTGACAGCAAAATTAACTTGAGCAAAGGTGACAAAATTAACTTGAGCAAAGGTGATCTTTATGTATGCGTTCTTTACAGTGGCGTATTTATTGCACCTCGAGAAATCCTCCAACTGTAAATAATAATTATTCATTACCATGATAATTTCTTCCTATCATCATCATTGTTGTCGTCATAACCATTCCTAATTTCTTGTTATATTATGACTGTGGTCGTAATGATTATTACTACTTTTGTTTACTGTTATTAATTAATGTTTCGCAATGCTACTCATTATTCAATGAAAGGTGGGGTCAGACAGAGGTCAAATCTTCAATGCAAGACTGATAGTGTTAATGAGCGGGAGACGCTTCCTATTCGCTTATATTGGGCATGCGCAACAAAAAACAAAACAAATTAATTATTAAACAAAAAATAAAACTCTAAGATTATAAAGCTGCTTTCTTCCTAGGAAATAACTGAAGCCAACGGCGGTGTACAGTGGCTTGGTATTTGCATCTTACATTAGCCCTCCATTCAGTGGCCAACTAATTGCACGCGCAGCGGTGTAAACCATTGTCTGACGAGACGCGTTCCTATTGGTCAGACTTATGTTGTGACGTCACGATATTGAGCAGCTGTTTTATTATCGTCCCCAGTAGAGCTCACCCTTGACCACGGAAGAACGTCAGCGGGTGATCGCAATAGGTGTGATTGTAGTTTGGATGAATAACAGACCGCTACATGCAGCAGTAGTACTACTAATGCTTAACAGTTGTTAAATAGTAAAAAAGTAGTCATAAAAGTTTTGCATTGGTAGTAAATGTTTCAAGATGTTATTTACAGTATCGTTGAAGGGCTATATAGCAGGTATGGAGTAGTATACAGAATAAGTAATGTTAGGTGAAGATTGAACTTTAAACAAAGTGCACTTGGCACGGCAATATAATAATTTGAATGGCAGTTAGATATGCAAAAGTAGCTAAGCTTTTTCCGGGGGAGGGAGGGGGGAAGAAAATGATTGTTTTTATTTTAAACCTTCTCAAGAAAAAGGCAAGGGTAGGGGGGGAGAGAAAATGATCAAGTTTTTGTTTTAACCTTCTCAAGAAAAAGGCAAGGGTAGGGGGGGAGGGAAGAAAATGATTAAGTTTTTATTCTAAACCTTCTCAAGGAAAAGGCAAGGGTAGGTGGGGGGAGGGTAGAAAATTATCAACTGTTAACCTAACCTAACCTTCTCAAGGAAAGAGGGTATGTCTAAAACCGCAACTCAAAGAAGTAAGTTGTTCACCCCTCCCATGTAAAGCTATTCAATGGTTTGTGCACCCCTGCCGTGTAATCTCCCTAGAGGCTATGTTGCCCTGAGCGATTCACCTCCAACGCCCTCTAATCTCCCCACGGGTAGGTCAGACGCTGTCGCAAGAAGGCAGTGAGCTGGTGTTGTTGCATATCTTAGCTACGAGCTAGAGGAGGAGAAATACGCTGCTTGAAGATGCGTTTCATAATATCTTGACATTTTCCCGTCCACTACCCTGTTTACAATTTTCTTGGCATAAGCAATGTTAAATTCAATTATAGTTTTAATTTTTAATCCTCATCACTATATAGGGTTGCATGACCAACCAGCCTATACTATAACAACATGATTCCCTAAAAATAAAAATACAGTAAAATTAAAACGTTATTATTTGGACAGTTGGGGAAAACCTCAATGATCAAAAGATGAACATAATATAGAAAAATGAAGAAAAACAATAAATCGATTCAAAATTAGATATTTAAGAAGTTTTATCGGGATACGGATACAATAATGGCAGAATTCACAACAATCTTTGCCACAGTTTCTTAAAATACCATTATATAGAAAGAAAGAGCGTTATCCAGTTCAATTTGTGATAGTAGTAATAGTAGTAGTATCTTTATTATTAGCATAAATGCTATTTTTCATTTACATAAGTACATAAATATACAAGAACAGACATAGTTACATTATTTTACATTTACATTCTTTAATCCAGGTCCAACATTCTCTTCTAAATTTATAACTATCCTTAATATCCCTTATGTTTTGTGGTACACGATTTAATATATTTATACCTCTTATAAAAATTGATTTTTCTCCAAATCCACTGTTTATTCTTTTTACAAAAATATTTGTTTTATTTCGTAGGTTATATTTTTGTATTTCAGAGTTCAAAATCAATTTCTTACTTAAGTAATTTGGTGCCTTTCCATGAATATCCTCTTTATATCTCGTTTTATTTGCATGTTATTGTGTAAATTTACAAGAGCTTTGGTTGCAGAAACAGACAATATTAATAATTAATCTACGACTAGCGAAAATATAATTCAGAGATCAAATCACGCATGGCTCCAATAGCTGCCCGAAGGTTAACCTCAAAGAAAGATTATCAACAATCTTCCTGGCCGACAAGACGAGATTACCACATTACATAGGACGGGACCCACTTCCCTCTTAGATTGGTATCCAATTATAATGAGCATACAGTGACTCGTCACTATCCCGGCAATACTCATTAGATGAATGTATCCTTATCAAGAACATCCGCGCACCAAGAGTCGAGATGGTAATAATATCTGCAGTCCATCATACGGTTCTATGAATTGCAAGAACTGCATCATTTCAGTTCTGATTCTTAGAAATTCGTCTATACGAAGATGCACATCCAAGAAAGGGTCAAGGGGTGAGGGGGGTATCTCGTTTTATATCCCAAATAAGGTAGTATAAAGACACCTGTAACTTGTAAGCCGTGTACTTGTTCAAGGGATTGTCAGTTTAAAAACGAAGAATCATCATTTGTTCTGTAGCGCAAGAAATTCAATTATAAGTTCGTGGAAAGAAACATAGTTCAACTCGATGCAAAGAAAAATAGTGAAAATGTATGCTGGGGTTATAATTGTATTCACACAAGCGTGTTGAGTTTTTCTTTTACAGTCAGTTACCGGTACCGTGCTTAAATTGTACTTGCAGTACTACTCAAAAGACATCAGTCAAATCATTCTGATATGTATAGATCTAACTTAAAAATGAATGTATGTACCAATGTAAAAAAGTGAACAAATAATAAATTTAAAAAAAATAAAAAAAAAACTTATTCCCAATTATTTTAATTCGATTTTTTGTTTATTGCCCTACTGTAAATTCACACAAAATTGAGTGTTCAAACAAATATCGTTACGATTATGATTAAAAATCTAAATTCAGAGAATGTTAGGTAAAGTTGAAAAACTGTAAGAATGACGGCCCCCTCCATAGCCCCTTCACAGCCACCCGACCCCCCTCAACTCCGTGAGAACCTGACCAAATGAAATGTATAACTGAAAATCAGTTTGTTTAGTTGTTCAGTTTGTTGTTTCATGGAGTTGAGGGGGGTCGGGTAGCAGTGGTGGGGATAAGGAGGGGGCCGTCATTCTTACAGTTTCTCAACTATATCACCGTCGTTTTCTTGTAAAACATTAGTAAAACGTTAAAGAAACCTGTTGAAATGTTTTCGGAGATAAAAATTCAAAATCTGTCTTAAATTATTATACCCGTTGTTTAACAATGATTAAAATAACAGCCGCGAAGTATTTCCGTAGATTTTTTTTTTTTTATATCTGCTCCCTGTGTCCAACAATGAAGTCGGGTAGGGGATAGGAACTTAATCCCATCATATTCTGGCCCCTAGGTACATCGAAGCCGGCTGGCCATGCCTGACGCTTCCCTCATGTTAACTTCCTCCGGCTCCTCCTCTTCACTTTCTTCTTCCTCTGCTCTTTCTACAAATTCTGTCCATACTTTTCTATCTTCCCACCATCGTTCCTGATTGACCTCTTCCCAAGTTGCATTTCTTCTTTCCACGTCCATTGCTATCACTTCTTCCCACCTCAGTCTTGGTCTTCCCCTCTTTCTTTTCTTTTTCCCTGCTTCTTTCTCAAACTCAATTTTCGGGATCCTGTCTTCCTGCATTCTTTTCATGTGGCCAAACCACCGCAATCTTTCTTTTCCCAGCTTAAAGTTTAGACTCTCCACTCCAAGTTCCTTCCTTATCTTTGAGCTCCTTATCTTATCAATCTTGGTCACTCCTGCCACACTCCTTAGGAACTTCATTTCTGCTGCTTGTATTGCTTTTTCTTCTTTTCCCCCAACTGGCCAAGTCACCGCTCCATACGTGAGTACTGGTACAAAATATGTTTTGTATATTACCAATTTGCATTGCCTTGGTATATCTTTTTTCCAAATCAGTTTCCTCACTAACTGGAAAAATTTTTCAGCGGTCCCCGTTTGTCTTCCAATCTCCTTGTCAATTTTACCATCAGATGAGATGATGCTTCCAAGATACTTGAAATCCTCAGTCTCTACTAGTTCTTCGCCTCGCAGTACAATCTTTGGTCTATCCGCTTTCCTCTTCTTATTCCCCATAACCATCACTTCGCTCTTAGCCATACTTATCATATATACTTATAATATAAGTAAAAGATTGTTCGGACAAACACGGTTAAAAACATTCACGCACTACTCACCGCGTTATATTTCGGCAACATCCGTCGCCATCCTCAGACGCGAGGCAACTCTCTGAGGATGGCGACAGATGTTGCCGAAATATAACGCACGCGGTGAGTATAGTGCGTGAATGTTTTTAACCGTGTTTGTCCGAACAATCTTTTACTTATATTATCATCTTCCGGTTAATGAGTCCTGGTGCGTTATTAATTTCCGTAGATAATAAAACCAATTTAATCTGTATCAGCTAGGAATGCGTGACCGCGACTTCCGCGCTGACCCCTCCCCCCCTCCCCTCCCTCGCAGGGGGTCTGGGTTCGTGGCCCGTCCGCGCACCTGCCCACACCTCAACGGTGATTGATTGCACCGACCGCGCGTACCCGCAAAGCCGTACATTAATCACACAACAGTTACCCGGCCAGCCAGCTCGCATTCAACCACACCACACTACACTACACTACACAACCATCCATCCACTGATTTCAATGGTTTTTGTTTTGGAATTCTTTTCATCGTGTTTTCTGTCTTGGGATTTTAATTAATTACAATAATGTAGCAGAACATGTTAGGTTCGTCTCACCGTTACAGCTGGCCTAATCACCGTCTATACTATAGCTAACGATCTCATCTACGCTACCTTAGTACATGCACACATGCGATTCAAAACAGCGAAAGTTGCGGACTCCTGGGCTTTGTACCTCGCACATACGATGGATAAAGGACTCGAATCGTGAAAGGTCTGCTACATTTAACCTGACGGGGGTTCGTCGAAGACCTAAGTTAGGTAGTCGAAATAATTTTCGCAGTTAAAAAATCACGTGTTATTCAAATGGAGTATAAAAACAAATCACGATATGAAAAGCCAAACTAACACAACATATGGTCGGTTGATTAATGTATTCTATTAATTTTATATGCTCAAATTTAAATAATCTTGGCCACATTTTTCATTGTTAAGATAAATTGAACTAAAAACGCGGATTTGCTAATTTGCACCATAACTGAGAGAATGTTTCGCGTATTTGAGTGTATTCCTGTAAAGCTCAATACTCTTTTTATGGTTTATAAGGGCACATAGCATCGTTGCCTTTATATAGGGATACAACTGTAAAAACTCTCATTTCGTATGGTAAGAATATTCCTCTTTTCAAAAGTCAACACACATTCCCCCTTAAATTATTACCGATGTGACGTCACGTGAATACTTTCTTATGTTTTTTTTCGTAAACCTCAAAGAAATAACAATGTCATCCTTAGATTCTTTGAAAAAATATACACGCCTACAATGATTGTTTTGTAAGCGCTTCTACAGCTCTGCACCGTTCTTCGGCTGAATCTATTTTCTACGTCGGTTCTCCTACCTCAAGGTTTAACAATCTGTAAATTGAGACGCAGGCCCAGAGCACAATTGAGAACTTCACTTCACAAGATATCCCAGATTGACTTTATGCCACGTCACTCACTATCAAGGTTAACCCTGGACACGAACACAAACACACGGCCACCTTACAGAGTCAATGACCCTGATGCAATATCTGATAACGCTTCGTATTCGATATTGTTTTTCTTGAATACGTCTTTATGTCCCAGTATAGTCCGTACTGTGACATAAAGAGAAGAAGCAAGCTATAAAACGATGCAGCAAGGTCCATATTTTATGTCTATAAAGTTGTAATTTATTCTGTAACAACGAGACATCGAAGAAGTATTGGTTTGAGGCTGCGGTCCCGCTCAAGAAACAATGTTCGACACTTAAAATTTGTTTCTGATGTTTTAGTATTGTCGTAATGAAGAATGCAACAAGTTATCCTCGAAAAAAAATATTGTGTTCTTATCCATCTTATGAATGACTGTTCCAATGTGTCAATATCAGTTTTTTTTTTGTAAATTTCCATTTAAGAGTATTGTAATGGGTTTGTGAAACACACTTTGAAAATAAAAAATAATCATTTGAAAATCGAAACAGTTAATTATTGAAAAATGCAAGATTAAGACAAACCACTAAATTTTCCGGATTTCTGTCTTCTCTTCCTTTCTTCCAGTAATTCTAAACTAAAGATGAACCAGAGATCTTCACAGGTTGGTCACGTTTACCCTAAATGGTGTTTGGCAACCAGATCAGTATCTAATGACGTCACGTGGGCAACTTACCTGTCCATCATGGACACCAGGGAGGTTGTTGTGAAGGACGAGAGGGTCCTGGGGATCGAGTCCCGGGTGTGACTGGAGGAGCACGTCGCCCGGGCGTCGAACCCCGTACTCTCGACCGACCCCTCTGTTAGCCTCGTAGGGGAAGGACGCGTGCATGTTCGTCTGGAAGGAAAAAGAAAATTATTGATTTGAAATTCAGCACAGTGTAAACTTAGACTATAGCTTTTTGTTAACATTTTGGTTCCAACTATCGTGTGTGTAATATGTTTTTGTATAGTTTATTATAGATACCAGGTTTAATAAAGAGTTGTGTAAAAGTATGTAAAAGGTTTTTCAAGGTGTTAAACTTCATAAGCACATCCTGAAATTGAGAATATCAAGACTCTAGAACATACATGGTTGTGAAGGAATTCAACAAAATAAATTAAATATAATTTGACTTTCTTCAATCCTTGTTTTGTTTTTTTAAATCCTTAGTTCACAAGTCACATCCATAATTTTCGAGACACGAAGATCATCATTTTTCCCACGTTCTTCTAAACTGTCAACGTGTTGACAACTCCTGACGAAACAACCCAACTCTTCATTAACATCCCCAACTGTTTATTGTTTCTATTTCCAAGGCATGCGGGGACCTTCCGTCTTGTTGGCATTCACAGAAGCCATTCATCCAACAAACAAAAGAACGTCCCTCATATTTTCTGGGCCTCGAGTCACAAAAATGACATAAGTTTTGATCGCCTCAAAAATGTAGAATTCGATATTTATTTTCAACATTAAATTTAAAACATTTTGTGAACAAATAAACAAATATAACAATAATAATACCAATCAGAAGCTTTTATCTGACATAAATTTTTAGTTGGAAGTCACAATGCCATGGATAAGATTTATTTTGTTTAAATGCCGGTTTCAGAATGACGAAGTACCTTTTTCCTCATCTACCAAATCCCATTTTAATTATTCACAACGCTTCCTCCTCGCGATCCAAGCTATGGCACCGCGCCAGCTAGCCACGTGGTCTATAGCATAGAGAAGGCGGTGGTTGCAGGTGTGTGTACACAGTCTGTGTAGAAGGCTGTGTGCACAAGGTGGCTGCAGCTTGCACAAGTACTTCACACTAGCGATCGTTCGTTCAACCAGGCTTTAGACACTAGACTTACGGACTGGGCTGACTTCTGTCTAAACCAAGACCTGGCCTGGCCAACACTTCATAGCAACAGCAGGTGGAATTATGTTGCAATAGTGTTAGTTGTGATTGACCAAAGATAGTAAGATTATATTAATATTATAGTAATAGTAGTAAATAGTAATATATATAGTAATTAATATAGTAGCAACTGTCGATTGACGATGCTGTGACATTGCATAGTTGTTTTGCAGACAAACAATCTAATCTAAGGCAACTCCATTGTTATGTATTTCTTTGATAGGTGTTTTGTACAATGTTTGTCCTAAACCAAAAACACTGCCAATGGCTATTTTTATAATCGCAATTCAATCTATTGAAACCGCAATTGATATCACACAAATGCAATTTCATTTGCAATTTAGCTATTTACTAAATGTAATAAACTACATCTTGCTATTTGTAACTGATGCAAAGATATATGTGAAGAATGTTAGAGGATGATTTAAAATAAAATTTATAACAATAGGGTGTTGATCCTCGTAGTTTCTTAACTATCCATTTATACCTTGAATATCAACATCATCCTTCATTTTGCAACCAAGATATCAGCTCCAATGCGTCATCTGGTCCCCTATTAATATATTTTAGTCAAACATTGATAGAAAGTATTCGTGACAGAGAAGACTGTTATTTTATAGTATTGTTATTTGGGCTTTGGATCTCATATTTTGGCAACGATGCTAATCGAGACAATGACGATGAAAAGGGCCAGGCCAGGCCAGGCCCAAGTCACGACCGCAGCTACCATTGTAATTAACATACCAAAGTATAATTGATCGCAGCTACTAAGCAATCAAATTTGATGTAGGTCTCTTATTTATTAATGAATTTCGATCATGACTGTCTACTTAGCCCTGTTATTAATCTCGCACTGCTATACGGTTATTTATGGAGTTATTTGAGTGTATATTTAAAAAACAAATAAAAATAACCATATTTCGGACCTTTGTACACACGAGTTATGCATCCAATACCCTTCGTGGGCTTTCCTCATTCATTATCATCCCCTTGAATATGCACCCCCCTTCGGCCCCGGGGTAGAATATGTCCACGGTAGCTCTGCCTGTCGTAGCGACTGTGGTTAGCGTTTCATTATCTCATATTCTGGCAAGCTACCGGTTGAGTAATCGTTAAACATTGATTAATAAAGGAATTAATTTAAAACATGTCACTATATAGATTGTTAACAGAGGATTAAATAGTAAACATACTAATGAACACAGACAGAATAGAACATTTATATTAAAAAACCTCCAACGATTTTTTTTTTAAATATACAATGTCGGTTCTTTCCCAAAAACAAAATGTCGGGCCAGGTATTCGCTCTCTCGTCTCGATAACCTTCTTTGCGATAAATCCCACACGTCAGCGTCTGGCTCGTCATAAATCCAGCCGTTGTCTGTCTGTCGACGACCCCCCCCCCCTCTTGCACCCACTTCCGGTATTTCAATATCTGCAAGGGTTGAAGATGAGCGCTGGGCCCTCCAGGCTGAGGGTTCGTATGTTCGATTCGTTATTAACTTTTGTGCTAAACAAGATATCAGTCAGCTGATTCATGCGATCAATATACCCCCCTCCCCCACCACTACCCCTACGGTGTTAGGTTAACCCCTCCTAGGAGGAGGGAGGACAATGCAGCGTTTAGGTGTATACGTAATCCCACGAGAGTCACTTAGCCAGGATTAACCAACCACTAATAACTTGAGATCCGGAAATATTGCGAATAACGATTATGTTAAATTATTTTGTTTATTTTTATTGTGTCACAAAATGAGCAGGAATAATTGATCTCTATCGAATCAGAAAATTATAAAATTGAATCATCGCCAAACATTAAAAAAATGTATAAATTGGCGAATAACACCGACAATCACATAATTAATTGTGTTTGTAATGGCTAAAAGCATGGAAATTGTAAGTGTTTATCGTTATTGTTCGGTGGTATTTTTCTTTTTAATTCGACCAGTGCTGATGTGAACCGTGGTATCTAAAAATATTATTAATGAGGGCATGACATAAGAAAATTGAAATCTGTTAGCACATTAAAAAGTAACGAAGCTATTAAAATATTGTGTATTGGTTGAACTTGAAACCACTTTTTTGGTTTCGGAAATATAACTATACATATTACGTTCAGGGCAATTGTTGAAAGGTAAATTTTTTCGTCTATTAAAAAATGCTAAAAATAAAATAATTACGGCAATTCACATGGCTAAAAAGAGTCAACTAAGAACGTGTGTTTTGGCAGGGTGAAGGGGGGGGGGGACAGAAAAATAATCTGGTTTCTTCGGCAACTTGAATCACTAGCGAGCCAGTCGATAATGACGGTAAAAATAATAATTAAAAGTGGCCAATTTTTCTCGAAGTGATAAGTATAGGCGGTATAGTTAATAACTGCTACCACGGTCAGAAGTTGTCCCGTCAGCGCAAAGGTCCGCAAGATAATGCAATCCCAGGAAGACAAATACATTTATCTTAGAGTTGTAGTTGTTATTTATTTATTTTACCACGTGGTCGACAACTAGGTTCGATATTTATCATATAATAAGCATTAAAAAACTGTTATTTGTAAAAAAAAAAACCTTTTTTAAAAACAAACTCAAGAAAACTAATGAATCGTCACACTTACTACGAATACTGCTATACTTAAGTTTTTATGGCTAATAATTGATTCATTACAATGTTTCCTTAAAAAATCTTATTTTATCGTGTAAATATACAATTCATGAAATCCGTTAATATAATACAAAATGTAATTTAAGATAACTGATACTGCAAGTGGTTCAATAAGTTGCTCAAGATTGTATTCTCTATCCAAAGAATTTTACCGAGTTTTCTAATAAGCCAAGACAATCCTGCTGACCATGTTATTATAACATTAAATAGCTGACTGGATAGATGGGGGGGCGTATCGCATTATAAAGAGTTCAATATTGTCTGAAATTTTGAAATCATAAAAAATCAAAGCTAATTCCAACAATGTGAAAGCATCTCTGTTAGAAGGCTGTCTAGAATTCCTAAAATGTTACGCGATGAAGCGAGGGAAATTCCTGGACCATCTGAGAAAACTGAGTACAGTCTGTCGCACGCGACATGCAACGTGATGTACAGTGCAGTGCACCGTGAGATGCAACACACAAGGTGGGGGAGCGTTTTAGGGGGAAAACTAAGTACAGTCTGTCGCACGCGACGTGCAACGTAAGTACAGTGCAGTGAATCGTGAGATGCAGCACACAAGGTGGGAGAGCGTTTTAGGGGGAAAACTAAGTACAGTCTGTCGCACGCGACGTGCAACGTAAGTACAGTGCAGTGCATCGTGAGATGCAACATACAAGGTGGGATAGCGTTTTAAGGGAGATTCCTGGACCATCTGAGAAAACTGAGTACAGTCTGTCGCACGCGACATGCAACGTAATGTACAGTGCAGTGCACCGTGAGATGCAACACACAAGGTGGGGTAGCGTTTTAGGGGAGATTCCTGGACCATCTGAGAAAACTGAGTACAGTCTGTCGCACGCGACGTGCAACGTAAGTACAGTTCAGTGCATCGTGAGATGCAACACACAAGGTGGAGGAGCGTTATAGGCGAGATTCCTGGACCATCTGAGAAAACTGAGTACAGTCTGTCGCACGCGACATGCAACGTAATGTACAGTGCAGTGCACCGTGAGATGCAACACACAAGGTGGGGTAGCGTTTTAGGGGAGATTCCTGGACCATCTGAGAAAACTGAGTACAGTCTGTCGCACGCGACGTGCAACGTAAGTACAGTTCAGTGCATCGTGAGATGCAACACACTCGGTGGAGGAGCGTTATAGGCGAGATTCCTGGACCATCTGAGAAAACTGAGTACAGTCTGTCGCACGCGATATGCAACGTGATGTACAGTGCAGTACATCGTGAGATGCAACACACAAGGTGGAATAGCGTTTTAGGGGAAATTCCTGGACCATCTGAGAAAACTGAGTACAGTCTGTCGCACGCGACATGCAACGTGATGTACAGTGCAATGCACCGTGAGATGCAACACACAAGGTGGAGGAGCGTTATAGGCGAGATTCCTGGACCATCTGAGAAAACTGAGTACAGTCTGTCGCACGCGAAGTGCTACGGGATGTACAGTGCAGTGCAGCGTGAGATGCAACACACAAGGTGGAAGAGCGTTATAGGGGGAATTCCTGGACCTTCTTCATCTTCCTATGCTTACTGTCGCCATCTGATAATTATTCTACAGTATTTAGCAAATGGTCCGCACTCCAGTCTTTATGATTTTGCGGGCTTCTCCATCATATGTAATAAATAGATGGTACGTATTACCAACCAATGTATCAACCTGTATCTGTTTGTGAATAAAAATGATCCAAAATCCGAACTCTGAATCTGAGTACAGCTTGCCGCAAGCGACTTCCAACATTTAGTATACAGTGCAGAGCAAGAAAAGTTCAACAAACAGTGGGGGGCGCACGTTTTCCATATAAACTTTTAGTAGTCTTTTTTTTTTTACTAGTTTATAGACATTTAAAAAGTTCTCTTACAATAATGCACGTGTCTTTTCTAAACACCTAATTATTTCTTCATACATACGTTTAAATTAAATTATCGAGTTCAAATAAAAAAACTAGGTAACAAAAAAACTACAACTTGAGCACGTAGAAGTATTCCATCATCAGATGTTCTATAACTTTTTACAATCGGAATGACATTTGCTACGGTCATTAGCTCGCTACAGTAGAAGTAATTTAAATACATGTCTGCCAACGTGCAAACGACAAGACTTCATTAGAACAGAATTTTAATGAACCGCGGTTTTTATTCCTGAGGTAACTGTGTTTTTAAGGTGTGTGATGAGATTCTTCTGTTTCATTACATTCAAATATAGGTTAAATATAACAAATTTGAACTACTAAAGACATTCATAATGTTGTAGCTAGCAGTATTCCAAAACTCATCCGATTACTAATCCAACTCAGCTAAGAGTAACCCCCAGTGTTCCAATAATCATACTGTTTAATGTCATTTTTTTACCCTACGTGAGTTTTTTTGTGAAATTAGATAGAGTGAAGTTATCATTTGCTAGGTATTTTTGTAAATTTTTTTGTTTATATTGTATTATATACCGGTGTTAAGGAGAGATAAGGATGAAATTGTTTGAAATTAAATTGTCAGTGATCTACAATCAGTGATACAAATCCGATTCCCAACCAACTCATAAGTCGAGAAGGTTAAAGTTTTACTTGATGAACTTTAAGCAAATGTTTGCAAGCTGTTGAAGATTGCGTGTTTGCCCAAACCGGTATTCAAATTTATGACATATTTGCCATCAACAGGATGACTGGATAATGATTCTGACAATTAATGATTACGCTTCCCTACGGATGTAAACTCGAAATGTAAATTTTTCCCTTCAGTTTACTAAGCAAACAAATCCTTTCCATCCTGAAGTAGCAGCTGGTTTTAAGTTACTGATTAGGTGAATATAGGACCACAGATTAACGGATCTCGTTTTTCGACTTCGAAATTTCACTCAAATAATGAAAGGTCATGATTCTCTGAATTTTCATGCACAACATTACAACATTACACAACAATTAAAAGTGTAAAATCAAGGCTAACAGATGATTTTATATGCATCAATGAACTAATTTGATATAACATTTGAAAACTGTTATTTATTGTTGTTCTTGGAGATCCCCCCCCCCCCCCCCTCCCTGTGATGAGAATCATACAAAGGTTCATAGATAATTTTTAAAATGGCATATTTACAATCACAGCAGTGTATCGTCAATAATATGTTATCTGTATCACTCACTACTATATATAGTACATTTCAATCTTTGATTACAAGCTATCTCTTGCTTGCAATTTTTTTCAATTTGGTACCCATAATTTATTTTCAGTAACTTCTACCGACCACAAAACCGTTTCCCCCCCCCCCTCCTTTCCCCCTTCTACCAAAAACTCCCCCGAAAGCAACTGGTATCAACATTTATTTATTTTTATTTACTTTCTCAAATATTTTTTCTCGTTCTTGATTTTTGTTATAGTACAGTAGTTTGTTTTGTTTTTGTTATTTATTTTATTATTAATTGTTTGCATAGCCTAGTTTTATTTAAGGTCCTCCTTTGTAAATCAGTTTTTATAACTGAATAGGATATACATAAAATAAATAAATAAATACACTGACCTCTTCCCTCCCTCCACAACCTACATAAACAAATCTCTCATCACGGTTCATCGAACTCAGAAATAAATTAATTCAAACATTTCTACATAATATAATATTTCTCCCCTTCAGGGCGTGAATTATATGTGTTTTTACTGTCGCGAATGATAATAGTGTGTGTGAGTTCGAGCACGCATGCGCAAAGCATCGCTGAACTATGTCTGCTGTTCCCACAGCCTGTGTAGGTCCGTGGTGTGCATGGAAGTCTATGCAAATGATGCACTCACCATGACACGATATCGCCAAAACGCGGGGATAACTTTTACAACCCGGTCCATAAAACCAAAGAATTATGCCAACCGTGTTTGCGTGAATCTTCGATCGAGCTCTGTGATTGGTCAGATCGTTTCGATTAATTTTGTCTACACGTTTTTATCTTGTATAATATAGTGTTTTGAGTTTTGCATCACACGCATTGTAGGGGTGGTTGGACTGTTGGGAACTCTCAGGCAGACATATTTTCTTTTTACTGGTTTTATGTAACGTGGGATATCTTAAAACGTGGGAATTTCAAGGTTTTTTGATCGGGTAACTTATTAGCGTGGAGAAGATTATGATTTAAAAACGTGCGACTGTGCCGCCGATGTTACATGACATGGGAATGTCGCGCGGGATTGGAGCGCAGGTCCACGTCCTTAGGGTTCCAATCCCGCTCTAGACAAGGTTAAAGGACACCACGCCGATTTGAATGAACGTTTAGAAAAAAATTGACATCAGAAGTAACATTGTTCTCTACAAGTGGCTAACAAGGAATCGTTTTCATTTATCGGGGACACCGACGATCATCATAAACCCTCTAGAAACTAATTTGTAACATAAATTAAGTTAGAAATTAATCAACAAACCACGATAGTGTATTAGCCGCCCTATACCGGATATTACTATCATGACCTCACTACCGGCAGTCTCAATGAAGTTGTTTTCTTGAAATGCTGGAAATGATTTCTACTTGCAGTCATGGGACATTTCATTCCAAATAACAGTAACAACCTGACAACAATTGTCAACACCAGATAAAGTACAGCATCCCCACGAATCTCCCACGACGGTCCAGGACATAAAAACCCACGTAAAGCAATGTATACAATGGCTCATCTAGATGTCAACAACCCCCGTAGGCCGCAACCCCCAGCACTATACTCACTACGAGTATTCGTGTAAACGCCTGAGTCAAACAACGTGGACGAACAACAAAACGTCAAGGTCTAGATACGTCAAACAACGTACAATGAAACATCCGGAAGTTCTCTCCCCCCCCCCCCACAACGCACTCCCATCGAGTATTGAGGCAAAACCATACGTCAAACAGCGTAGGCCTGAACGAAATATTTGGGTGTTTGGCATGGCTGGATATAACAGACACTACTATAGGTTGGAATTCATAGTCGACCCCTACACCTAGGGGCGCCCATTGTTACCAAGGAAACAGTTGTTAACATGTTCTTTCCCATCAACGACACAAATCCATAGCAACAATGGGTGCCCCTAGGTGTAGGGGCCGGCTATGAATTCCAATTTTAATCCAGGGGGCTCTAGTCCCTCTACTCACCACGTGTATGGAGTCGTCCCGCCGCTGTCCCGCGCTGACAGCCGCCGCCGTCAGCTGATTATAGTGATGCGCCGCGGCCGCCGCTTGGGCCGTCTGATGAAGGGTGTTGAGGGTCTGGCTGTAGGGGTCGCCGGCATTGAGGTAGTCGAGGTGCTGGTTGCCCGGGGACGTCTGGTGGTGGGACGGGGGAGGCGGGAAGGGGGGCGGGAAGTAGGGGGGCTGGAAGTCGGTCTGGTGGTGTGACGCCATCGTCTGATTCGCGTTGCTACGGTGGTGCGCGTGGTGGTGCGTGTTGAAGGGGGACGAGCCACCGGTGCCGGTACCGATGCTCGCGATGGTGCCATGCCCGGTTAGACGATCCTGGAAGGGAGGAAACAAAGACGTTAGTACAAAGATATTCTACTCGTCGACATCATAGAGCATCTCTCAGCTGATTTATATTTAAACGGAAGTGGTGCTATCTAGCGGATGTTTTGGGTACTAGACAAGCCTGAAGCCTCGCCTTAAGTTGTACAAATTGATTTCACGAGTACATATTCCATATTGCTTCGTTCGTAATAAGGTTTATGATAGGAAGTTGAATCGAGAGCTGAAATTGATTCATTTCTTATGATTGATGGAAAAATCGGTTTCATTGAGCCTACTCTTATTTCAACTAGTGCCCTTGCACTAGAACAATGACAATTATCACCATTGGTATTTTCCTAGAAGAACGAGTATTTCAATTGTGATTTTGGTATTTAACGCTATTTTTCTTTCACTAAAACAAAGCTATTTCGATTTTGTAAATCCGTTTTTGTATACTATTCCTAATTTACTAGAAGAACTCTCTATTTTTAATTGTGAATCGGGCATTACGCACAGAATCACACTATCCTCGCACTGCCAGCTGAATATACGCAGTTCCTACATGTATCGCGCCGCATAAAGATGGCGTCTGATGACGTCATTGTCCACGTGGGCGCTTCAATCTCCACAACGCAGGTGGTTGAGTGAGTTGAGTGTAATTACAAGAGAGGAAATGGGCACATTCTACAAGAGTGTACAATTAGCATAGTTTAATTGCCTGATGGATAGAGATACTCTTAAAATATCGCTCACTCGTTTAAATCAGGTCACTTTGCATGGTTCTACAGCTCAGCTGGTTTAGGGTGTTGGTGATTTGGTTATGTAACGAGGTTAATTGAGACAATGAGATGGAGTTTGATGAATAAAGGAACGTAGCACATCCCTTTTCTGGAATGAGGGTTTGTAGTAAGTAACAGATATCGCAAGAATGCTACATCGTATCGAAAATATGAGAAACCACCCCGCTATGGTTTTGTATGCACTGCAGATTGAATAAGCAAACATGTATGTAATTTTGAGTATTGTGGATTTACTAAACACAATGACAACCCTTCTGACAATGCTATAAGAAATATTATGTAGTGCATACAAAACCGCAGGATAAGTTCTTAATCCTTTAATACTAGAAGACTAATTTCGCGTATTTTTAATTCACATTTCCCACAAAAACACGATTTAAGTCAGAAGAGATGTTTAGTGTTTTAAATTTCTTTCGAGACAGGAAATATGTGTGTTCCTAGTTCCGAAAGAGAATTCAGTTGCCTTTGTAGCATTAAATATTTTCGTCTCCCAAATTACCTCTTTTAATTATACTGAATTCGCATTTCATACAAATGTACCTAAAATATTTTAACCCCCTCACAATATTTTTAATTTGATCTTCCAAGCCACAAATTTTATCTTATAACATAGAAATAACAGATGATACTAACCACATACTTAAACTATTTATCGCTCTGTTTGTAATGTATATACACAAACCACGTGCAAAGGCATAGAAATAATAGGTGCTTAAAGAAAGACGAAAAAAACACTGAAACCCCCATACAACTTTCTATTACCACAAAAATCTCAGTTGTAGCTTATACGTATAGTTAATAATAGTCTCAAATTGCGTGCTGGAGTATATAACCAATGGTTTGCCTTTATGTAAGATTATTTGCAGGGACGCTAGAAAATATGCGGCTTGAGTGCGAAAGTGTGGCATGGCACGCTACACGCTACACGCTACACGCACCGTCCATTGCTATACGCAGAAATAAAATGGACGTATTTTCTCAGTCTTGTTTACTCACATATAAAGTGAGGAACTTCATAGTAAAGACTTATAAGGAAGGAGTGTGCTAATAACTTGACCTGTAGATTGATAATATAATAAATACATGATTAACTTCAGTTAAGTTTTATAATTAAGCTCATTTTGCAAAATTTTGTATGGTTCGTAAGTCTGGTTTATATCTGGTCTAGGGTTCGATTCCCGATTCGATCTGGGGGATCAATACTAGCAAAATATTATATACTACACCGACTACTCTAGTAGATAACGCCTAACATATTTGATAACTCCTGTTGAATTTGAAACACCAGTGATTGAAAAGGCTTAATCAAACAGACATTCAATCTACCCTTTACTTTATTTATTAAATATACACAATATGGAAAAACAAATTCCATTTTGATATATGAAATTGAACCAAAATGGATTGAAATACAGTAGAGAAAAAGTAAAAAGATATACGAAGAGATGGAAAAATAAAACATCCAAAACAACGGTAGTGAAATTAATATGAACACACAAATAAGATAGTTATTATGAGAAATAAAAACACGCATAAATACATAAGCCATTACATAAAAACGTTTAGGATCAAATATTAATCTCCTGTTATGTTTAATATTATCTTGTTATATAACACGAACATATAACATATTGAGTGTATACATACAACGGGTTACAAGTTTATAACATCAATTTAACTTTGCTAAGAATGGGTTCAATACAAATCGATTCTACTTTCCAAGCGGTTTGGAAACTCAACAAGTTTACAAATAAGTGTAACACATTTCTAATCGGAGTGTACTCGCCAAACACTCCATACACCGTACGTATAATTACTCAACACTCGGTCCGGACGTATTAAGATTAAACAGATTTCAGTACACTAGTAATTAATAAGATTTTTGGTAATACGGGGCGGGGGGGGGAGGGGGGGGAAGGGGGAGGGGCATTGCCGTTATGAACAGGTTAATTACATGTTTACCGCTTTGGGCACGTAGGATAAAAGAAATTGTTTCTAAATGAATGGGTTGATTGTGATGTGATGTATTCGCGTACTTGCGCGAAAAGGAAGCTAAAAGTGTGAGGCTATGTTGTTTAGCCCATAGACTGAGATAACTGTACCGCTAATATTAAAGCCTCGTGAAATTACTGTTTTAGAAACATTGCTTCGAAAAGGTAAACACTGGGAGTAAGATTGTGATTTTCAGGATTGATTTTCTAATTTAGACAATTTAACATAACAACCGTAGGTTTAAACGTGATACTACCCCCCCCCCCTAACCCTTATCTTCAAGACACGTTTCCATAATTTCTTTCCATTATTTTCTCTTCAAGTATTACTTCAATAATTGTCACTTATATTACATATATGTTTGATTTTTTCCCCAAGAAACTTCTAATTTTTTGAACGTAGATACATCTAAATTAATCCACATAAATTCCCATGATAATAATATACCGTTCATAATTTTATATACCAAGGTAAACCCATAAAACTACCCTAAAATGAATTTCCTGGACAATTTCCGTCCCCCACAACTTGATGTAACCCACATCCTTAGTTAAGTGTGAAAAACATTACAATATGCCATTAGCTACCGTCGTTACAAAGTGATTATCTATTGTCAATGACTTCATTGGCAGCCAATGAAAACAACGGGAAACTGCAGCAATACGTGAACATGATCTTAGTCAAAAACAAAAAATAGCAGTGGCGAAATAGATTTGCGTATGAGTCCCCACAAATCAAGCTGAACATGTACTTTTTTTTAAATAGTTCGAAAATAATACAAACAGTTTTATATACGGTTGTCACACATAACACAACAGAACATTGCTTGAAATTGCAATCGTTAGGGTTGTTATCTTGATAAATTATTTATAACAATTAATTTAATTAATTTGTCCACCACAAAAACACAAAATGGTTCATAAATTAAATTTCCAATGTAGTGGTATTAACATTGCGGGAGTAACTTAGATAACTTATAGAAGATAAAACCTTACAGTTAAACCGGAAATCGAAATCAGATCGTCCGTATTTGAGGTTGGAATAACCCCACAAGACCAAAGAGCTGTCTATGCACATGGCTATTATAGATAGATGGTTGGGTGAGTGATTTTTTATTGTAACTACAATGAAGGGACACGGTAAATGCAGCGGCAAAATGAAAACCAAACAAACAAAAAGGTCTAATTCTCGAAACAACCGCAAAAACCTCGAAAGCGCCAGTTTTAAGAATCGCTCTCAAACTCGTGGGTGTTTTAGGTCTTTCCGTCTGGTAAAGGTATCAAATTATACTTAATACGCACTTAACAATTCTCGGTGAAAGTTAAAATAAGAACTAGGCAGATCTATAAAACAGCTATTTCCTCTTGATAGCAGAACATGTGAGAGCATCAAAATACCAACTTCTCCAGGAGAAATAAAACATTTATGTTCAATCGTCACTACAACAACCTGAGCCGGAATAAAATAAAATAAAGTAAATTATAAATTAAATTAAATTAGAAGAAATCAAATTAAATTCAGTGTAATTTTTGTTTTATCCCATATAGTACAGTAGTTTGTTTTGTTTTTATTCTTATTGTTTTTTATGATTTCATTATTATTAATTGTTTGCATAGTCTAGTTTTATTTAAGGTTCTCCTTTGTAAATCAGTTTTTATAACTGATTAAAAAAGACATTAAATACAAAAATAAATAAATAAATTTCCTCGAAGCACAAGTCAAAAGTTTTGGAACCAAAGAACGTGGGTTCGAAATTCGAATCCCTCTTGGACAAACGCCATCTTTTCTACTGTGTTTTAATCTCTTTAACGCACCCCCCTTTTTTTTTTAATAAAAATGTACCACTATGTAACATTTCAAAAACAAACGTTTTTCTACGGGTATATTGACTGTTCTTAGTATAAAACCTGACAACAGTGTAAGTATTGAGGCTGGTCCACACAGATTTTTAAGACATAATGCATAAGGTTTTAAGACCTTGTTTTAAAAACAACAATGAAAACAACGTCTTAAAACTAAAACTTTGTGTGAACGCCAGTACGTGTTTCCTATGATCCAACTTTACGACTACGCGTTAAACCTTAAATCGTATGTCTTAAAAATCTGTGTGGACCAGCCCTTAAATATAATGATGATAACGCAGTGGGATTCGAACCCGGTCGCGGTTACGACTGACCGCAAGACAACCAACCAACGGACGATACGGTAGAAACAAACGTGCTAAGGAAGGATATTCTCTTCTGAAAAAAAACTAAATTAATGCAAATTATTGGTGTGCGCGAGACCTGCACAAAAACACGTATACACAAATTGGTCCGCAAGGAATTAGTTCGGAATGTGACTGAGGGGCTAAGACATGACCAAACCAACTGCTCATCTGTCCAGAGGAGCAACTCCTCCCCTCATGGGTAGCACGGGAGCAATTATTACAAGATACCGTGGTTCGTAGAGCTGTTTAATACGGTGAAATTAAATTGGATTTATTTTTGCATTCAGTTGTTTTTAGTAATACTAATAATATTTTAATTTTAGTTGATGAATTTACTTATAATGTCTTACATGTAATAATAAAGAATAATACTGTTTTGTACATGATATAAAAATGTGCTTTAGTTTTAGATCACATGTTCTGTACTAATGTAAATTGTAAAATAGCATATAATGCTAATAAATAATTATTATTACTAGGCCTACTACTACTATTACTTAGTATTGTGAGGGGTCTAAAAATACTGGCGACCATTACTTTATTCATGGCGATCAAGGTGTTTGGTTTTTGTTTTAAAGTCAAGAAGTTAGATTTATTAAGAAATGTGTTTTTATTTTGTATTAATATACCGACCGGTATGAGAAAGAGACGAAAGAGAGGTATAAGTAGGAGAGAGCTAGAGTTCGACACCCGGTCGGCATTTTCTTGCTCTTTACTTTGATCTACACTTTCTGACATAAATAAATCGAGAGTAGGACCGAACATGTCTTTACTCTAAAACAAAAAGTTACAGTTTTAAGCTTATTGCAAGGTGATTTAATCGTGAAAAGCCTGATTTCGGTCCAAATCACCAAATCATAATACGGAGCACGGAAGAATATTCATCCATCGCCAGCTGGTCATGAAGTGTCATAACATATCTTTGAGGTCCAAGTACAGATGATAACCGATATAGATGGATCAGTGCCGAGGCTGATAACGATTGTAGATTCAAGTACCGTCAACAACAATCCTAACTAGATCCATCCATCTGTTGTTGTTTTGTTTTTTTTGACGAAAAGCGAATTCGCAAATTAAAATTTCGGCTGCAGGGGAAAAGCGTTTCTGCAATATTTTTACCCTAAAGACACAAAAATGAATCCAGATGAATGTATTTCAATATATAAGTTTGAGAATTGCTTTAAAAAAATTTTAAAATGTGTGTGTTTTATTTTTTACATACTAGGCTACAAAATTTACTAACTGTTGTTATAGTTATAATTTCTTGGTGATTCGTAGTAACATCACAAGTATAATACTTTTATATATATTTTCATTTGGACGAATATTTTTTACATGTTTGAAACGCAAAACAACGCTATATGCTAAACAATTCCGTTCCTTGAATTTTTATTCAAGGAACGGAATGTTTTAGCTCTTGGGCAAATAATTGGCCAAATAACCAATTACCCTATAATCCACCAGTTATTCGTTTACAGAAGAAGTGATATGTGATGCATCCTTCAATAAACTTTACCAAGAAACCTGCGTCTTCCTCATAGACACATATTTCATACAAATCTGTTAGGAGAAACAAAAAACAGATTGATTGAAAAAATTAATGTAAACACGCCCGTTCAAATAACATAGTCTAAAAAAGGTACAAGATAATGTTCTGTACCTCCATCATAGTCGACATCGTATTGGCGAAGCACAGAGCCGCCAGTTTAAACAGATCCTTGCACACTTAGTGACGTCACGAAACAGACAAATACGAAGACAGCCAATCACATCTTCACGTTACCGAACCAAACCAGTAATTTGCACACATCATATCTGTTGCTTTTCCAATATGTATTAGACCACAAAAACAGATTCGATCCACAATCTAGGTGACATAATAGTAATACGTGAGATATCAGATCGGAATGTGTTCACCACAAAATATATTATTGCGAAAAGGGGAAATCATAATAATAACAATAATAATCACTTATTGTGTTAGATTCGCTCTTCCGGAATATTTCTTTTCTATCTGAGAAAATCTATTACAAAATTCTAATGTCGGATTTACGGTAAAAACACACGCGATAAAGTTAAACAAGTAAATTTTACTTGAGTAGATTTGATATTCATACACTGTACTTCCTTCATGTTACTTATGTTATTTTTATATATTTAAAAAAAAACTGTAGACTTAAGATCGTGGTTAATATAGTAACACATTTGTCACTAACGTTTATGTCTAGTAATTTTTAAAATTAAAGTCGATTTTAACAGGGATTATCGCGAGTTATGGGGGGCGTGTGCGGATATGAAATAGATTTAAATTTAAAATTTTTTTAAAATTCGAAGAGATTGATATTTACGGCGCACAAACGGATATGTCAACAATGCTCGAAGGGGCGTGTATCGTGAGCGCGTGTGAGAGAGCGTGCAGCGTGCGGCGTGCAGCGTGCGGAGTGCAGAGTGCGACCGGCGCGGAGAGAGAGCGAACGACAACTGAGCTACGGCTGCCGTTGAGTGACTAGTGAGGCCTGCCTAGTCTACGAGACACCCTGGGGCAGGGGCGCCTTCTCGCACCTCGCGCGGCGCCTCGCTCCCTACGCGGGGAGGTCAGGGTGCCGTGCACACAACGCGCGGTGACTGGTGAGGCCTGCCTGGTCTACGAGGCACCCTGGGGCAGGGGCGCCTTCTCGCACCTCGCGCGGCGCCTCGCTCCCTACGCGGGGAGGTCAGGGTGCCTTGCACACAACGCGCGGTGACACTGAGCTACGGCTGCCGTTGAGTGACTAGTGAGGCCTGCCTGGTCTACGAGACACCTTCTCGCACCTCGCGCGGCGCCTCGCTCCCTACTCGGGGAGGTCAGGGTGCCTCGCACACAACGCGCGGTGACAACTGACCTTTTGCTGCCGTGGAAGTCAGGGTGCTTCGCTCCCAACGCGGGGAGGTTATAGGTTGCCTCGCACCAAACGCGGGGGAGATAAGGTTCCTCGCTCCCAAGAGCGCACGGCAGTAGTTTTGGCATTTGGTAAATTAAAAGTTTAGAATTATTATCAATATTTACATACTTGAACAGAAATGGTAGATCTACCACCGGTTACAAGCACATTGGTGACAAACCTGTTCAAAAATAATATACACATTTTTTAATTATGCAAATAAATTACTTTTCGACGAAATAATGCGAAGATCCTGTTCGGAAATGTGTATTTTGAACAGGTTCGCCGCCACAAATGTATTTAGACCCAAACGTGACATTCCTGTACAAGTAGGTAAATATTTATAATAATCTTCGACTACCTGTAAAACTACTAATGACTGAAGATAACCGCGGACGAACCTACAATCAGGATTACCGATAGCCAGGATCCTCAGTCAGAATTGCCGGTGGCCAGGATCATCAGTCAGGATTGCCGGTGGCCAGAATCCTCAGTCAGGATTGCCAGTGGCCAGAATCCTCAGTCAGGACTACCGATAGCCAGGATCCTCAGTCAGGATTGCCGGTGGCCGAATCGTACCGCTGACCTCCCGAATTTAGTCTCTCATTACTGCTGAGTCACCTCTCCCGTATAGTCTTACTTGAGTGAAAGAAGTAACCCGTCTAGCCGCATCACAGCACTTGCAGTCATCTTTCTACGTATATGCAGACTATTAATCAACCCATAGAACATGCTTGTTTGAAATGACGTGAGGAAAGAATTACTATCGAACATACCTGTTGTCTATTCTATCGGCAAATAGCCAGACCAATACAACACTAAATATTGCAATCGGCTCCGAGAAAAGTTTCTATTGAGATACTGTGTGTATGGATCTGTTGGCAGTGTTGTTTATCGTAAAGCCGATATTGTAAAACGTCAAAAGTTTTATTCTTGTACACTCGCAGGTGAATATAATGGTCCCTCACACCGAATTTGCATACATCAACATGATCTGATTATGTTTTTTTTTGTCCAACCCATACTAACATCGTTGTATGGTCTATTTCGGGGTAACTCACTATCTACCACAGTAGCCTTGTATTGATCTTATTAGATTTTTTGTATTGTTGCATTTTTAATCAGGCAACGTAAATGTTGAACAGAACATTTGAACGGGTATGTATTTATCATTTTCGTAAAGTTTCAGCCGAATCTGTGAGGGTTATTATCAAAAGAACATTTATGAAAAACTAAAAAAAAAAAAAAACTATAAAAAAGTAACAAACACAAGAAATAAAAGCAACAAGGCAAAGTTTGGCCAAGGAATAATCTAAACAATAAAAACTATGATGATGATAATGATCATGATGATGATAATAATAATAATAATAATAATAATATAATAATAACATCTGTAACAATATAAAAAATAATAATAATTGTTAAAATAAAATAATACTATACCCGGCACCTCCACCAAGGAAGACTTTCATGTCTGTGTCCACTTCCAGTCTGGTCAAAACGTGATTTGTTAAGCCTTACATTACTTGTTGCTGCTTTACTGAATTATATTATTCGAAAATAAAATTGCATTTACATTTTAATGCTTTAAAATTGCCGCGCTTCAATATGTTTTGATTGTTAAAATGTTTCAGTACTCATTTTTTATATGATAATTTTTAATTGTTAATGTGTTTCACGGACACAAGTAAAGTTGCATTGATCGTTTTAAAAAGCATACCCACATTCACGAGATAGAACCCCTTAATGATTTCGGGGATGGCATAAATTGAGAAAGCAATTTTAAATCGTGAATGTTCGTGTTTTGAGTAGGATAGGTGTGCATATTTTGTAAGCACAGTACATAATGTATGCTCAATATTTATTAAACTATTATCAATAGGGTTGCTATTTTTTTTAATTAAATATGTGATTCAAATTCAAATTGCAAACCCCACTGATAATTCTAGTAGAAATTATACAGAATAATCATTAGTTTAATAATTAATAATCTACCCTAGAAATGATAAAGATGACGATTTTAATGTTCTAAAGAAATATCCAACTTGATGCACAATTTTACTGTGTATTACAAAGTAAAACTGGCGTACAATCATGCCCCAACTGTGAATTGGATCTGGACGAATTATTTGAGTATAACCCTTTAAATTAACTTCTTTGACAAATCGCTATCACAAAACAACTATAATAATAATAACATCTATGAAGGCAGTAACCATAACGATTATTGTTGTAAAATGATGATAACAATAATTATAGTACAAGAAAAACAAGCAGCTTAGTGATAATGGCTGTATCTCTTCCTGGAGTTAAACGAAAAAGGTCAACAGAACATGGGTACAAGAAATTCCGGCTACCATTTAATAAGTTCTGATTGCTCAAAATCATACCACAGTACCTATACACAACACAGCGCCATTTGGCAAGTCTTTAAATCTCATCCAATCTCATCAATTCTCTCATCTCTACATTCAAATTATTTCGCTATGTGCCGGGCAGGTACGTGATCAGAAACTAATAGACCAAGCAATCTTTCCTCGACCGACCAGTCAGTTGATTCAACAGCCAGAGTTGATGAGGCTGATGACGAGGCGAAAAAACACCACATAGAGCGAGTGAAGGAGAGAGAGAGAGAGAGAGAGAGAGAGAGAGAGAGAGAGAACAAATACGTGCGAGAAGTAACACAGTTCTAGCCTGGCTTAGCACAACACTGCCATTCAAGTAGAAAATCGGTTCTCGCTATGGCTGCATTTTTCGAATAGACTCGGAAGTTTTTTTTTTTTTTAAGAAAGTAAATAAATCCAAAACAGAATCAAATTTAATAATTTTTTATAACAATATTTTCCGGCAGAAGTTGTATTGGTGTCCCGAAATGTTAATGTTTCTCAAGAAACTTGCCTATAGACTTAATTAACTTAAATTCTAATATTGCATCATTACAGTCTTTTCATTTAGGGAATCAATTAACTATTAATTATTGAATTGCCTTCGAAAATAACAACGGTAAGGATTAAAATATTATACACACTTTTTTAATTAAGTGTTGAGTTCTTTAAAACCTAAATATTAGTTAGTACTTAGTATAACTACTTATTCAATATTCTGAAGTGTTTTACTTAAAGAAATATATTCAGCTACCCTTCTTCGTTAATTACAACAATCCACTAATGGGTTTTTATGGAAATCCATCGTGTGCAGACTTTTTTCAAAACGGGACAGTTTAATGAAGTACAAAAGCTCAACAAAACCCACGTCAGAGGAATTAACACAAATGATCGCTATGCTCGCTCGCGCATACAGGCAACAATAATTATCAGTACTCTGCATGACGTTGCTATTCTAACTTTCTTGTAACAACACTCCATAAATTGGTATGTGGAACGGCATTCCGCACTCACTGCAATTAGATATGTTTCATACATTATGTTGACACTGATAGAAAAGTGCGAGAGAGGGGGCCTAGAGTAGAAGGAGATGGAAGTTATTAGCGATGTGAGCACCCCTAGCGGGATAACGTCTCAATTTCGTATCGGTACGTAGTCCACTCCTCTAGAATATACCTTCTACGTACACTACATCACATGAATGTGTCACTCTATATTTCTATACCTCTTGACAATTCCAGTCTTAGATCCTGTATTTATACAAAATAAACTAGAAATAATAAGATAGCCATATAGACCCAGCGGCCCATGTGGGATTCATACTCCACTCCGTTGGCTGACCCATCAAAGCAACCCTCTTATTACTCCAAGGCCAAACCAAAACAAACACACTGGTGGCTCACATATATATGCAGACAGAATAAATACCGAGCAGGACTATGAAGTGCACTTGTACTTGGACAAGAGTCTTACCACCGAGCTGGACTTTGTGGTACTACGATAGCGGGCTGGACAGACTTAGGCTACTCATGCTCCGAAAAGTTTTACTACCGGGCTAGACTTTGAGGTTTACAAATGAACAATGTTACTATCGGGCTGGACTGACTCGCACATGCTCCGGAGAATGTTACTACCGGGCTGGACTGCATCACATATACTGGGACTAGAGTGTTACTACCAGGCCTGGACTACATCTCACATACTGGGACTGAAGTACTACCGGGCTGGACTGCATGACATACACTGGGACTAGAGTGTTACTACCGGGCTGGACAGGCGAGCAAATCAGAGCACTACATATCATTACGTCTCCAGCTAAGCATCGCAGCGTGGTCGCTTACTGATGAAGAATGTTACAGGTGAGGTGGGTAGGCCTAGCTCGCTCGCCCGGGGTCATTGATCGCGATGTCCGTTAGCCCAGCCTCCCAGCTCCATGCGAGATGACCACACGAGGTGCTCATGTGTGGCTGAGGACCACGCGAGGACCATGTGAGGACGTCCTCGGTCCTCACTCACACAGCGCCCCATCGCTGTGTCCGTTAGCCCAGCCTCCCAGCTCCATGCGAGATGACCACACGAGGTGCTCATGTGTGGCTGAGGACCACGCGAGGACCATGTGAGGACCATGTGAGGACCACGCGAGGACCATGTGAGGACGTCCTCGGTCCTCACTCACACAGAGCCCCATCGCCGTGTCCGTTAGCCCAGCCTCCCAGCTCCATGCGAGATGACCACACGAGGTGCTCATGTGTGGCTGAGGACCACGCGAGGACCATGTGAGGACCATGTGAGGACCACGCGAGTACCATGTGAGGACGTCCTCGGTCCTCACTCACACAGAGCCCCATCGCCGTGTCCGTTAGCCCAGCCTCCCAGCTCCATGCGAGATGACCACACGAGGTGCTCATGTGTGGCTGAAGACCGCGCGAGGACCATGTGAGGACCACGCGAGGACGTCCTTGGTCCTCACTCACACAGCGCCCCATCGCCGTGTCCGTTAGCCCAGCCTCCCAGCTCCATGCGAGATGACCACACGAGGCGCTCATGTGTGGCTGAGGACCGCGCAAGGACCACGTGAGGACCATGTGAGGACCACACGAGGTGCTCATGTGTGGCTGAGGACCATGTGGGGACGTCCTCGGTCTTCACTCACACAGCGCCCCAATGAGGACGGGAAACTCGACTACTTTGTCTAGGTCCACATACGACCATCGCTCCATCGCAATGGAGAAAAGGGGTACAGGTTTTGTACACAATTTTGCATCTTTTTTTGATGACTTGCAACTGTTGTATATTATACTGTCCAATTCCTCTGGTTTCGAATGTTTTTGCAGCAGATAACATTCTCGAAGAAAAACGACTGCGATACTGCGACTGCGATCGCGCAGCGCAAGCAACAATAACAAACTCTGACAGCTACAAGAACTGTTATCGTATGACCACTATGTGTGACACCCCTGCCTCAAAAACACCTGTAGAGACGTGGGTTTTGTACGCCCCTGCGTCAGTACCCAGAATGACCCAGGGAACAGAACAGCGTTGCAGCCACAACAAACTCCTGACAGCTACACGAACTGTTATCGTATCACCCGCGGCTATGGAAGTTACATCACATGGGGTCCCGTATAGGCCTACCTCGATTCATTCAGACGAAGAAAGCGACGACCAAGAACATGCGGCACAAATCCGTCCGCCCTTTTGTTCAGAGATGGATGCTTCGAATTTATAACTGGGCATTCGCCTTTTCAACTTGGGTATTCTTCTGGCTCTGATTGATAAAAATAAATGTGATGTATGTACGTACGTGTTATTTTATTTTCGGTGTACAGTCCCTGACGCATGTACATTTTTTTAAATCTTTCTTTAATTGATAGTTTTCAAGTGAGGTCACAGTAACCATATAAGTCTTGCATATATGGGCGAGTACGATTTTAAATTGCATAAAAGCAATGTTTAGAATTTAAAAAATCACATTAATTAAAGATAAAAATCACAAATTACCAAACAAATCAATTTTATTAAATTTTTTTTTAAAAAACGAAGGAGTTTGGTTTCTACAACAATTTGCTTCAAATTGTGTCTCTACGCCTATTTCTCTATGCACGGCTACATATTTCCAACACGGCTGCCACTCGCATAGTTTGAAGGTTGATGAAAACCATCAATTCGAAAACTTACGAAACCTGTTGTCACTGTAGCGTAGATTGAACACTGCAGTTACAATAACATGAAGATTATATTATACAACAGCTTCTACGATAGCTATATTCTTCACACTCACACCCAGCAAAGAGCTGTAAGAGTGTAAGACACGCCCAACCAGAAACACTCACATCCCAAAGCCCTTAGATAAAACACAGCTGTCACCATTATAATGCGACGACAAATCTTCACCAAAGATAATCACTAATTTGCTGCAGGTTTTCACCTTTGTACGTGATTGGACATTTTAATGTTTTATTTTTCTCAAATATTGTCTTCGCGCTGACTTTCTCTTAGAGTTGATGTAGGGATCTGTGAGTGGGTAAAGCTCTACTTAAGACTGCACACCAGACTAGGGCGTTCACTAGAACTAAGTCTAACAATATATAGACCTACTCTACCAGTTGTTAACAAAACATCACAAAGAATGATTTATAGCAAAGTATACTCATCCATTTACTAACAACTATGATTGTTTAATGTTTTATTATGAGTGACTGATTAAAATGGAATCAATAATTTATTGAATTGATTTTCGAGTATGTCAATATGAGACATGGTTTACTTCACGATTATTTTAGTATTCGAAAATACTACAGTATTTTGTCCAATATGTTTTGAAAAAATATGCAATACAAAGTCTCAAAAAGGGTGTTTATACCTTCTTTACAAGTTTGTAATCAATTCCTAGTAACCATAGGACCCGGGTTTGAGCTCCACAAATCACAATGTGTCTTGATTAGCAAAACTGCAACCGTACAGCAAATCAAACACCTCAATCTTTCCTTACCTCAGAATCAAACACAGATAACTTACACTATTGCCACTTTCTACTCTTATCCCATAAAACGGAATGACGGTCATTATATTGTTTCTAACCGATATGCAATAATTTTTTTCAGTACACATCCTAAAGAAGTTTGTAAAATGTAGAAATGTGTGTTTATACAAATCTGCGCAAAAGATGTTTTTAAAAGATAGTCATGAGTGCAGAAAAGCTTCCTAGTGCAAGTGAGAACATTGTATTAGTAGCTTATATGATGAGTGTTCAAGACATGTAGTTCCTGCCTCGAGGCCAGAAGCTGTTAAACTCACCCATCTCTAGGCAATCTGGCCTCCAGCTTACAACATCGGGGCAATTAACGTTGTACGTACACTCGGTAATAATCACTCTATTTCCCTGAATGACGAGCCAAGACGATGGTAATTGCAAGAGCTGTGATTAGAACAGATCGGGTCAAGATGATCACGACCGCGCGCCACTGTACAGTGGCGTGCGGTGCAGACACACGCAGTGTCAAAACTAGTGGCACGTGCTCGCACATGGACTAATAAAATTGTGGGTATCAAAACTAAAACACAGTTATTTTTTATTAACTAGCCACCGTCACATCTCAACAGTTAAAGTTGAGAAACTGTAAGAATGACGGCCCCCTCCATATCGCCTACACAGCTGCTACCCGAACCCCTTCAACTCCGTGACAACCTGACAAAATGAAATACGTAACTGAAAATCAGATGTTTCAGTTGTTTAGTTTGTTGTTTCACGGAGTTAAGGGGGGTCGGGTAGCAGTGGAGAGGATAAGGAGGGGGACAGTTTCTCAACTATAATCTTCTTTACTAGTAAGATGGCGTTTATCCTCGTTATTAACATAATTTGGAAATTTTGCGTTATTTAAAAAGAAAATTAATGTATTGTCTACCAACTCAGTATACCAGAACTGATGTTTGGGTGAAAGGACGGGCCATTATTTGTTTGATACGCCGTTTTACATATAATATTATAGACAGATTCAAGTAGATATATATAATAAGAAGTAACGTACAGTTTATAAAATTAAAATTACCTCATGGCATTGAAACATTATATCGTGACATAAGAATTAATAGTTTACCTAAAAACTTGGTAGCAATGCTAAACCACCAGTTACTGAGAAATGTTCTCCGAAGGACCTTGAATCCTGGCAGTTCCGACTGCTGATGACAGGTAGCGGTGTTTAGATCTACTGTTGAAATGTTCACAGTTTACTGTTATACCGGCTTCTGTATTGGGATTCCCCGGTATTTTATTGTGTGTTCGACACTCGTCACAAGCAATCACGACTTTAGGTATGTACAGATTATTTTCGTACACACTGACATTGTGCCTGTTGGGTAATTCTTCCCAACTAAAATTGTAGAAGTAAACGACATTACAGTAACACTTTGAAAATTGCCATATCAAAAATAGTTTCGGCATTGTTTGACCAGTTTCACAGGGTTCAATAACCCCATCTTATACAATGACTAGAAGACCCACTAAGAAAACCCGCCGGATGTCGCTTTCCAAAATGCAACTCTGCATCACCTCTACCGACGTCTGTATTAACCTGGTATACGATTTCTATTGTAAACGATTGTTTTTTTTTTTCTGTTTCCGTCGACAAGGAGTAAAACGCGGCCAGAAGCCGTCCAAAGAAACGGCTGACCTAAGTGGCTGACTGACGCGTTTTGATTGGTCGCGACTGCAACGCTCACCGCGACCTTATTCCCAACCAACTCTTAATCGAGTACTAATTAACATTCATTCGTTCATTCATAGAGAGACTTGCAGTGGTAGATTGGATATCTTTCTTTGGAGGGAGGGGGAAAGGGGGGCGGGTCTAAATTTCTGATACACACACATTACGAACAGCTAAATTATTATTACATCCGGGGTCCAGGGGTGAGGGGGGGGGGGGGGGCGGAGGCACTAGCGTTCTGATTGCGAACAACTTCTGAAAGTATTTTCATGGAGACTTGTTCTCTGATAATACGAATATAACAGCTCTATTTAAGTATTTAATACAAATTGTTTTCTTAAGATCTAAGATAAGTGACCCTTATACGTCTACTTGATCTCCACTTGGGCGCACAGAGGCAAGGCAGTGCTTTGCAATCGCGGAGGTCTGCGGAGATCAAGTAGGGTTTGCTTGAATGTGCTGTTCATTATTTTTGATTAACGACATATTTTGTTTTTCTATAATATGACAAATGGACTGTGAGGAAGGAAAGGAAGGAAGGAAATGGTGAAAGTATCTTTCTCCATGGGGATGTTTAAATGAATAAATTTATTTTGGGAGGTAGGATCCCCCCCCCCCCCAAATTCGACCACTGCATCCAGTAAAGTCGTGGGACACAAGTAACAAGTAAATCGATCAGATAATTTCATTGTAAATCCAGCAATTTGTTGATTGGCAAGTTTCAAATTAGATTATATGTAAAAAATAAAATAATGCTCTCTAGTCGAACCTGATTCTGTTATCGGACATGCATCGGCTCATTTGAATACTGAACGAACCGAGACAGCTATTCCCACTGGTCAAGTTCAAGAAGTCGTCCTATTAATTGGGTTCCACAAGAAACGGATTAGTAGATTGATTTATTTACGTTCGCAAACTGATTCAGCGGTCGCGCGATTTCCAGAACCGACCGGGTTCCGATCACACCGATGGGAAGCGACATGAACACATTTTCGACCCTAATTAATTTAAAAAGTCACCGTTTTGCCGCTGAATCTAGATTCATATTATTTTCTGTCGTTCCATCGATAATCTTCTTATCGTAACGCTAGAAATGAACTGATTTAAACAACAGTGTATCTAAAAAGTATCTAGATCTAAAAAGTGTTATGTTATTATGTTGTTAATTGTTATACACAGTATTCTCGTATTTCAATCCTTTAGATTAATTAATTCATCAGCTTATTAGGTCATTGAACAATACAAAACCAACTCAATAATGCTTAATTGTTTTAAAAGGCTCAAACATGCTCAGTTTTATAATTGTCGATTGCCAAAGGAATGTTTAACTAAGCAAGTATGACTTCAGTTATTACCATGTTATCGCGTAGAGCAGTATGTTTAAATTTGAATTATTTAGTTGTGTTTGTTGTATAATTATTCTAACAGATTTTTCTTCCCGACAGATTAGGGGGGGGGGGGTGTGTGTCTTGAATGGTTGCCTACTGAGAGTAGTGTAGTGTAGTGTAGTGCAGTGTAATGTAGTGTAGTGTAGTGTAGTGTAGTGTAGTGTAGTGTAGTGTAGTGTAGTGTAGTGTAGTGTAGTGTAGTGTAGTGTACTGTAGTGTACTGTAGTGTAGTGTAGTATAGTGTAGTATAGTGTAGTGTAGTGTAGTGTAGTGTAGTATAGTGTAATGTAGTGTAGTGTAGTAGTCTACGCTCACGACCTGCCCCGCTGACGTCATAAAATGAGCGCGTGAGCTCCTCAGGGCTTAGGCAGCCCCCGGCTACACCAATCAACACCCCGGTGCACTGAGTGTAGTGTAGTGTAGTAGTCTACGCTCACGACCTGCCCCGATGACGTCATGAAAAGAGCGCGTGGGCTCCTCAGGGCTTAGACACTAAGACAGCCCCCGGCTACACCAATCAACACCTCGGTACGATATCGCACTGAGCGGCCGCACGAACTCGTAAATCTTTTAGAGGGGGGTTCAAAAGGGCGTAGACCCCTTTTTTATTAATGGCTCGAACCGTTACGGTAAATACTAAACACTCTGATATCGCACTGGTCTTCCGTGGCATAAATCTTTTAAAAGAAGGGGGTCAAAAATAATCTGTTACATTCAATTTACAGCAAAAAGTAAGCACTGTCCCAATAATCATTATTGTTGTTAATTTATTACTTACAATTCATTAATTATATTTTTTTTAGTGAGATGGTACAAGTGAAAAAATGTAGGGGGGGGGGGGGAAGCAATCCTTAGCCATCAATACACTCTTTTGCCTCAAACACGGGACAAAAGACTTTAATGGTGTATAAATCAAATTAAAAGGGGGCCACAACTTCCTCCCCTCCCATACATCCCCCTGTGTTTTAAAAGGGGGCAGGACAAGATTCAGATAACCAAACCATGAAGACACATATTTATGTTTGATTTCAAAATATGAGAGCAGTAGATCCAGTAGGGGAGGGGGGAGGGGGTTTCCAATGGGTACAATTATTCCATCGGCTAGTATTTTTATTTCACGTGTATCTAAAACAAAACCAAGTATGATGGCGTGGTGTGGCGTGTGGTTGGCGCTACTGTACGTGTCTAATACCCGAGTACGGTGGCTTTTTTTGTTTCTTTTCAGCATCATAATAAGTTTTTTCCCCGCTGTCGAAGTATCCAAAGTAATGGGTCCACCTATGGAAGACTACGTTCAAGTAGTAATTAGTTGATTTGCGTGTGGCCGAGAGTCCGTACACGCGAGATGGGTAGTAACGCGTCGGCCGGATGTTATTAGCAAGGTTGTTAGAAGAGAAAACCTGTCGGGCTGGCTCGAGGGCCGGGCATGGTCGACGCCGGCAGCTCTGCAGAGGAATGTCGTTCTGTGACCTCAAGCCGACCGGGCTAGGAGGGCTCGAACCAGGGACCGCCGTGCGAGGGTAGGTGTCGCTACCCCCGGGCTAGGAGGGCTAGGAGAGTTCGAGCCATTTATCGGTACACAAAAATGGTTGTAGTTTAGTCCATGTTTATGCTACAGCCATATAATTTCATAGTCATTATTTCATTATTTCAAATCAAGAAAAATATTTGAAACGTCACATTTAGGATTTTGTAAGCGTGGAGCCAGCACCATAAAGTAGGAAGTGTATACGCCCGGTACGCGTAAAAACAACATGTTTTTTTTTTCTTTTCTTCTGGTCATACTCGGGGTGACTCGGGTAATGATATTTTGTTGTTGTAGCTTGTAAAAAAAATTGTTTCAAGACTGTGTGCGAAGGGGAGCAATAGCCTTAAACTATTTTAGAACGACAATCTTGCATACGAGCACAACTTTTTGTGTCTCCCCTCCCTTCCCCCCCACACACACCACACAATATATATTATTTATTAGTAAATGAAGCAAACTATACTCGCTCTGAATGCACTTGTTTTGAGCTGGCGCCTCCGCCCCTCCCCCCCCCCCCCCCCCCTAAAACCGAGCAATTGTCGTAACTGCGTTCTACGACGCCTCGAGCTACACCGAGATGCACCCGGCGTAACAATATCAACACGACCTTCCACTTCCGCTTCCGTTGTTGACTTGTTGTTTGCGCCCCGCGGGTCAACCGAGCGTCACAACAGTGGAGCGCGTGCGTGCGGTGATTCTGGAACCTCAGGCGATGTAAGAGGTGCCCCCCCTTCCCCTGCCCCCCTTTCTCATCCCGCCACACTCGCGTTGAACTCGGCGCAAGCGGGACGGATTTGTGGTGCCCTATAAAAGGGTGATTATTGTTATAGTTAACCTATATGTATTTAGTTTCCATTACAAATTTGTACAAATTGTGTAGAACACGTCAAATTATTATGTTTACAAAAGTGCATTCACTTTACAATAAGAACACGTTCGTTCATACATCACTACAATTTGTCAATTTAACTACCTTATGTACTCTTGTAAAATATGAAGTACCCTATAAATATGTATACCCTATCATGTAACTTATTTTTTGTAACATGCAAAAAACATTGAGTTGTCGTTACAATTAGCATGAAAAGCTTGAGAAATCAAGGTATTTTGTTGTTATATTTGAGATGACGTTCAATATCAAAATGTTTGAATGATACAAGGATGGATACTATCGAGATCTACTGATATTCTCAGATAAATGATGCAATGTTGTTTATGTTCTGATAAAACTAGACAATTTAAGGAAGATCTAAAATTGTTTCATTTGATTCACATCACACGTTATACATATTTAATCATTTTTTTAGAAGAATCCCGCATCATTCTAAACTTTCAATAGTAAATTTCATATTTTTAAATTTACCAACTTAGTAAAAGAAGTTGAGACCCGTCACCATCAGGTAAGTATAAATAATGAGTAACAACTTCACATGTATGATGAAATGAAAGTACATTTCCATATGAATGTTCGTTTTTTTCAAAACGTTTTGCCGACTTATTCGCCAACATTTCTAGTGACAGATCCGGGTTCACGGAAATCCTCCATAGTTTATCTATACGATAGATCATCAAACCATCTCGCTTTGAGATTTCCATCAAATGTGGTAATTCTCGTGTACACGTCTGTACGCAACACAAAAACACTTGTTATGGGTGCTGCAGTTTTCCCGGTTTAATGCGCATGAGCAGCGCATACGACCGGAAACGAGATGCAAGCACATGTCATTATTTCACATAATTGCGTGAAAGCATAAATTGTTCTTGCCACAAAAATATTGATCAAGATTTAAATATAGTAGCTATAGTACGAGTTAGATCTTTGTTTGTTTTCTTTTGATGCCTCAAGATCTGTGATTATTAGTTTATAAAGGTTCTTTGCTTCGCTATTATACGCCTAAATTATACTGTTAATGTATTATTGAATGAACTGAGTAGAAATTAACCATTGAAATTATTAACTACCATCTGCGCTTGGTGGCAAAATTAGTGCTTGCTATACACTAGCCAATACCCACGTTTTAATAGAACTACACCTCTGAAGAGTTTGTATAAGCAAACGCGATTAAAATACCACAAAACGATCACGCAATGCAGACGTTTTATATTAAAAATTGTTGGGGTATTGTTTCGAAAACAGAAAAATGTACAGGTGGAAAAATAAAATCAAAACTGTTGAATTAATTATTTTGGATTTCCTCAATGCCTATAGATGGATAATGTGAGAGAGAAAGAGAGAGAGAGAGAAAGAGAGAGAGAGAGAGAGAGAGAGAGAGAGAGGCTTTCGACCATTACTCTCTATTATGTACCCAGTTATGCCCAGATGCAGAGGTATATATCTTCTAAAAAACAAACAAAAATGTGTTTTATGGAATTATTTTATGCATGGTATTTCCCGTCATAAAACAAATTCCTCGACAATTAGGGTGGTTTCCCTAATATAGGGGACAATAGGGAACATCTTTGCATCCGAGCCTAATAAGTCCCCTACAGGGAGGACATGTTAGGGACCCTACGACTAACTTACCTGTGCAAGTGAACACAGTCAGGCGTATACAACGAAATGTCCCGTTTTAACATGGTGACTCCGATGCGCGACGCAGTATAGAACAGTAACACCTGCTATTTTAAATATCCTTCCTTCTAATAATACCAAGTGAAAGTTATCAATAATTGTCTACAATTCACTTCTTCAATGAAGTTTGTTCTACGGGTATGTAACAACCAATCAGTATCACACATACACACATGGCGGTCAAGATATTCGGAATAGAGAATAGCTGTACAATTTAGTCGGCACGTTTTTTGTCCACCTGTGTTCGTTGCTACCTGTTCTCTTCTCAGTGTCTACCTGAGGTCACCAGTAAAGGCGCCATTGTTGCCAAAATATTTAACAATTTCGAGAGTGGAAGAAACCCTTCACGACCAAAGATTGTGCATTGGAAATACACTGTGTTGAAATAGCTATCGTTACGTTTCTATGAATTGGTTAGTTACATTCGTGAAGTGAAGCAGTAATTTGGTCTCTCATACAACAACTTGTTCAAGATTGGTTGTGTATTGGAGGGTACTGGAAATAGAGGGGGCACAGTACAATATAGCGAAGGAATGTTCAAGGGTATAATTTGTGTGAATCGGACATTTACCTTACGACAGAGGAAAACCACGAAAACGACCGCAACTTCTCGAAATAGTGCGTTATGGGATAGTCTACGTTGAGACACAATTTTACCAATAAATACTTCAGTGTTTCTGAGTAGGTCTCGGTAGAAAGAATAGACGTCGAAGATAGTGGCCGTGGTCTATAGTTACTAAACACGATCCCTGCGTTTCAGGATTATATATCGTTTAAAATGGAATATCATCGTTGGCAAAATATCAGACGTAGGCCTACGTCTAAATATAATATCAATATATCATTCCAAAATGTGCACAGTACATCAAACATTACCGAATACATGACTAAATTATGTTTGAAATTGATTCTACTAATTTGTTAGAATTTGTAAAAGTTGTCTGTCTGAACAATTACGGTTTTCCAATTTTGAGCAGCCTATAATTATGGTCGCTGGCTGCAACAAGTCTGGATTAACTACTATGAAATGAGCTGAGCTGCCGTCAAGTCAAGTGGACCGATGAGTTTTTCTCTCTGTTCTTGTTTGGAGTTGAGTTGGAGTTTGGTGACTCGGGAGTGGTTTTGGTGCAAGTATCACTTACACAGGTGGTTCAACACTTTCCTTGCCTTGGCTTGCCTTGCTTGGCTCTCTCGCCTGTCTGTCAAGAATAGTTGCCTGAGAACGAGGCTGCCAACTATGTTGTCTACCAAACACACTCCAGTTAAACATTTCAAGAACCTTGTATTTTTAGATTTTTCTTCGTGTCATCTCCAAAAGAATTTTTTTTTAAATAATTAAATAAATTACAAGAACTTAAAACTACGGTAACTTAACGGTTGACTGCATTCACAAATCACAATTTTTAAGCACAGCACAAAAACAACGTCGCAATGGAAAAAGTTATACACTTATCGACCAAAATGATGGCATAAATGTTCCCATTCATAATGATTTCACAATGCAATATATTTTTGTAATGAGTATTTTAATAATAATGAAGAATAATAAATTATAATAAATTATAAAAATAATAATAAACAAATAATGAGACTAAAGGGACTGTGCCATGATAAAAAAGAAGCTACTTTCATCACCATTTCATGTTGTGAACCTGATTTATAAGTATAATAGTATGGATAAGAAATGCTTCCCCCGAAACTAAATCTTGAGCCCCCGACCTGGACTGAGCCAAATATTGAGCCACATCGCGCTAACCCTCTCTGCGACTGTGCCAGACACCAGGCACACTTCTACACCGCATGCCTCGACGTCTGTTCTCACTATCCGTGCACAAGCCCCAGGCACGGATCAGCTGATTCACGGAAAACAAGTGAAGTACGCGTGCGCTCATCCCCTCGGGGAAATTGGGGAACACCGCACCGGCTGGAGCCGAGACGCTCGCTTACAAACTGCGTCGACCTCAGGCCGGGCCACGTGGTTGGATGTTGTATACTCGCATCCACTCTTTCAAGATTTGTATTTATTTTATTTATTTATTCAATATTTCACATCTTGATCACGGCATCTGGGCTTTATGACTTGTATTTTGGCAACGATGCTAATCGAGAAGATGAGTGGATGATTATGAAGAGAAAAGTCAATAATAAAACCGCAAGAAATTACAATTTTTTTAACCTATCTCAATAATGCTGCGTTACATAAAACAAGTGAAAAACGGGCTCTATTTAGATTGGAGAGAACTAAAAACTGTTTGAAAACTTGTCTTATGTTTCAATGCCCATAGTTTTTACTTTAAATCTTCTTAAGTACAAAGTAAATTTAAAATATTTACCACCATGATCATTACAATGGTAAAAACATATTTTTCACATGGTACTGTCATAGTCGTATTTAAGACGTTTCCTCTGACGATAAGTTGTCCATATTATACGCACAAGCCAGGGTTCGAACCTGGATCGCAGGAACCGCGGTTTAACAGACCAACGTCTAATCGGTCACGGTCAATCATAGACGACGACTAAAAACTAACCAGTATTAAAAGTTAAAACCGCTGCGTGAAATTAGAGTTTTTAATCACATCTCAGTAATGCTCGACCACATCAAAGAATTTAGACATGGTTGTGGTTGTGTAAGAACTACAGACTGTAAGATAAACGTTTCTAACAATGCATAGTATGATATAATCAGAATAGGATAAATACTTAATTATAAGTCATCACATTATTAGTAGTAAGCAAATTATTCCTAACAGGTAAATGTGGATAGTTTGTCTCAGATTCATGTAGTCGCAACTATGTATAAGTTTAACAACAAAACAAATAACATAACAACAAGATATTGGGAAACAGGAAATATTTATCTGAGGCTGAGCTATAGCGTCGTTAAATGTGTTGACCAAAATAGTCTATGTTTTCAAGTCATAGTAGCTTAGCTACTGCAATAACAACACTTTTGATAGAGAGCTGTGAAAACATACTGATAACGTTGTATACATTAGTGGTGTTAGCTGTTAATTAGGTACGGAACTATTTATGAACAATGATATTTCTTAGCATAAGAGCCACGAACACAAATAATATTTCAGATTAATAGTTTCAAAAATTATTTACTAGGATATAGATTAAAACTTCACAAAGTTTTGGTCCAAGGTGATTATTTTTTTGTCGCAAAGAACTTAAAAAACAACCTACAACAAACCTTATAAGATTTAAACTGAATAATAAGATAACGAACCTTTCTTAGGTGAAACAAGATATACAAGAGAATGTTTTCCAATGCAATCATGTTGATCTTAATCAGTGTTGGCTTTACATATATCCGAATTATTTTTATGTTATTTTGTTTTTTAATGGCAACTAATAACAATGGTGATACATTCGTGACTGACGATGGGAATTATTAGATTTCCTCCGAAACGCTTCGTTAGGTTGAATTTAAATGCATTTACATTTTAAAATAATTGCAACAAAACATATAAACATCAAAATAATCCACTTAAATAATTTGTAATAAGTAATAACTGAAGATGATTTGTAAATAAACATAAAACTCATCTCATCTGATCGCATCACTCTTGGCATTGGCAGCTGAATCGTCCGGTCACCACGCGTCTTTGTTAAATTAATGACCATGTACTTTCTACATCGCACGAAGCCATATTTTTTGTGCAACAAGTATACGACCTTCAAAGAAGAACATCGTGAGGAGTTCGGGTTCGCGGCTGTTAGTGTTTGTGTGTTGCAATCATGTCTAGCTGTCTCTATGTCTCTCTTTATGTCATGTCTAGCTGTCTCTGTGTCTCTCTTTATGTCATGTTTAGCTGTCTCTGTCTCTCTTCATGTCTGTCGTTGACATTATGATGTCGATGTCGCTACAAACGGTAATTATAACATAGGTCTTGTCTCGTCTCGGCACAATGCTCTTAGATGTCGACACAAGTGACCACACAATCGTATAGGCTGTTACACTATCGGATCAAAATTCTGTGCATATTTAATTTTTTTTTAAGGCAATCTACATTTATAACATCACTAAAGATGACTGCACAATTTTGTTTTTACAGTGTACATTTTTTTTCTAAATCATGAGTGGGTTAGTGGTTGAAAGAATTGAATGTACCACAAAAACCAAGAATATTATAATTTGTATGCAAACTTCAAATGTAAGATGTAGCAGCTAACTTTGAAAAAAGAACGGATATTTTTTTTAAATTACCTTAAGTGAATCACCAGTGGCATTATTGTAAAAATACTTGAAGTTACCAGAAAACACAAAATATAATAACTTTAAGAAGGTGTTATTAAATAATGCGAGGCAGAATTTTTCAGCGAACATGTGTTTTTAGTAATTTAGACAAGTTACACTCTAGGAAGATTTCTAGCATACGGTGGTTTGCCATATTTTTTGTTATTAAATCAACTCTTCTTTTCAAAGTTGATATACAAATTACAAACTGTTTTTACTAGGATATATATTATAATGAGACCTTCTTAGACAAGTTACACTCTAGGAAGATCTCTAGCATACGGTGGTTTGTCATATTTTTTGTTATTAAATCAACTCTTCTTTTCAAAGTTGATATACAAATTACAAACTGTTTTTACTAGGATATATATTATAATGAGACCTTGCTAACCCGGTAAGATAACACGCCCACGCATGTACGGTCTCTATGACCTAGGTTATAGTTCAGTGAGTGGGTGGGTGAGTAAGTTTATATAACATGCAGACGTGCAGACATCGGACATACACCTGCAGGCTACAAGATGAAAACATGACAGAAAGAAAGATCACACAAGACAAAAAGTGTGCTGCACATTTAGTGCCTGGGGCAGCATAATAGAATGGAGTAGACTTTTGTAAACACAGCCGTTTTGAGAGGAAAAACCACCAATAACCTCTTGAAAGTACCGATTTCTCATCTCAATAATGCTACACTACTTTGTAAAGTGGAAACCAGACTCAATTAACGGTTCGTTAAAACTAAATAATATCTGAAAAATGTTTTGTAATATTGTAAGTATCAGCGTTGGTATTTTAAATTCAGTTTGTAATGAAGTAAATTTAAAATAAAAACCATACAATACTAATAATAAGAAACGTTTTTAACAGTATTCCGATCATCGAGTCCAAATTGAGCTCTTTTTCACTTTGCAATGACAACTATTAGTCTGGATTTAGTAGATTGTGTTCCACTGCCCGTATACAATGTGTGGCATTACCTATGACCACAGTAGTAGCTCATTTCGATACGTCAATTTCCTAGAATATGCTTTCGATCGAAATACAATATCAATTGGAATGTCCTAATTCACCCCACTTCCTGTGTTTTCTTATCAAGCTACGAATTGAATGGCACCAGGAATTATTATAATAACCTCGTCTCGCCAAACTATGCGGGCAGAAAAATAGTTCAGTCCAACAAACAATCTTAATTAATAGATAATAACTGTAGATTAGGCCAACGACCACTTTATCTACCTCAAGGTATGCAAGAATGTACCCTATTTATTCGTTTCTCGTTATTTTGAGAGGACTATTCGGTATCTGACCATATTGGAGATGTGTATGCGATGTCTTTGGCTAAATCTTTGCATAGAAAATGTTATCTTGTAAAATCACCGAGGTAACGATTATTAGTAGACTAATATATAAATAAATAAATTCACATTTAGAGTCTACCCACTCAGTAACTGATTTGCAGTGGGGGACTTTAATTTTAAAGTGACTAAACCAATCCTGTAGGCTTCGAACACCATCGACGAGTGAGCGATAACCAATCAACCCTTCCTTTTGTTTAAATCTCTCCGCTCCGCTCTCCTTCCCTCATCCCCCCCCCCCCCCCCCACCCCTCCACAGTTAAACTATGTACACATTACTATTCAGTGTAACCTTCTTGTCGCAAGTCTAAATCGGTCCTACTATGCGATACGTCACAGACAAGACAATGCTACACCTAACCTAACCTCTACAGCCACAGCACCCACCGCATAACACGTGACTCCCTACTCTGCTCATAAACACAACTAATTACCCATTTCGCAGTCGTGACCTTCGTCCCCCAAAACTCTCCTCTACACTCCACAGTAATCGGTTTCTTGGAAGATAAATAATGACTCATGCGATGCGTTCGGTTAGTAGAACTTACTTCCAAGATGAGATTTCATACAGACAAATTACAAGGTTGGTTTAGTTGATAACGTGCTATAAGCATAGACCATACACCCGGATTTATCGAGAAATAGACACTTTCAATACACAAATACATTCCAACTTGCATTCTGTCCGTATAAGTTAGTAGAGCTTACTTCCAAGATGAGATTTCATACAGACAAATTACAAGGTTGGTTTCGTTGATAACGGGCTATAAGCATAGACCATACACCCGGATTTATCGAGAAATAGAGACTATCAATACACAAATACATTCCAACTTGTATTCTGTCCGTATAAGTTAGTAGAACCTACTTCCAAGACGAGATTTCATACAGACAAATTACAAGGTTAGTTCGATGATAACGTGCTATAGACCATACACCCGGATTTATCAAGAAATAGAGACTTTCAATACATTCCAACTTGCATTCTGTCCGTATAAGAATTCGTTCATCATACCTACTATCCATCGCGAAAACATTGTGGTATCCTACTGTGAAACTCTTTTAGTAGTATGGGCTACACTATTAATTATGATTATAGATGCGATTGTATTGTAAGGAATATCCATCTTGCCATTGCTAAACACTGAAACTAGATAGGTCCACGTACCGGTACTCTCATACAACGCGGATGAGAATAAGCTCTGGGTTTACGACATACGAGTACAGTACCAGACAAAAGTGAGTACAACGTGGTCCATACAATATATTGTGTGATGTGTAGGAAGGTATGTCTGGAGTGTCTGTCTGTAAGGATAAGAGTGTCTGTCTGTGGGTGACTTGTTTGTTGTTTCAATACCCCTACAAAGAGCTGAAACACTGATGTATGCAATTGGTGGTGTGTTTTCATAACTACTCGTTTACTCCGTTTTGGAGGTATCTGTTCTCAGTTGTATTGGTTTCAAAATCCAATTTTGAAGCAGATGTTTGAATATGCAGCAACAGATCAGAATGTATAGGGGAATACAGAGTAGATTTGATTGTATTGTGTGCCTACAAAATTAACTAACTAAAACTAACTTCATGGAAATTCAAGGCATTATTGCATTATGATTATGTGTGGATTTTTATTATTACATGGCTTGAGTAGAGGGGGTTGTGTGTGGGGAAAATATGGGGCGGGTGAAAGATCCTTGTGTAGGATCTCACACTGTCACACAATCCTACCCTTCAAACCCCCATTCCCCTATCACTTCTTAATTCCGCCTAGTATGCATATGTTAGAAAAACAAATGAACGATTTCCAATAAACCCTACAAGTTCATCTGTTAAATCAATACCACGTTGAAAATAAATGTAAAATATTATGTATGAAAGCAAGAGACAAAAGTATTTGCTTTGCAGCTTATTCTCTAACACGTGCACAGTTGGCTCCGACTGTCTGTGCTCAAGCCACCCATTGTAAGTGACAACATTACGAGACGTCAGAACGCTAATTATATGGCTTGCGTCCGCGTACACTGTTGCCATTCTGCAGATGCAAGCGTACGCCCGTAGTCCACCCCCAGCGGATGAGCTCCGCAAGGAATTACCATCCTAATATTCGAGCAATCGGAGGCGGTAGGACCCCAAATTATAGGTCTAGCAAGGGATTGCCTCAATTCTTTTAAAAATAATTTTAAAGGTTCTTTCACTTTTAAATCTATTTTAGGTCCAGTCTTACAATGTCCCAATAACTATTTCTTCGTTGAATATCTTGTTTTCTCCATGGCAACCACCAATCAAAACCCTTGAAATCTTCCAAATAGCTTAATTGCTACAAATTACTTTCTTATTAGGAGATTGTAAGACCGGCCCTTAGATACATTACTACTATCTGTTGGCTCATAAAAAATAACTTTAAAATATAAATTAACTTTTTCTAAAAACTGAAGTAATTTCAGAGGGGATTTAAATTTTTTGGGGGGACGCCTCCACTTGCCCCCCCCCCCCTTGTTAGGACCCCAGCCACATTACCTCGGACATGTCCTCCCCGTCACCGCCCTCGTTATTGAGATCGTTGCCTCCCCCACCGCCACCGTCGTCGTCGATCAGAACGAACGAGACGTCATTGTTGTTGGTGTTGTTGTTGTTATTGTTGCCATGGTGATGTTTCCTGGGCGACAACGCGTCACCGTCGGTGTCGTCAGGGTTGGGAAGCTTACGCTTGCCGCTATTTAGCGACGTCGCGTTGCCGATCATGTCGCTAACGATAATCTGATCCGAGGAGATGTTCGACTCCGGACTGTCCGGACAGTCACCCAACGGACTCAGCTGACTGTCATCCATTGGCGATATCTCGAATTTCAAATTTGGATATTTTAGTGTTTTTGTTAATGACGTCATAAGTCTACTTTGATTCTTTCCCGGGTAAGTTTATTTCTTTCTACACCAGCCGGATCTGCGTGCGAGATTTTGAGGTTAGGTCACTCTCAGAGCTTTTGTTTGTGAGAGAAAATTCCTACACTCAACAGATGTGTTTTAGTAATAACAACGTTGGTTTGATATCGAGATGACGTGCGCGTGTTTTTAGGTTATGTTCTCCGGTATTTATTAACAACGTTTCATAATTGAAAGGTTACGAAAAACACAAATATATTTTTTAAACGTCGTCCACCATGTAAAGTTTCCCGAGCGATCAACGCACACACGCACTAGAAATTTGCATTTTCCAATATATTCACAACACGACACGAATAATTTCACTTTTGCACGCACCTCGTTCGTATATAACTAATAATAATATCGTAATACGCCGTTAGCAGGATGTGAGCGAAGTTCGTTTGCCGCGGAATTGTCTACTAGCACCACCATCGCCTTCGGCCACGTTCTCACAACTGATCGCTCAACAGGTATAAGAAGGAATGACCAGCAGTTGAAGGGCGCATAACGAAGCCAGCCACCACCTCTATCGGAGACCACAGCCACCCCAAAAACAAATGCCCCCGCCCCTAAAGTGTAACCGGACCGCTAAACAACACCACCGCACATACTAAAGACACCTTCCAACAGGTGGAAATGGGATTCTCTGGGTAAGAAAATGGATGCTGGCAGTGTTCTTGTGGACCATTATTCTTGCTCTCTCGCTCTCTCTCTGAACGAGAGTTTGTCTCGCTCACCTTGCCTCGCTTAGCCACCAAGACAGGTATACAGACTGTACGAAAAACTTCTCTACCACATGGTTCATGTTACATGGGGCCTTGCCTTGCTTGTCATTCAATGCCACTACGCGGAGAGGACGGTTTTTTTATTTTTGTATAGCGGATAAAAACTAGATTGGGGTTTGTAAAAAATTTAAATAAAAAAAGAGTTGAGGACGACATTAATTTATAGAACTCTGCAATGTATTGTTTGTATGGTTTTAGTTATTTCGCATTTTTTAATTATATTCGACAGATTATGCTTAATCATCATAATTAATAATCAATTAAGTTTGTTGATACGACATCATGATTTCTTGTGGTGGACATATAATGTTTAGCCTCATAAATAGTTAATTTTTCTTCAAACGAAAAATATAGAAATTTCATTAAAAAATGTGTCTAAAATCGCTTCTTTGAAAAATCTACAAGTGCAATTTTGGTTTTTGGTACTTTACCTTTTTTCTAATATATTTTCACGGTAATTTATTTCAATCGTTCTTGATGAATGATATATAATTGAATATTTAAAAAAGAACAGTGTACAGCTTGTGGAATACTAGTGAATGAAGTATATTACGCATAGTTTTAAACAATAGAACGTAAAACTCGGATTCACAACTTCATTACAAATTCCGTCTAAGAAAAACTACATAAAATAGACGACAGATGATTGTAAAAATAATGTATTACTTTCTGAACAGGCTGTGCATCTTAAGAGAGAGGAGAAGCAACCTTGAGCTTACGCGCGTTGTATAGATATCTCTCTTCTCTCTCACACCAACACTCGTTAGATATCTTCCCTCTCTCTCTCACTAATCACTCAAGACACCGTATCTTCCATCTTTGTCCGTCTCACTTGTCGTTCCTCCACCAGCCCAGGTACCCATCTCACCTCTCTCTCTTTCAGGCTTGCAACTTGACGCCAGGGAACCTCCCTTGTCGTTGGTAGTGTTCCAAAACGTGTTCGTTGCGTCTTTGATGCGTCGTTGGACGCGTCGGAACGTCCACATAGGAACAGATGGACGAAGACAATGCATAGTTTCACCTCCCCTCCCCCCCCCTCTTCCCCCTCCGTTCAGGTGGGCCTTAATTCTATCATCAATCAAACTTGCCGCGCAATAATTGTTTTACTGTCACTACTATATTCTACCGACCACGTGATGTAGATGAGTGCCCCTATAAAAAAAAACATTATGTGCGCACACAGGAAAGAAGCGCATAGCTTTTATATGAGGATAACACTTTACCGGGAGAAAAAAACATTTCAAGGTATGAAAAAGTGAGTCATAACAGGATTTTGGTTTTCTATCAGCTAAACAATAAATTTAAAAACTGTAAAATATTGTAATTGTTACGATTGTAGCTCCAGTCATTAATTATAAATTATTTAATTGATTAGATAATACAAAATCTTAACAATTAAAATATTTCAAAGATTTTAAATTCGTTGTTTAGCTGATTCAAAACGAAATTTCGCGTAGGAGTAATTTTTTCAATATCGTGAAGATTACTCAGGATATCAATTTAAAAAAGAATGACAGAGCTTTTACTCTGAACTGCATTGTTACTGATTAGGTTGTTTTTGCAAAGATTGGGGTCTGGGGCTGAGCCTCATCCACCATGGAGACGGAAAAATCTGTGAAATTCTCTTAAAAACTGTTTGGAAAATACAATTCGGCTTCCGATTATATGATAAAACATAAGTTATAAGTTTCTGAGCTCTTGGGAGGGAGGGAGCCTTTACCCCGAAAAATCCTTCAGTGTGTATTGTACATCTAAGAGCATTTTCACTTTTTGGCATATCAAGAATGAGATTTTTGTAAGGGGCATTTCAAACTTAGCTTATTTAAAGACTCAACAGGTAGTTTTTTTTTGTTTTTTTTTGGGAGAAACACAATTTATTAAATTATAAACAAGCAGGATTACATACATTCTTCATAAAATTTGCTAGGTGGATAACTTTTAACATTGTAACATAAAATAAAGACAAAAGCAAAAAGTTTGGCAATTCGAAAAGACAAATATAACATGAGGAAAAAAAGTTGAAAAAGTAACAGGTAGTTAAAGCCAGTGCGACTGATGCAATAACTGAATGACTATTAAATTAAGACTTCATTATCGATATCGTATAAGACTTCCGGGAAGACGACTACGCAATCTTGTAGCTTGCTTGTTTACAGTGTAACACGGCCGTGTTATACACTACAGTGTTACGACATCTCGCGTAACATTGTAACACAAACATTCACACTTCATAATCTTGTCGGCAATCACTAGTTCGTCGTATTTTACGCGATCGTTTTCAGACAACACATATTCACGTGACGTTGCTAAAGTATGGCCATGCAGTATAGAGTTAGTCCATGATATAATTATTATTATATTGATTATTATACAGATATAAATATATATAGATACATAAAAACGAAAACATTGTTACTGTGAAACCAATCCAACGTTTATTTTCCTAAAATAATAGTCAACGTTTAACGTAAAAATGTTTTCTTAGGCCCGGTTTTTCAATCGGCTAACGGGTCGTTAACGGGGCCGTTAGCTGACAGTCCGTAATCTGTAACCCAATGAACCCTATGCAGATAACGGACTGTCAGCTAACGACCCCGTTAATGACCGTTTGAAAAATCGGGCCTTACTATAAATTTTGCAACCAACAAAATCTAAGAAATCATATAGGTATACATACATTATTATACATAAATGATATAGATTACTATACAGAACCAATCTTATATAGATATCAGATAGTATGATTACAGCACAAAATAAGCACAATAATGTAAATACAATTCAAAATTTTAATTAGTGGACAGTCTTGTGTATTTCTGGCCATCCTCGGTGGCTCCTGAGGTTGGGGCGCAAGTCTTAAGCGTACGGTACATACAAGGTATATTCTTATTCCGCATCATAAGGAATTCTTTTTTTGTAAATATCCTGCATATTCATGCATCAATCTCTCCCCCTCTTTCTCTCTCTCTCTCTCTCTATAATAACAAGAATGGAAGGAGTGTGAATATGCTCTACCGCGCAATATGTTCTATGCGCACAGGAGTGGGCTACATGCCGGTACCGGGTTCCCATCTCCTCCATTCATCATCATCATCATCATCATCATCACCATCATCATCATCATCATCATCATCATCATCATCATCATCATCATCATCATCATGCATCGTTGTTAATCATCAGTTGTTAATTGTTATACTGGTCTTTGTAAAATGGCATGAAATGCTCAATTCATAATTAAAAAAATAAAAAATAAAATACCGGCACGTAGCCCACTCCTGTCCAACACACATACCCAGGATTGTGTATTTGCACGTACGTATAGATGGAAGCCAGACGATTAGGCCCATGCACAACAATCAGATCTATCTCAACTCAAGGGCCCCGGGCTGTCAAAGCCAAGCCGAGGATAATGACAATGCAGAGAGTGCAATGCTTGACCTACACCGGTCCTCGGCTGTTGTTGCCCGCAGGTATTCTTGCGGTCGCCCGGGGTGACGGGGGGAGGGGGAGGGGGAATACCTGCGGGGATGGAATGTCTCCCCAGGTAGCGTAGAATAGACACCGATGTGTGCTGGTTGTTCCGTCAATGATCTATTGTCGATAGTTGGATGGCTTGGGAAGAATGTTGGAGGGCATTTGTCTTGAATGTTGCAGACGATATTACCGGGGTCGGGAAACGAACATGTGACCTCTGAGTCTGAGTTAGTCGCAATGGAAGATTAGCACTTTAGTACTGATATCTTGATACACTTCAATATATTGAAAAAACGATGATTCACTGTCCAATCACTGATTCATATATTTCGTATTTGAAATATCGATCTTTGATTGGTTATCGCTCACTCGTCGATGGTGTTCGAAGCCTACAGGGTTGGTTTAGTCACTTTAAATTAAAGTCCCCCACTGCAAATCAGTTTAGTTACTGAGTGGGTAAACTCTAAATGTGAATTTATTTATGTTATTTATTTATACATACTATGTGGGTTTTTACCAGCTAATCAATGGATGGATTTAAAAACTTTCAAATATTGAAATCGCTAGGATTGTTGTTTCTGTTACGCATTCAATAATTTATAGTAAATTTATAAGTAAATTATGAATCGTTCCGTTAGTATTTTTTACCTTTTTGTAAAAAAAAATAAAAAATAAACGATTTCGAATCACTTTAAAATATCTCTTAGCGAAAGAGGTACAACAACGGTACAAAAGTTATAACATGTTCATCAATCGCCAGCTATTAAAATGGCTATTCCATCAACATATCGTTAAAAACACAGCGAGGGATATTTGTATATCGTCTCTATTGTGTCCATAAAAGACACTCATCATAAATCACCATCACAATCGCCTTATGGGAATATGTCCAGAATATCGCTGGCTGTCATTTTATGTATGCTCTTTATTATTATTTTTTTTAAATTGATTTATACCATCTTTTAGAAGTACAACCTATCAAATAGACTCTTCTATTATACTAGGAAAACGCTCTGTTTGACGCGTTGATAAGCGAGCGCGTCAATATCTACGAACTTTCTGGCGAAGAGCTTTCAATGCTAATACAAACAACAATTAACAACAATTCAAGAATGCGCATTGCAAAAATGTTTCTAATTTCCATAGCTATTATACTTCCCGACAATGTTGGATACAGTGCAATGTGCGTTGCTAAGAATTTTCGCTGTCATGTTTTCGCCGCGGTCCGCCACCGTTACTAACAGTTATTGACAGCAATAGAAATGTAATTTCTGCCTCTAATATGTATCAAATCGCGTTTACATTAGTATATTCGTGACCGGACAAAAATTTACTATAAGATAGCCACCTCACATTTTGCCGTTACTGCGTTTTAGAAAAATATTTTCGAGTAACTTTCGTGTAACTTTGCCAATATTAATCAAATCGCCATTACATTAACATATTCGTGACCGGCAAAATCTGTAGAAAAATCTGGCTATCTCACATTTTGCCGCCATTTTGTTTCAGAAAAATATTTTGCAGTAACTATGGTGTAACTTTGTAACTTTTCGAACGATTTTGCCTCAAAACTATACACCTTCAATCCACATCGAGGCTTGTGGATGGTCCAAATTTCAAGTTGATCGGACTTTCCGTTCGACCGCTATCGACAGACATAAAAACAAAAAAAAAAACAAAAAAAAAAAACAAAAAAAAAAAAAAACAGAACGAAGTGCCATAAGAGTCAAGTGGAAACGCTCGCTTCGCTCGCTTAATGACTTACATTCTTGTATAACCAATGAACTCTGTTTTTTTAACTATATGTGAGATACCATTCACTATAATAGTAAATATTATTTTTATTTTATGTATTTCAAATTTTCAATTTCATATTATTTAGGTGTTAGGTAACCATTTATCCTTTTTTATGAACACATCACTGCATCTAAATTTAAAAAAAGTGTAAGATAAAAAGATAAAAAGCTGGCAAGTTATGGTAACTTTATTGTTCGTTGTTTTCAGTTCTGTGAATACTCGCCAATTGTAGACCCAACGACTCCCGTTCCAGGCTTTGATCTTCCTAGACACCTGTGGACCAGACTAAACCGCATCAGAACCAATCATGGCCGGTGCGCAGACTCCCTGTTCAAATGGGGCGCGATCCCATCCAGCGCCTGTGACTGTGGCGAACCTCGCCAGACCATCAACCACATTGTGAGGGATTGCCGCCTGCGCTCTTTCCAGGGGGACTGGTCTGAGATCCACAGAGCGACACCTGACGCGCTGGCCTGGTTGGCCGGCTTAGATTTATGTTTATGATTTATATTTATGATAACTTTATATGTATATTGTACTTTGTTGAATCTTAGCTGTTGCTTCCATACGATAAATAAAAGTTCTGTGAATGCATTCTTGATGAAAAGATTATACGAAAACCTTTTTGTAGTCTATGTCCTGCCTTACGAGGTTCGAACCCATGTTCCTTATTACTACGATCTGCGTACGAAGGCTACAGTTATTGTGAAATATGAAAACATTAATTCTTCTTTATCCTCTTTGAATTCGACTGAAGAAGAGAATCGTGAATGAAAAAGAATCATCTGCAGCTATTAAGTGGACTTCAAGGAAATCTGTGGCCAACAAAGGTTAAAAAGTTTGAAACCTTCGTGATTGATGATATAACAGGAAACAATCATCTCTTACTCATCTTTCTACTCATAAATACCAAACATCTTATTCATTCCTAGATTTTTTTTATGTAATTTAAGGATTTCACTAGTAACACACGAAAGTTTGCTATACTGTTCTGCCAGTCACTTTCTTCTATTATTATAATGGTCAAATTTAGAAGAAGAAGAGCCAAATTATGTACAACAATATTAATATACTAGTGGATTCCTGAATAACGGATTTATTAGTGATTGGTTTTCAAATGAAGATGACATTGTATGTAATTTAATTCGTGATAATTCCATGTGTCGTTATTTATTTTAAACCACCACTCTAAAGACACCTTGAACAACTGCCATCACAATGATAAGTATAAAAAATAATTACAGCTGGGAGTAGTATTGTAACCGAATGATAAGTATTAATTCATTAATTTAAAGTAACGATCCCTTTTTGTTGTAACCTAATAATAAAAATGTACCAATTTGTGGAAAGGGGAGCGGGTAGTTCCCTTTTGGTTCTAACCGAGCGAAACGTGGCCAATATTCACCCGCAAAGGAACCGCTTGTCACTCACTCCGAACGGGTTTTCCCCTTTTATTTTTGGTGGCAGCTGTCAAGCTGTCGTGCTGGAGCAACCGAGGTATTAGCCGTAATTGATCATGGGTGCGTTATGATTGTGTATACATGTGCAAGAGTTCTTAGAAACCCGACCTGTCAATTTCCCCTTTACCGCAACGAGGAGAGTGTAAATAAATCTTTCCACACAAATACATTAGTCAATAATTTGTGCCCTGACACATTATTCCTGTCTTTTAGACGGATATGATCTAAATCCCTCTAAATTGTTCTCTGTGAATTCCCTGGGACCTTAAATCATATTTTCATTCAGGTCAATATCTGAAAAACTCAAATCCAACAAATGTTGTATTTTTACTCAAATTTTATAAGTAAGTTGCAGCCTTATGAAATAATGTGACAAAATAGCATTGTACCATTTATTATATAATATGTGCTTCGTTACTATGACGTCTCCAAAGTAACCGCTCACATATATACCCCCTTACATAGGTCTAGGCCTATACACATGATTGTACCAATATCGTCTATGATAGATTAACTAGTAAGTATAGCTTTCCAAAGCTAAAAGACCCCAGCACACGCCGGGAATCGAACCCTGTGCCTTCTGCACTAAAAGCAGCAACTAACCCACACAGTCATATTTGTCACTACTCACTAATATTGTAAAACACAACTATTTTGCCTCTGTTCTAAACCAAATTTGAACTTTTAGTTTTATGATTGAATTCTCCTGTCTGGATTTATAACAGCTTATGTGAAAGAATGTGAAAAGTATGAGTCATACTCATAGGAGAGCACAAGACCGTAACTATAGGGTATCAAAATCATCCGGTCATTTTTGGACAAAGTCGAATTGAGGGTCTAGGGGGGGGGGGGGGGGAGGCCACCCAGACATTTTTTCGATTCCTATGTGTTTTAACAAATTTTATGCATGTTTTTTTTTAATTTGTTACTGGTGTGAGTCAAAATGGTCCACTCCCGATTTTTTTACACCAACCCCTAGCTACGGCCTTGGGAGGGCATTCAGGAAGGAACCGATGTTCCAGATGTTGAGGAAGACACCGGGATAGAAGTGGCCGAAGACGACCCAACAACCCCTATAACGGGACACGTACAATACATTCCTGTCTACGAGTCACGTGGCACTCGAACTCGCCGTCTTATCGATCGGTTCTCCGCGACGCAAACCACAACCTAAAGAATGCAACAACACACACACATACAAAACACATCGAGTGGATTGAACCAATTTGAAGACGTTTAGGCGGCCGATTCTTCTCAGAGATCCGTGACGCAACCTGCGCTAAATTGGTTTGTTCAGCATGAGATGGTAATGAGTCCCGCCTCTGGGTTCCGATTGGCTGCCGGCTACAACACTGTTGTGTGATTGGTCGTCGCCCCCGGGCGAACAGCTGACGTAATTCATGACACGCAGGGGTCATAGGGTGGTCAACAAGATGGGAACAATACGGATGGGGAATTGACGCTGAATAGTGTTGAGTTTGTGGTGAAGGACTTCTGGTACCTCGGGTGATGCCCTGTGTGTATTCCAAAGAACTTGGACAACGAACTTCAAAACTCTGTATTGTTGTTACTATGGGATTTTAATTGAAATATTTCATAGAATTAGATTTATAGCTGATATTGAAACACGTTTCCCGTTGTTTATTGCAGCGTAGGGTAATCGAGAAGATGTGAAGAGAACAGAAACCTCGGTCATTGATTTGTCATATGGTTGACCAGATGTTAGCACATTAGTGATTCTTTCCGCCTAAGAGCCTTGGAGGTGCAAGACCTGGTGACGAAGACGAAGACGAAGACGAAGACGAAGACGAAGACGAAGACGAAGACGAAGACGAAGACGAAGACGATGACGAAGACGAAGACGAAGACGAAGACGCAGATGCAGATGCAGACGAAGCCGAAGACGAAGACGAAGACGAAGACGAAGACGAAGACGAAGACGAAGACGAAGACGAAGACGAAGACGAAGACGAAGACGAAGACGAAGACGAAGACGAAGACGAAGATGACAATAATTGTGACTATAAAGATAACGGTGATGGCGATGGTGAAATGATGCTCTCACGTAGTCTACTCCTGTCGAGAGCAAACAACGGCGCTGTTTGATGACCTAAACATCCTGAAACCTGAATACTCTCTCAGGTTTACATACAAATCACAAACCCTGAAAAGTGGAACCCCACTCCAAAGACAAGAAGCCGCCAACTTAGGTCAACTCAAGTCTTAAGAGCTCTCCCAACACAACACACATACCACTAAGACAAGGCAGTCGTGCCGGCCAATCAGATCCATATCTGGGCAGCCATTGTTCACTAATTAAAACTCATCGTCACGATTCCAGCGATCAGGAATGTCACTGGTCTGATATTCGGCGATCTAACTACTCACGACATTTAACTGACACCGCGGTCTGATATTCGGCAAATATAACAACACACATTGTTAAGAGCGGTCGAGCTTATTACTTTCTAATCAAGTCACTTACTTCAACTTGTCACTTTCTCTGTTTTAGGATTTGTCACGCTTTGGTCGGGGTGTCGAGAGCGATTAGAAGACATCCGTATTGCCTTGTTGGGGACGTGCCAATAGTATATTGGGTAGTATATTTATTTATTTTTATTTATTTATTTAATGTCTATCCTATTCAGTTACAAAAACTGATTTACAAAGGAGGACCTTAAATAAAACTAGGCTATGCAAACAATTAATAATAATGAAATCATACATGACAATAACAACAAAACAAACTTCTGTACTATATAAAATAAAAATATACTGTATGTACTATGTATGAAATAGTATACAATAGTATACCGAATTTGGTTTGTTCTTTAAATAAAAATAAATACATCTATTTATTAAATTATGAAAAAATTACTGTTGCCAATGCAGAAAGTATAGAGTTCGATTCCCAGTTTGGGCTGGGTGTTTTTATAACTTTGAAACTTGACTTGAAGTTTTATTTATTTATTATTTATTTATCCAATACAGATGTATACCGAGGTATACGTTCCAGAGATACATGGATATAATAAAATATACATGGGTATAATAAAATAAAACTTGAACCTATGTGATTTGACTTTTGGTTGGGATGACTTTGGAGCCGTCATACCAACGAATTGGACATAATAAATTGTGTAAATGTGTTCCATTGAACATCTGTGTTTGTAACTGAGTGGGATACACACTATAAATACCTTATTTTACATGTTCGGTAAATGTATGTTTATTTCATTTTTTACAAGAATGGCCCTAGTTTTAACCATCGTGCTCTATCTCTCTCTCTCTCTCTCTTTTCCTCATATCTCTGTCTCTTTCTCTCACTGAAGCAAAGACCCAGCCCCCACTTATTTCTGTCAAGAATACAATATGGTCGTAAAGCCACTTAAGAAAAATCACATTTTAATGCAGAAAAGGTGTGTGCTGTATTTTATACTAGAAACGGGTTTATTAAACTTGCAATGAAGGTAATTTGTGTTTTTTACCTTCTGAATGGTAAAAAGGGTCCCCTACTGATATTTATATTTACATTTCCATTCTTGCATTCTCACCTTACACAACCGTCTCACAGTTTGATAGTAGAGTTATACTATTACAAGTCCATGGTTTGATATTTCCTTCCTGGTGTTGCATAAACGCTTATGATTTGTGGCCCGAACTACGATCTAAGATAAGCAAGCTGGCCAGCCCGAGATTGGTCCATAAAATCTCGGTATTTACGAGAGGACGATTACGGCCCTCGTATCACATGGAGAATATATACATACGAATGAATGTGACGGGATGATAACAATAATTATACACATGTCGAAATATTATTAGAGAATATATAGATGTCAGAATTTTATTACACCTGATTCCTGTGTATAAATCATAGGTAAAATGTATAGTTGCCCTTATATGGTGGTGTGATATATGTACAGTCGGGGCAAATGTAAAGGGCAACGGTCATTTATATCCGAAACAAGTAACGGTTCTTTTCAAATGACTTGCAGTATTGATTAATATGTTTTCAGAGTTCAGAGACACAATGGGTACTTAATTCAGAGTAGCTTCTGAGTAGTATGCCTATGCGCTATTGTGTAATATAGCAAAATTCATCGAAGCCTATAAAATTGCGCAGATTAAATGTTCAAAGAAAATTTCACAGAAAATGTTCACAAATGTTAAAAGAATTCGACTTTTCATAAAAATTCTTTTCTTTTTCTGTCATTTTTTTCCTCTTCTACATATCCTTTGTTATCTGTTGCAAATATTACAATACATACATTTTAAATCAATTATATTCTTTATAGAAGGTAATATTTCATCTTATTGGAAAGTAATCATTTTTAATAAACTCACAACTGCTGTCACTTAAACATCAAAGATACAATAAAGATTTATTTATTTATTATTTCATATCTTTGCTTTCATTCATTTATTCATTCATTCATTCACAAAACATCTCAATTTCAATGACAGATGGCATTTATTAAACAAGTATGTAGGCCTATACTCTCATATCCAAGACACATGAATAATTATATCAGCATTCTAAAAAGCCACATACACGTGGATGGGTAAATATGATGGGAATCGAACACCTCTATCGGTCTTCCTCACCCAATTCTCAACGATGTCACATAATACCCACACTTGGGGGGCGGTGGGGGGCTCACTCGTCAGGGAAATTGCCCCACACCTCGCGTAGCGGAGTGACTTATCACCCCCCTCCCTCCCCCCTACATAACCCGAAGATATCGCACACAATGCTCCCTAGGATAATCACAAGGGGTGAAGAGGGGAGAGAGGTAGATAGGAATATCTAAAGCTACTGAGCTCCTTGGAAAATACCGGTATGAATTTCTTTGTGGACGCGTGTTTATAGATTATAGACTGATTTCCTATAAAAATCACTCATTTTGTTAAAAGGAATTCTTTTTACGGTTTGTCAATAAATACATCAGCGAAACCGATGTGTTTCGTGAGAAGTTAGACAGAAGGTTTCGCCAGGGTGTACAATGTACTGTACGGGCTATCACAGTAGACATTATATGTATTTTTGTATTGGTGTTTTGTAGTGCAGGGTTGGTGGTGTTTTCTCAACCCCTCCTCTTCTAACAGCCTTTTAATTTCTGTATATCGTTCCTTTATTATTCTGTGTTATAGATTGTTCACGAGTTTTATACAGATCTCAACACTATAATGTATTGAGTTCATGCTAATTGTTTTTCAAGGACATATATAAATATCTAGTCTCTACTATAAAAAAAAAACATCCTCATAAAAAATCCTCTACATCTTTAATGTATAGCCTACTACGCGAGTTTGAAATATATATTATGGGTATGGCCTGATAAAATTACATATTTTTTTTAACTCACTTTTCGCTGTCTAAAAAAAAATGTTCCATACTATAATTGTGTAATATAATTTATTTTGTTTCATAATAAAACAAATAAAAGTATTCCAATACTCAAACGTATGAAACGCAAAAGCGAGTGCAAAAGCCGCTAAAGGAGAGAGAGAGAGAGAGACATACTATATAATGGTGTAATATCATTTATTTTGTTTCATGATAAAACAAATAAAATAATTCCAAAATTCAAACGTATGAACCACAAAAGCGAGTGCAAAAGCCGCTAAAGGAGAGAGACACATAAAATCCCCGCTAATTGAGCCCGCCGTACACCGCTCGTGCCTGCAATCAGCACCAGTTGCCCATCCGAACAATGCGGACACCGGACACGTAGCGATTGGTTCTAAACGAATGCAAGCCAATAATATAATTACGGTGTCGGCCCATGCGCGGTGTAATTGCGTCTGCGCATGCGCGCCGGTACCGAGAAACACGAGACAAAACGATACAAAACGAGAATCAGACGCGGACGGACGAAATGTCACATCACATCCAGTGCAAATTAAATAATTGGTTGTTTCTTTTATTGTGTCGTTGATACTGCCCGTGTTTCAGATGATTGGATGTAGAAGAGATACTGTAATTATTTTAGTAGATAAATAACGATTCGAAGGTCTTGAAAAGGTCTTATTATTTAAGGGACGGTGTTATAATCAACAATCAGTGGCGGCTCGTCAAATTTTTTTGTAGAGTTGCACTTTTTAATTAGCCTAAATCTGTGAAAACCCTAACGAAAATCGTTCAGTCAGGATTGCCGGTGAACAGTATCGAACCTGTGACCTCTAGGATTAGAGTCTTGCGTGTTCCCACTGAGCCACAACTCTTTGATGTTTCCACACAAAGTTGTGTAGTTCTTCCCAGATTCTACTGCACGTATAAAACATTAAACGATAATAATATTAAGGCGCGGAGAAAAAAAGGTGTATTATAAACCACTCATTATTTCATTAGGATGCAAAAAAAATCTTAATAAAATATTATTAGAGTGTATAAGAAAAAATCAAAAGAGGAAACAAATTTAAAACATCTTCAATTTATTAGGATAAAAACTTCTCTAAAAGATTTTAGCTAAGCGGAAAGGGTGAAATTAAAAACAAAAACTCTCATTTATAGACACTGTGCAGGGTCAAAAACCTTGTATCCCAACATACTCCACTGCAGAGTGTGTGTTAATCTGAAATGAGTGATTTAATTAATTCAGTTTTTTTTCGCCACTTGTTACACGAATCGAGTTTCGAAACACTTGTTTACAAAACTGGACGAAATCAACGAACGATAGGAATGTGCGTTATTAATTTTTTGCGTCGTGTAATTAGTATGTTGGAGTAGGAGACCTCCCGATATATCAGTACCAGGCACGCGATCAGTGGACATACCGAACTTTTTTTTTTTTTTTTTTGATCGGCAACAACAACGAAGATTTCGCAGAAGTCCGAAAGGTTATTAGTTTATTATTATTTTTAGAGTTCTACGACGTATACTCGACGTTCAAGTCATACGACGTCGAAATTGTATTATTTTTATTATTTTGAGGTTTTTGACGTACTCGACAACTAGGTCATATGATGTCTTTATTTATTTATTTAATGTCTATCATATTCAGTTATAAAAACTTATTTACAAAGGAGGCGAACTAATATTGCGTGGTCACTGTCCACATTATCAATCCATGAATTCAGCAGAAACAGCTCAAAGGGGGAAAATAGTATACATATTAATTATTAGAATACTAATACTAATATCGGTGAATGTAGCCACATTTGTAATAATTTCATTTACCCTCATCAACCACGAAGAGGCATTAATATCTAATAATGCCACGAAACAACAAACAACAAGCTAATCAGATATACCCGTCACATAAATGCAAGGGCTTGAAAATATCAATGTGCCCTACCTTGGAAAGTGCGCCACACTGTCCGCCATGCATAACAATCGTTTCTATGAGAAATACTTAGCGATTAACTATACCATATTGATTAGTAATTAACACATCACCAACGCACCTAACATGGTGTTTATTGCTTGCACACAAATATTTATCTGTTAATTGAATCATAATCATTGATTTTCCATTAAAGGAATCTATAAAATGTAATGTCTTAATTAATGAAATGACACATTGTATACAGGGTGTGCGTTTACAGGTGTTTTTTTGCTGATTGAGTACAGGTAACAAAAATTTTAATATCAAATATAATTTTTTTTATGGTGCATGAAATGAGGCTTTGGGAGCAATATTGCCTTATCAAAGCAATAATTCGATCATGATTTAAGAGTTAGTTAATTCTTATTATATAAATACACATGTTATACATATACATTTTTTAAAAGCTTTACATGAATTGTAAATATCTGAAAAGTTGCGTTTTTTTTTTTACATGTGACATTTCAATCCTTCACTAGAATTCATTTAGTACTTTACGTTTTTGTTTTGTTGGAACCTACTTCACTGGACATGAGTGACAAGATGATTATTAGAGAACCGTATAATATACAATTAATTTTCTCCTTGAAAACAAGATATGTGATTGCATATAGCCTATGTTTTAATTATGTCGACTAAGTAGTACACATGCCTGACACTCGTGCTAAATACATCAACAATTTAATGATTGTAGTTCCATTAAAAGTATAGTCACATGACTTCTGACAGTCTTATTCTCTTCTGCACAGTTCATACATTTGTTGCATATTCTTTCTCTTATGTAGATCAAAGTGAAGATATACATATGCGGTGAGACAGAAATAATTTTCACAGATTGGTATTTTCGTAAGGTGGAGTAGATTTTTACCTTCGCCGGTTTCATTTTTTGTGTGTCTATTCTATTCACGAACCAGATCTCTATTCTTTCCACTCATCTGCCAGACTTTTCATATCAACATGATTCATAACCTTGCACATTCTGAATTATCTGTAGCATGCATTTCATTCTCGATCTGTCTCAATACTGTTTTGCCCTTCAATTGTATTACTTAGTCCTCAAAATAGGTCCAACAAAACGGTCCCTCCCTTTTATAAAAAATACATAATTACTAATAATTTCAACAACTATCATCATTGTGTCAAATCGACAACATTTTACACGATAAATATCATTGAATTAAACTACAGGCAACAAAATAGGTCCCTGAATAAACTTTATAGTAGTAGTGTTTATTCATATAGCTTTCGCTAATATACACTACATAGATACATACGATGTTATGGGTACAGTAAAACATCGAAATTACAATTGTATCATTCCAAATTAAAATATATCATAGATTGAAATAAAAAAAATACATACACTTAAACGTAATAATATATAAGACAAAGATTATAAAAACTTTTAATAAGTAACAAATTAATTATATGGGTATTTATTCTTAAGAAAGTTGATACATTCGGCTTTGTGCTATACCAAATCCTAAAGGTATGTCTGTCTCAGAATGAAAATCCTCATGATGAACCGTGAACCAGGTATAATAAGTAGAAATTAACACATCCGCAAAAGCTTACCTCACGGATACCCTAGTTACGATTGATCCAACCAACCTACAAATACTTCCCAATTGACGAAACGAACAAATTAATGTTTATAATCCCGACTAATAAATCTCGTTGCTTCTCCTCTCAACCCGACAGTTATATTTCATTTTATCTGTGAGATCTGCACAAATCCGTTCAGCCTATTACCTAGAGGAATAAACCCTCTTGTTATGTTAAATATGGTAATTGTGTGTTTTATGTTCCTGCACAGGTGTGCGTAATTGCAGGGCCACGTGTTTCGCGGTTAGAAGGGTCAGGAACTGTATTCAAATCAACTGCGCGTGATAGCAAATACCAATGACTGTGTATGTACTGTTATTTACGCGCAAAGATGCATGGGAAACCGTTCGGTATTATTTGCTTATGTACTTGATAATGTATTTCTGTTTTGTTTAGTATGTGCGATATTTAGTTTTGCAGTTGCTTATTTACTTGAAAATGTATTTCTGTATTGTTTAGTATGTACATATTATGCCTTTTATATTTGATTTTGCAGTTGTAGAATTGCATAGTTACGTACTCAAAAGAGTACAAGATTTTCATTTTAATGTTAGTGTTCGATTTAGTTTATTTTAAGTTAATAGTTATATCTCTTCACAGTAATATCATCATTAATTTATTTATGTACTTAGTATCATTTCGAATGTGCTTTTTTTGTCATAGCCTTTAATAAAAGATTATACTATTGCGAAAAATAGGGTAAATTTGGATTTATAGAAATATTTTGTTGTTTTGGGGATTTCCTTACCAAAACTTCACATAAAGTACTACACGTATATTAATAAGTATGTGCTTTTGTGTATTGTAGTCCAAATATGGCGATACAGTTAGTCAAGTAGACCCAAAACTGTTATATTGATATATTTCATACAATCCACAACGTAATATAAATATTTCCCCCAATTCTAACAACAAAAAACCACAGATCTCAGATTCTGCGACACGCTGTAAAATTCAACCAACCACCACAGAGAATAACAATTCTTACATCAGTCTAGCTTCGCAATAACATTTGATTTACTCGTGTATGTATCTGTTTACAACCCTACATTCCGTTGTACGTATAGAGATGTCCTCTTCAGAAGTATTCAGCTTTCGAATTCTTCCCGCAGTCGTCACTACTCACTTCGCTCGCCTAGATATGCACGCTAATTAGCCTGATTACGTGCACAGAGAGTAATTAATATCATCCATAGCCTCATACGCAACACTACTCTAAATGGAAGTCGCAGAAAAGGATATACTTTCTTGTGTAGACGTCTTAATAGAGAAATTAATTGTCTGTAATTAAATATGCTTGGGTAACTTCAACTATACGGTTTTAAGCCTTGTAATAGTGGAATATCTTGATTAGCAATAATTTTGCTCATACATGCCGAACAGTATACATTGTATGAACTACGTGAGTAAGCCAATATAATTGTATATTCAATCTTAAATGTATTCACATTATTTTTCTGATTTTAGTGCTAAACACTGGAACTAACAGTACTGTCAGAAAAACGTTGAATTAGTTGTTGTTTATACCATAATAGTATAATAATAATAATTTATTATTATTATCATAATCATTATTATTTATTAATTATTTTGCTGTATTTATTTGTGTTGATTCTTTCGCCGCCGATTCTACGAAAGTAACGTAATTTGCCAGCGGCAACAAGAAAAACAGTTGCCAAAAGCTATAAGTCATAAGAAGATCATTTGAATAATAGACAATTTCACAGGTAATAATGTAATTGAGAAACGTAATTTATGCACACAACAAAAACACAACCATGTGAATCACACACATGAAATTCTCATCATGCTTTTTCTTCTTCTTTTAACGAGTCAAGTTTATATTTTAATTTGTTATTCTATATTAAAATTAAAAAAAAAAAAAACTGGACGCATTAATGAATCAAATGTTGCATTGGATCGATAATTGGTGTGAGAATGAGTCGGTTGGATGGAAGAGAGCTTTGGTTCACGTGAGAACTGATTGTTAATGTCCACGGTTTGATCAGCATCCGTTCTCATTATGATCAGCCAGGCGACACTCTGATAGTGACGTCACTGGACGGACATCGACACCGGTTAGAATTATTTTTAAAATTATATTTACTAAATACCTGTGTAAATACGTTTTACAGTAACTGTTAAACGTATTTAAATCTAAAACAGTGTTCACAAAACAGCATTATTCTAATAATATCAATTTTAATATTTTTGCATTCTTCTAACTTTAACACCATTGTCAAGCAACGTTTTTGGAACTGTTAAAAAAAGTTGCTTGACAATGGTATTTAAGTTAGAAAAATGTCAAAATATTGAAATTGATTTATTGAAATTGATATGATTAGAATAATGCTGTTTTGTGATCACTGTTTTAGTTGTGAATTAATTTACTAAACGGTAAAAAATATTTAAATTACTTAAAACAATTTTCTATTTTAGTAGATTTCGGGCATGGATCTCATGTGTCGCTGTTTTACCTTCAAAATTACTCTCCCACTAGCCTTGTTATAGGTACAAACACGACAAGTAGGCTACAACCATGTGTTTATTTAACAAAACGTCACTTTTATTATAGCTTTCTTCCATACGTACTTATTTTTATTTAGTTAATTTTTGCTGTTATATTGATCTTTAAAAAAGAAGAACTGTCAAGACTTGAAGTATAAATAGTTATATACATATTTATGTAGTAGAATGTTATTACAGGTGACAACTTGGACTTACTAAGAAGCATATTTACGATTACGAATAAATAATGTCTTGTGGGGGAATTGACTCGTGATACGATTTAATAACTATGTAATATTCAGTCTGCTACAATAATCTTTAGATCCTAACACGATGTCATGTCTGTCCTTAATGTTCTACTTCCGCACATCACGTTAAGGGGTGTTGGCCGCGCATAAAAACACAACACCACCTGTTGCCTTAAAACGCGCCAATTAAAGACAGAGTGATCCAAAAAAGCGATTTTGTTATGATTTATTTTCTACTCTTTACAGAGCGTTCTTCCGGTCACGAACGTTCATATTCCGTTTCTAACTGGCAGTTTGCGTTTGTGTTTTAGTGATCAGTGCAAAGAACAACACGGACAGTGATTCTTTTTCTATTTACATCGACTTCAATAACGTTTATCCCGTAAATAACTGTATAGTCTTTACTTTTATCTAATTGTATCATTGATACAAAGTTGCTATAACACGCATCAAACAGAGTTTCCGAGTAGCATTCTCCCTACCATTCGTCAGACAGTAAGTTTCTTATTATAAAACAACCGCAGAACATTTAAAAATAAAATTAATTTTACCAACTCAACTAAAAGAACTAGTTTTTGATGGAGGACATCATATACCATTTATTATGTACTGTTGTGAATGTTGTTGCTTGAAGAAGATACATGCACACTCTGTCACTCGAAAGTGCGAATGCAAAGTACCTAATTTTAAAGTAATTTTGTTGTAAATTTGTTAATAATTAATAATAACGTTAATAATGGGTCACTCGAAAGTGCGAATGCAAAGTACCTAATTACAAAGTAGTTTTGTTGTAAATTTGTTAATAATGAAAGAATATACTTTACGCAAACTAAAAAAAAAAGCAGTGTTTATCGTTCACACTCTATACTAAAAGCTGTCGCGGCGAAGCAACGAGCGTTATCGAGACGACATCGTGTGACAGTTCCCACGCCGACCTCGTCGACTCCGTTAGGGTACCAAACAGGACAGGAGGACGGCGACAACGTGAAATGAAAGCGGAAGAGGGTATTCACCTCGACCAGCCGAAAAGTTTATAACCAATTAATTAGCGAATAATTTATAACGTCGAGCAGTTTTTATCGGCGATCGGTGGAAGGTTGGCTGGAATTGCACTCAGCCGTTGTCAACACTTTATGTGCTACATTGGGGAGCAGCTATACTTGGACCACGTTCAACAATGAACATTGTGGTAATATTTACAGGCGGGAAAACTAAAAGATAAGTTTGTAGCAAAGCAATTGTCTGTTAGAAAACCTGAAATTGTAACTAATTCGAACTGACAAGCAGTTGTCATTTACTCACAGCTTTCTTTCTTCTTATAGTTCAATCTCTACTTGTTAATAATATATGACTTGTAAATCAGTTGAAATAATTTGTGTTCAAATACCGTTGCCATTAATTGTCAAAAGATAACACTGATTAATAAGACGTATAAAATAGGGAACCTGTATTGGCTATTAAAAATAACCTGGATTAATTCAGGTGACAAGAAAATAAATAGCAATGGCGAGTTTGGTTGCAATTGTCTATCTAGTCGTTAGTCTAACTCTCTTTGTAAGCTCCTTGGAGTCATTCCCTGTGGCATTGTAGTTTTAACAATTTGACACCATTACCATTGCATCACTTTGTAACCTAATGTTTTGACTACAAGAATGCATAAAATTTAATTTCAGTGTCACATTCTTGGCCAGTATAATTTGACAGAATATATTATTCCATTTTATTAGTTAGTAAATATTTAGTGGCCAGTTAGTTATTATAATACCGTACATTAGTGAAATGTTATTTCAACTAGAGCAGAGCTTCATCGATTAAAGGACAATAAAAGAAATTCATTAATCTCGACTCTACCCCATAGTTTCCTCAATATAATCAATAAGTGTATTCTCTCCCTCATAAAACCCGTCACAGATGCATCTCCTTGCAGCTAACAAGTGTCTTCGTTGACCACAGCAATAAACCCACCGCCTTGCTCCACGCACCACCCAGCGCCATCTAAATACCGGCGGGCATCTTAGATCTTACCTCGTAAAACAAAACACCGGACATCGGTTTTATGAACGTTCGATTATAATACAGAGCTAGCTAAAGTTGAGAAACTGTAAGGTTGGAATTCATAGTCGGCCCCTACACCTAGGGGCACCCATTGTTGCTATGGATTTGTTTTGTTTATGGGAAATAACATGCAAACAATTGTTACCTTGGTAACAATGGGCGCCCCTAGGTGTAGGGGCCGACTATGAATTCCAACCTTAGAATGACGGCCCCTTCCATATCCCCTCCACAGCTACCCAACCCCCGTCAACTCCATGACAACCTGACAAAATGAAATACGTAACTGAAAATCAGTTTGTTTCAGTTTTTCTGTTTGTTGTTTTATGAAGTTGAGGGGGGTTGGGTAGCAGTGGAGGGGATAAGGAGGGGGCCGTCATTCTTACAGTTTCTCAACTATAACCATTGGGTTTAAAATATCCTATATTTTAAACCCAATGCTATAACGTTGTTTATTTCTCGTGGCTGCTATACAATTTATTTAGTGACGGCTGTTTAGTTTAGTAAGACTGCATGGATCAACGGTATATTAACATCAACATAGTCGTTATAATCTCTATATGGTAAACTGGAGTGTTGTTCGTTCCTGTTAGTTTATGTTCCGTATATGCATGGACAAACACAGCTTGAAATGCAGTGATACAAGTAGTTCTTCCTTGCATCCACCCTTCGCTGTAGATACTCTATAAATATGAATTTATTTTATTTTATTTTTATGGGGAAAACATGTCAGCGGTGTAATCTATACTTATAAATATAGGCCTTTAAGTAACCGTTTCTTCGTCGTTGATAATTTCAGCGATGAAACAGCCAACTTAAATTATAACAATGCAACATCTAAAACAAAGATATTACAATATTCCCTACGATATAAAAAGAGACTTTAGCATTCTGGTAGGAAAAAATGAACAAAAACAAAGGTGATGTTTGTCTATTGTTGATTTTTAAATTGTTGAACGGCACATCTAGTCAACGCTGTGTCTTGGCAGTTTTAGTGGCGAAACGTTGAGCCCGCCCGAGGTAAGAATAGTAACATGGTAGCTCTGCATGTCGTACGATTGTGACTAAATGGCTGACATCATACGAGCCTGTTGTATTGTGTTGTTTAACAAGTAGTAGGTCTAAGTAAACATACATACAAGAATGAAAACGGGTACAGGAAGTGTATAGTTATTTTGGAGATGCATCCGTTTACTAGATATCGTTTGCGGCTGCGCGACGGCAACAGCAACGCTCCTGGCGGGAGCGACGTGCAACAGTGCGAGGCGCCGCTACGCGATCAACTAGTTCTGATACTCCCCGCAGAGTAGCGCTCAAACAAAGCCGACAAATCAAAATCAAATTCCGAAAATAAACGAGGTATCTATCCAGATCGGGGCGTTGACCTGTCGAGTGCGGAGCCTTCGGGGGTGATCAGCACTTCACGAACACCCGTATTGTTGTGTTCGTGTTCGTGTTCGTGTTGTGTCAACAGACTGCACGAACAGTTAGGTGCCATCCTCTCCTCCTTGAAGGTTCGGGTGAAGACATTCATACTCTTGGGGCCGGTCTTACAATCTTCTAATAAGAAAGTTATTTGCAGCAATTCGCTATTTGGAGGATTTCAAGGGTTTTGATTGGTCGTCGCCATGGAGAAAAAAAGCTATTCAACGAATAAGTAGTTATTGGGACATTGTAAGACTGGACCTTACCATCTTTGCAACCCGTCTTCACAATTTTACATATTTTCTGGTTTCTTATGTAAGAGGCAATACCACAGTTTTAACCAATATAAAAACCACGCAAAAATTCCGTTATTTTTGTATCATATCTCAATCATGCTACACAACATTGAAAATGTAAAAAACCGAGCTTAATTTGGATTCGAAAGAACTTAAACTTAAACCTGTTTTTAAAATGTATTACATTATAATAGGAAATGGTTATTATAAATTAACTTCATTACAAAGTAATTCGAAATACCAACCTGGATAATTTCAATATGACAAGTATGTTAGGCATAGTACTTATTAGATTTTAAGAATTCAAATTGAGTCCCGCATTCACTGTTTGTATGTGGTGTACTCACAGCGTACACCGATGGAGGTGGCTTAGTGGTAAGACGCGAGATTCATTCAGGAGGGCCCCAATTCGATACCAATCTGCCACCGGCAATACTGACTGAAGGTTTTTCCAAAGTTTTCCTCAGTCAAACGACCAATGCTAAGACTGATTTATAATATAAAATAGTTCTTACAGATATTCCCACCCAATTGCCACTTGAAAAGACAAGTTGTCATGTGGCAGGTTTCCTAAGAAACGGTATAATTATTAATCATTATGCATAGCGTACACAAAAACAGTAGATATAGACTTCTCGTATCGGCATGTAGCCAACTCGGTCGGTAAAAATGTCAACCTGAACTTCCTGATATCAGGTCATCGTTTTCGATTGTCTTACGTTTCGGCCGGGTGGACCCGAACCGAGTTCGGACACGATCGGCTTCACCTCCCGTCATTCTAATTCTCCGAAATCTCTGCCATCCGCAGTCATAAAACCTAAAAAATAATTGATCAAGATGGACGGTTTTTTGTGTCCGTAAAAGCAGCTCTTCAATCGAACCGGGAATTCGACCCCGTAAAAGCTGATCTGAAACCGTCCAATTATAATATTTATTATACGCATTTGCGCAGGAACTTATAAATAACGTGAATTCGTAGCTACTGTAATTAGCTAGATACGAAATATAATTTGAAAGACAGTTCGATTTATACATTGTGGTATTTAATTACAAACTGTCTTGTTTTGAATTGTGGTTAAATTAGCCAGTAGCTTCTCGCTCGAATCAATTGTTGGTTGGCCGCTTGGTAGGTAGGTTCGTTTAAAAGGAAGTAGCTGGGGTTTCAAGTTTTATTTTTATTACTTAGCATAATCTTGTTCGAAGAATTATAGCATGCGATTAGTTCGAACCTACTTAGCATTTATGTCCACGCATCTACACTGGTTTTTAAAGTTGTTTAAAGAAAAACTTAATATTGTGCTGTGGTGTATAAGTAAAAAAGCTTGAAAAGTTATGGCTGCGAATAAAGTCGTTTATATTAAATGTGATGCTGATTCGGCGTTTGTTCGGGTGATTATCTGGGAGAAAACGGGACTGTGGTTGTAAATTGGGATAAATATTCTGAACTGTCGCAGTTCTAAGGAGTCATATGGTTCGCTCTATATGTTGGGTCTACATGCTATTATCTATAATCAAGAAATAGCAGTTCCGCATGTTCTAGACCAGTGGTTCTCAACCTTTTTTAGCCTAGTACCCCTAAAAGTCATCGTGATTTATAACGTACCCCTCCATATTAATCTGTATTATGATACACGAGGCTGCGAATAATGAAACGTATTTTAGTCATACTTAAAACAGGAAGGCGTCCATATTATATAAGCGTGAAACCAATTCTATATACACATCGCAGTGCTCTCACCAGGAAAAAAGTTAAGTGGTTGTTTCAAAATCATTTACCGGGTAGTGTATTCCAGGGCAGTCACAAAATATGGGGGTCCGGGGGTTTTCCCCCGGAAAAATTTTTGTATTAAACATTCGTTTTGGTGAGTTTTAGAGGTTTATTAAATATCAACGAAGCACACAAACATGATAAAGTAGCAGTCCTTGGGCAGAACCTAATGTGTAACTTGAGCCTGTTTTCTCGACTAAGTAGGCCTAGGGAAATTCGGGGCTCCAACGTGTTTACGGCCATTATAATGTCTCTTTCTGGGAAAAATTGGTAAATTACAAACATAACCCACTTTGCACTTTGCTTTGGTAAGAAAAGTGCATTCAGAATATAACCTAGGACATAAATTTACTTGTCAAAATAATATATTTTCAACCATGATGCAATTTCATTTTTTTAAATTTAATTCTCATATTTGTTTTAAGTACCCCTTTAGAATGTCTCGCGTACCCCTAGGGGTACGCGTACCACGGGTTGAGAACCACTGTTCTAGACGACGGCGTGACAGCGCTACTAGTGAGCGGGCGTCGTACTACACTGCACAGGGTGCGGGGTGGCAAGGTCAGGGAATAATAAAACTATTTTATCGGCAATTATTTCACTCAATCATTCCATGTTTGAGAATGTTTGCGTCCATCACTACAATAAATAGAAACACTCCATACACCAATGAAGCCAAACAATCGTTTGATTTCATTCGCAAATCTTGTGATACCAACGTTTGAAAATAAAACCGGTCAGTATAATTATTTCCATTTGTTTCAACTTGCCATTAACTTTTTGATTGATGCTGTTTCTTTTTTTCTATTTTGATATTATACCGCTTTAATTAATTTTATTGCAATGAGTTTTTATACGGTGATGTGGATTGTTGTAAAAAACTAAATAATTCGCTATCATAAAAACGAATACCCTGGCTGAGCTGCTTCCAAAGTCCAAAAGCATTAATTGATGTATATTCTTATAAACGGATACAATTTTAAATAAGAAACATTTTGATCCATCAAAAGAAAAAGAAATACAAAGGTTATAATGTTAAGATTCCCGTTTGAACTCTTCGAATGAAATAGTAATGAATGAGTAGGTAATACAATTATTTTCTTAAGATTACATTTTTTATGAATCATTAGTGCAATATGAACTGTGAATGCATAGAGAAGTAGGGCCAGGAAGATGAGGGGGGGGGGGGCGGCCTTCAGTCCCCTTTGCCCCCAATGCGCATCACGTTTATACATACACTGCAACTATAATCACAACATTATTAAACGAGTACGCGAATAGACCTGCATACAATGAATAATTCATTTTATTATAATTGTTTTTTTCTTTTCAACTCATACAAATAATTGCATTTGTGTTATTTTGATCCCGTTGCAAAAACAAAATAAACGAGCGGTCGAGGCCCATCATAGCGTCAGCTCACAATACGATGGTATTTTGATTGGGGTCAGTTTGCTGTAATGGTCGACGGGGGTTTGGTTTCATCCAACTCGGTGCCTATAGGCGTGCGTGTTATTGCAAACAGGAACTAAAAAAAACAAAACGAGAATATTTTCTGTAAAAATCTGAATTGTAAATGAGGTTTTTCACTGGCTCAACTACATAATAAGTATATAGGCCTAATAGTAAGCCTCACTCTTGTCAAAGCAGAGACAATTAGTAATAAAGCAAGACGGTTGCACACCACACGCACATTAGCCATTAAACCGGAAAAGAGAAAGAAGTTTGCCAATCTCTGAGCTCTGTGAGTAAATTGAACTTATTATTAAGGTGGTCAATGGGGATGTAGTGTGATTTGTCGCCGCTAATTGGGCAGCACATTCGATGTTTTAGCGGGATTTTTTCTCTTTTCTTTATTATTTTAATTGTCATTTAGACATATAGTTTTATTTTATTATTATTTTGTAAGAAAATAATAACACAATTCAAGAACATTACAAATACAAGTTTACAATTAATGAAAGTGTTACAATGAAGGAGACGCTATCGCACTATATTGGGCACTTTGCAACAAGTTTATAAAAAAATGATCTATTCCAGAGAAACTTTGTAAAGAACACCCACGAATATAACAGCGCCTAATGAAAACATTAACATCTGTAATTACTAAAGTGTCATACACATTATTATATTAACATACTTTGGCAATAACATTTACAACAAATAATATGAATAATATCGTATGAAGTGTTCCACAAACACAACAAAATACATAATAATAGAGACTGTCTAAATAGAGAAATAACTGAAAGGATCTACTCAATGAAAAACGTATCTAGAATAATCTAAACAAAAGATAAATTAGGTACTCCATCTCATGAACAAATTTCCTAGATGCAAATAAACCGGTTCTGAGGACCGTTCGTTCTCTTTGACTTTATTAAAATTTAAATATTTTCTCGTAACAAATGTATGCGTCATTTAAAATTAGAACTAAGTTTTGTTTTATGTTTTTGCTGGTATTATTTCAATAATGGTAATACACTAATAACCCCATGATGCCTAAGGCGACCGTTGATGGGTGGAATTCAGTACAATTCTACTGAAGAAGCTCACATTGGAGAGCCAATGGCATGACAGGCAGCATAATGTTATCAGAGGGAATTAGACAAGTGTTATCCCCATTTTGCACAGCCCACTTCAACCACCCATCTCTCAAACTGTGCACAATTATGTTGTGCTTAGTTATGTTGTGTCTGTGGGGCTACAAACTATTCTTATAATGATGTAACAGCATTAAAAATATTATCTATACCACTCTATACTTATCTGATTCCGAAAATCTACTTCAAACAAGTTTAATAGTGCTATTGTATTTAACTAACAACAAATTTATCAAGCAAAGTTTTCAAATTTACAAGGAAAGAACGACTATTTTCAATTCGAAAGAACCCTTATTTCTTATATAATTGGAGCTACCTTTAATTCTCACGTTGCGAACTAAACGCATCAGTGTCTTCTATAGATGCTTCGATATTCATGCATCATGTTAATAAATAAATGACATTATTTTAGACATAAAAAAATCTAACGACTGACACATTTCTTTGACACATCAATAATACGGTGAACAAGTTGATCGGAATCAATTGAAGCCATGGTGTAATATTGTACAATTATAATAAAACTAGCTACATAAATATTAACATTCACTGTCGAAATATAACAGGTTTAATTACATGAACAATTAATTCATCATCGAAAGCTAATAACAGTGTAGTTTAAAGTGAGCTTAGTTTAAATTTATGACGGTTCACAAAAACCAAGTTTCCAAATGTGTATACATTTTCTTTTTTTTAGTAAATCGACTACACAAAAAACGACTTGATCCGGTTATAGATTTAATTTGGTTATAAGCAGAGGCAAGTATTTGTGGTAAAAAAGAAAGTTCTACGTTTAAAATTTATTTGTACCACGAAATCACCGATTTGGGGCTAAAAAAAAAAATTTTTTTTTTTTTTTTTTACAAATAAATGGCTTTGAATTCTCATACTAAATTTGTATCCCACCTGCACGTAGCACAGGTAGATTCCTGTATCAAAATTGCCACAAGTAATAAAAGGAAAACAAATAGAAGCTATATTTTGAATTGACCTACCGATTCCCTGCTTTTGTGGATAACAAAAACAAAAATTGTCAGTTATTTGCAGCACATATACTTGGATTGTTTCTAATGGATTAATCCACTGTAGGTACCTACATTTTATATATAAACCAAACCACGAACTAGCTAATGGAAATAACACAAATTGTAATAGTAAAAACATATGATAACAAAAGAGATAAGGAATCATAAAAATGTAAAATAATATTCAAATTAGTTCATACAATTCACACCGCGCTTCAGCGCTGTTCATTTCAAATATTCGAACAAACTAGGCGCTGCGCTCTAGTGGCGAAATAACAAACGAAGCATCTAGTTGCCGTTACCGACAGTAGCAAGTAGTTTTACTGTTCGCCGCTTGGAGCAACACAGCCCGGTAGTGGTCTACCTTGTAGCTGCCGCGATCTGGTAGCGGAACTAGGAACTAATAGAAGCACCAACCTTTGGGCGAGGGGGATAAATAAAGAAGATTACAAAAGAACAAGATAAAAAATATGAATAATAAGTAGGGCCCGCGGCGCGCGAGAGTCTTCTTTTGTTTGTGCGAGACTGAGAGAGAGAGAGAATGGGGTGTGGGCGAGAGATCATTAATGAAGAATGCACCGAGAGAGTGGAAGCGTGGCCACTCGGCAGGGGTCAAAGGTTACGTGCAGACGCGGAGATTGACCACGCGATTAACCATGGAATTTATTTATATCATAAACCATAAATATTATATTACAGATATAATTATTTCTAAGAATTTTGTTTTATGATTGTGTAGAGTGGAATACAAAACACAATGTATGTGGCAATGATATCCCTCTTTGCTGTGTTTGGAATCAAAGATTGACAAGACAAGATTAAAGATGCATTGTTTTCAACCATTATTACAGGAAAATAAATGCGTGAGATTAAAGTACGTAATGAGTAATGTTAACTATAGTATAGTACACATACATTATTGTCTACTTGATTTGTTTTTTGCTAGTTTAGATACTCACAACAATATTATATGAAACAATGAATTATGGATACGATATATATTGGTTCACTTCGCAATAGTGCGTATATAATAGTGCGTGCTTCGCAATAGACATGAATATATTTCGGGGATTTTTGGAAATTATTTCGGGACCGGCTCCCCCACCAACTATGTAATGGGGTTGGGTATGGAGGGAGGTGTGGGGGGGGGGAGGGGGGGGCAGCGCCACAGGTAAAATTTTGTACGCGGTGTTATTTCGGTTTAAGTGTTTTTATAGGAGACAGGTTGTAAACTGTACGCAATAATTTCACCAAAACTTATTGATGGTTATTGGCGGTTATTTGGTTCTATTACACTTTAGCTGTAGAGTAAACGCCAAGTAGGCCTACCCGTAATACGTTTTATTTCTATACATGTGATTGGCGAAGTATATCGTATTTCAAAATCAGCTACGGACAAAATGTGGTCACAAGACTATCGTATACATCATTATAAGGTTGGTACTTTTACACTCTAATAGTTATACACATTTTTGTCGTTAAGTGAGAAAAATCTACCTCAAAGTGTAATAAAACAACACAGGTTCAACAGGTGAATTCCTTCAAATGATTTCCATTTTTTGCAGGCATTCAAGGAAGGAAGAAATACCAAGTTACTCATAGCCCCTTCATGTGCGTTCTTCTTGAAAATTCGAATTCTTCTACAATTTTTTTCAGTTAATAACTATCTTTCAACATTCCTCAGACACAAAGCTTGTGTTGTGGGCCATCTATTACGATTTAACATTGTTTTGTTTTTTTCTAATAAGGAATAAGGAAAACTATGATGGCATAGATATAATGATACTAATTAACCAACAGAGGATAATCTACTTCACTGCGTGGGTACAGTAATTAACACAATGTATTTAGTTTTTGTATACGGATAAAATACATTTCGGTGACTACAGTAGGATATAAAGTCGACAGTTTTGTTTCTTGAACAACGTAACGATTTAAAGGTAAATAAATCATGGATACTACAAAACAATAAGGTTGCATTATTTTGTATTCGTTAAATTGATTGTTATCATTGACAATCATGGACATCGATTGTTTCCACTCCCTTAACAATTTATTTATTATACACATTTTTCTCACTATCGTTTACAATATATTAACAATTTGTTTTGTATATTGTATATTTTATTATTCGACTTGTCACTTGCTCTTATTATTGCTAGGTTTTGGCTATTTTCCCAGCTTAATTGTATTGTTACAGACACATTTTATTATTATACCCATAGCTCTTAGTAAATTTTAGTTTGGGTTCGCAGTCCCTTTTATGTGTTTGTAGCTGTGGTCTTTCCGCTAACCTCCCAATCATCATGCATGTAAATAAATAAATAAATAAATAAAATTCAGCAAAGTTTCCATCAGGGGATGAACACTACATACTATAATATGTAATTAAAACTAAAACATAGTAGAACAGGTAAAACGTTATAAGAACCTAGCAATTGGACAGACTGTACACTGTTCCTTGTCACAACATAAAAAATTAAAGCGCAATATTTCGAACCCTGATCAGAGCTCTTCAACAGGTGAAACCACACTCTTATTACTATAATATATTTTTTTTTAAAACGGGACAAAATATCGTTCAATGAAAAATCGCGAGAAAAACGGGGACCATCCCGTTAAAAAGAGGTTGAATATATAGGTACTCCCTATGCAATAGTCTCCTCTCAGCGTCGTGAGCCAGCTGATTGAGGCGAGGCTCGCTCGTGCATACAACCACAACGCTACAATTACCACCAGTTAGTATAACTAAGTGCATCAGATTTAGTGAGTACACTTTCAGTCACGTGACCGGCGTCGCTTGGTTCACTGAGCTCATCCCTGTTATTTATAGGCTTGACATGATCGCTCTGTCATCTCCCGCGACGTAGATGGTCTCATTCTTACAAGAAATAGCCGACTCCAACAGTACCGACTTCTTTGTATACTTCTCTATACAAAGGACTCAAAGTGAATGGGATTGAACTATATAATAAACTTCAACAAGAGTGTAAAGACATAAAAGATGTTAGAAGGTTCAAAATTAAAATTAAAGGTATGCTACTGAAGGAATGTTACTATAATGTAAAAGAGTTCAAAACATTGTAGGATGCCTTTGTAAATGATGTGTGTATACATAATATCTATACTGCATCTATGCATCTCTTGTACCTAATGCATATTTATTTGTAGAATAAGATGTAAATATTAGAATATGAAGTATGTAGACTAATGTATTAAGTTGACCAACATGACAACTCGAATGCTCTAAAGCATATTATTTATTTTATAAACACAACAGAATTACACAATTCCACAAAGTGTGTTTTGATAAAACAAACAAAAACGAAAACAACAACACATCCAATAAATATCACATCATGTAGTACTTAAAAACAATAAAGGTCGCATATATATGCCCCATATGTCACTGCATTAAAATGGCCTTTTTAAAAGTACGTATAGAGTCTTTAAAAATATCAACACCCTCTTGCGCATTTATTAATTATATATATAATGTATATAATGTATACCTGTTAAACTTTAAAGAGGCTAATAAATGCAATTCAATATAGTTCCTACCATTACGTGAAACAGTTCAAATAGGGATAATTTAGGACCTTGGTTAAAGTACATGAAAATCCCTACCATAGTGGGCGATGTTAATGAGGCTTGTGCACTCTACTAAGTGGAAGACTGAATTTACGAATGTGTGAAAGAACTTCAGGAATCTGTTTATGTCTATTGAAACAGCGTGTATGAAAGAGGCAGTAGATAAGGATCTGAGATCGGTATGACACTAGTTACGTTGGGACTAGTATAACCATGGACTTATAATAGTAACTTCGTTACTGGACCTGTATCAGCTAACAAATCAATGTAACAATTAAATAGCTACGGAAGAAGGCGGTGGGCAGTCATTTAAGCCCTTAAGTTTCGGATTTTGACGTTGTTCACATTGTTGTTGTGACTGTTGGTGTGTAGTTGCTTAGCGATAGGAGCTAAAATGTCCGAGAATGTCAAAAACCGGAAATGAGAATCGTAGACGCGTATTCGCCAACCATGTTGCACATCCAGATGGTAAAACAGTAGTGAAATGAAATGAAACATCGGATACTCTATTTCAAAACCAACAGTTGATGATTATACTTGTACCGAAGCAACCTAAGCGATGCGTTGGTCACTAGCCAGGGTATATCTTAGTACCTTTGATCACTGCCGAGTGATTCGTGGCCAATCCAGCGAGTCGTCCAAGTAAAAGATTATGTTGGTGTACTATTGAAATAATGATATCCTCTAAACAGGAAACGTTCATGCTGTCGCTAGTTGAACAATAACTCACCCAGGGCGCACTGCAGTCGGCGCTGCTAAGCGGCTGGAAGGCGGGAACGCACCGGAAAGTCATGGTGGCGCTCACAACGGCTCAAATTGTAACTAGTCGGATATCTGTTCACAACTTACCTAGAACAAAACGAAACACTAAGTTAGTGAAACATTAACTTAACAGACACCTTCCTTGAAGTAAGAAGCGCTTTGAGGATCACCTGGGACAAGCGGAGGAGGTTGATCGTGAAAAGCAGGGGATTTATACCCCGACTGGTGCCTATTATAAGACTTATTACAATCTGAAAGATATCAGAGTAATGGGTGTTATGATAGGTGCTAAGGGTACAATTCCCGGCTTTTTTTTTAATTTCGGAAGTTGTTCCAGCTAATACCATCAAGTCTTACCGATAAAATTGTTCTGGCTGTATTACGGTGGTCCATTTTTATATTTAGGCACCATTTGTATTCATAATTTTGTTTAGTTTCTATATATAAATTGTAATTTGTTGATTTTCGTTTTGATATAAGTTATTCTGTGTCTTACGGCAACAGCTTTGGCTGCAGAGACCGAATAAAGGTTGTTATTATTATTAACATTAATCTCAACTGAACGAAGCATTTTGTGGAACTCATAATTTCTCGGCACAAAGTCAAAACAACGTGCTTGGAATTACCTGTAAAAAAATGAGCTTTTCATCTAAAAAACTTATCCCGAAACAAGATAATCGATGCGATATCAATATGTGAGTGACTCGTGGCCAATCAGCGAGTTATTTGAAATTGGGACTCTCTGGTTGGTCACGAATCACTCGTCTATGACGAAAGTAACTATGAGTGATCTATAAATGTTAGGGACATTCTTTCATAACTATTTCAAATACTACAAAGTCAGAATTGTCCCGGGCAGGTTTCCCACGAAAAATGATGCTGATTATTTGATAATTCAAGAGTTGATTCACTAAATCGTTTAGCGTTATTAATAAACCAAGAATATATACACCCCTAGTACAAATTAAACAAGGCCACTTGCCGCTGTATCTTGTTTATAAAACAACACACACAAACATTTCGTCTGCAGTTAGAATATATGAATCAAAAAAACTCCCCATGAAATATGTGTACATAAAACATCAAAGCGCCAGGAACAAATTATTGTAGAATTAATTTCCTAACTATTTCAAATACTACAAAGTCAAAATTGTCCCGGGCAGGTTTCCTACGAAAAATGATGATTATTTGAAAATTCAAGAATTGATCTACTTAATCGTTTAGCGTTATAAATAAACCAAGAATGTACACCCCTAGTGGGCCCTACAAGTTAAACAAGGCCACTTGCCGATGTATCTTGTTTCTAAAAGAACACAAACATTTCGTCTGCAGTTAGAATACATGAATCAAAACAACTCCCCATGAAATATGTGTACATAAAACATCAAAGCGCCACAAACGAATTATTGTAATTAAATCTGAGATTGCCAAGTGGCTCAATATCACGGGACGACGAGACTAACCCTACGGGGCTACCTGAAAGTGAAATATGTTGATAGGGGAATTAATCGAAACAATGAGGATGAGGACGATATAATGAAACAAATAACAATAATTACTCCGTGGATAATAGCTTAATATCTGGGCTATAGTCAGCTTAGCGTTAATAGCGGACACTCGGCGTATGGATATAATTTCCTGAGCGTTGATTGGCTGTCGCGTTCGGGGAGATTTACCGCCGTGAATATAGAGAGTCCATCGTCTGTATACAGTGTACTGCTCAACGGGTGACATATGTATACCCCGTGACATAAGTAAATCAAGGGTAGCACATGTAACCTATAACAACATTTCTTGGTTAGACTGGAGTTCATAGTCGTTCACTACCCCCAGGGGCGCCCATTGTTACCAAGGTAACAGTTGTTTGCATGCGGGTCTGGTGAATACTGATATAGACAAACCAAGACAACCTTACACATGCTTTCGTCACAGGCGAGGTAGCCAAGTCGTTCACTACCCCTAGGGGCGCCCGTGGCTGTAAGGATTTGTTTTCTATGCGGAAATAATAACATATATGAAATTGTTACCTGCCAACAACGGGCGCCTCCCTAGGGGTAGGGGACAAATGACTTGTGACTTGCTCGTTGTGAGACTCTAGCAAAGACGAGATTTGGAATGTCTGCTGTTTGGTTAGCGAGCTTCAAATACACTAAATACTAGGCGCAGAAAGTATTACTAAACGCGCTCAACTTTGGCGCTTCGTCCTAGATCCCATCTCCATAGCTTGATACAATTACAAGGTACTCATAATATGAGAGCACAGATATGAGTTAAATGTAAGAACAGATAGTTCTTTACTCCCCCCATGGTGTTGGGAGCTTACAGGGTTGGTTTAGTCGCTTTAAATTAAAGTCCCCCACTGAAAATTAGTTTCGTTCCTGAGTGGGTAGACTCTAAATGTGAATTTATTTAAACATTTTTATTTATTTATAGACAAATCCCCGTCCCCGCTGTACCATCGTATCGGGCTACTCCGTGGCAGCTACCGCGCGAGGACCGCTCTACCACTGGGGGACTGTTACGCCGGCTACCGGCTACTCCGGCCGCGCTAGTCCTAGGACTGATCACCACGCGCACGCCGTGATCACTACAGGATGTTTAGAACCTTCCAAACTGGCAACAAGGTATCTTCAAAATATACAAAAAGGTTATACATCATTTAGAAAATTACCTGTAAAATGTGTGTTTCTGATTTGATTTTGTTTTTACATTCGAAACAAGTAGGCCCTACTATCCGCCCCGCATACCGGTACGAGGAAGAGGGAGGGGGTACGGGAGTCGTACAAACTTTTCTTATACTCTTCAGTCACTCCACGTTGAAATTTTATTAATCCTCAATAATTAAGTATGTACAGTGTACACTTTCCGGCATATATACATCCAGAAAGGTATAAAGATATCCACCTCTTCGGGTTATAGGTTGTGAGTTCCTGGATGGGTGTTATTTGTTTCAAACTACAAAGAACACTCTCTTTAATTATAAGTACTAGACTTATAGTACCCTTTTTCCAAAGTTAGAGAGCATTTAGCGAAGCCATCAATATAATGCCAAGCTTATTTCTATGTGCTTTACAGCCATGACTAAGAGTATTTAAAAGTTTCAATAGGCAATACGATAACCAAAGAATCATCGCTTACTTGCTATATTCACTCACCCAGGAACTTTGAACAAATAAAGGAGATAAAGAAATATCTTTACCAACCTTGATTTATATATATCGACGAGTATACAAGGCAAACGCTTGTAAATATAACAAAGGAGAACATGGACGTGGAATCGAACCAGTGACATTCCACTCTTGAAACACACGATACACCCAGACACGCCAATGGTAAACAAACTAGTTGATCATTTATTAATTATATGTATTACAAGTTCCAAGCTAAGAATGTCCTCTTGTCTCGCAGTGTGCATTCCTCGTCTCATTATCCGTAATCGTCCCGGTAATTATTTAATTATCTTCTGTAATTTGAGTCGTCGGTGTAACTTGTGTTGGGCCCGCGTTGGTCTAACCACCCTTCGGTCACGCAATCCGAGCTCGACCGCTGAGTTCGATGGCGCAACCGCGACTAAAAGAACGACAACGATAACGATAGCGATGACGACGAAGACGAAGACGAAGACGAAGACGAAGACGAAGACGAAGACGAAGACGAAGACGAAGACGAAGACGAAGACGAAGACGAAGACGAAGACGAAGACGAAGACGAAGACGAAGACGAAGACGAAGACGAAGACGAAGACGAAGATGACAACAAAGTCCGTGGTAACAACAATACTTGGACTAACAACCACGTTACTCACTATTTTCTATATCAGATTATCTTCATTGCTCCATCTATACTATTTTCTTTGTGTATTTAACTTTACATTATTGTTTTACATGTATATTTACATTTGTATTTATTGTACTTGTATATGTGAATCAGATTTATACCTGAATAAGATAGACATTAGAGAAATTAAAATATTACTGATGAGTCTTTTATTACATGTGTTTGACATTGGTGACCATTTTAACCCTTTGCTCTCTGGAGGTATGATTATCCAGCCCTCTGTGACGTCAGAACGTACAAGACACGGCAACGTGGAGCCCAGCTACATACAACATCTTGTGGGTGCAATGCCGTACGCACGCACAGCACGCAGCATAATGCCGTGCATGCTGTGCTAGCTGCTCAATAACAAGGACATTCAAATCCTCATTCGATACCGCAGGGCTTGGATTTTCAATCGAACTTTTCCTTGTTGCAATTTGTTAGCGAAACCACAACAAAACCCCAGGTAGCAGCTTGCCTAGGCCAAGGTGGGTTAGGACCCGCGCCCTACTTACTGTTATAAGCGGTTGAAGTTATAGTAGTAGGAATAGTAGTAAGTAGTAGAAGTAGTGGTAGTTGTCGAAATTGTAATACTTTGAGTGGTAGCATGGAAGTGGCACTAGAGGTAGCAGTGGTGGTAGTGGTGGTGGTTTGTAGAAGTAGTAATAATAATTGTAATAGTAAGAGTGATAGTGTTAGTGGTGGTGGTAGTAGTGATAGTACTAGTGTTTGTAAGATTATTATTAGTAGTAGAGTAGTTGAGTAGTAGTAGTTTTATAGTTTTAGTTGTACTGGGGTAGTATCAGTAAAAGTGGCGATAGGTATGTTAGTTTCAGTACTAGCTCCAGTAATTTCCTTGTAACTGTTTACCTTCTAATAGCTTGTTTTCACTATGGCAACCACCAATCAAATCCTCCGAAATTATCCTTATTAACTACAAATAGCTTCTATTTTCTACCTATTTATGAACCACACTAACGACCCTAACAATTATAATAATTATTTGTTTTGATATTATTTAATTTCGTAATTTATAATTCTGTGTACAAATCTTTCGTCTAGTATACGTACGCCCCGAGGAAAAGTGACCGCGGTATTCTAGATTGTGATCTACCGTGGCCACTGGGGATGATTTAACGCTAGCCTCGCTTCGTTGCATTTACATGAGCCTCGAACCTAATAATTAAACCCTTATCAGAGCACGAGGTGCGCTTATAAATAATGATTCTCTTTAACGTATAAATATAAATTACATAATAACATAAAGGGTTACAAGTTTTTATTATTATTATTAATCCCAATATTTCTGTGCACTACCATAATTATTTCTCTCGACTTAGAATTATGTATGTGTATGGCCGGCGGCTGGGATACCGAAATAGTTCGACCTGTGCGTCGTCATATGAGACAGTTGGGTCTGTCCCTCGAGGAAGGTGCATGGGACAGACGGGAAGATAATCGCTGTCCCTTGTTTACAGACGACCCGGGTAGGCTAACTCACCGCCGACCAGATGAGAGTCTTCGCCGAAACCAGAGCCTTCTAAAGCGTCGCTTATACGTACGAGCGACGGACCCCTATACTTTAATACTTGGGTCCTTTAGAATTTACAGCAGGTCGTGAATTAATTGGTATATCTTCGATAGATTTTGAGAGATAAGGTTCAAAGTTATAGGCAGTAGTGTAGCTAGGGGAGTGGGGGTTAACCCCCCCCCCCCCGAGAGTCGAAACTACACATAGGCTGATAGTATTTGAAAAGAGTGTTAGGCTAAATTACTGTAAAAAATTAGGCAAAACGGTTATTTCTCAAATTTTCTTTTCGGCGAAAAGAACAACAAGAGATTCATAATTAGATTGGGATAACTATAACACCATGAAGTCATAAGTCATAAGTCAAGTAATAAGCCATAAGCATGCAGTTGTGACTCCAGTCCTAAGCGTATGTTACTTATAGACTTAGGTTCGAATACTGCATAAAGCATTTCCATTTGCCTCATCTATCACTCTTTATTATCTCGAATAGTATGATAGCAACAAAAGATACGGAAACTCACAAGAATCATCATTATCAAGTCTGTCATCACATTGAATGTTGTTGCAATAGTTCATTTCAAGGAAAAGCAAACAACGAGAAGATTGTAAAAATGCGTCAAGTAAGTGATATTCATTTAATAAATGTAATAGTGCTGCCAATGAAAGGATTCAAAACGTTTGCCTTGAGAAGTGAGTGGTTACTACTCACTAGTCGCCATCATGGCAGACGTGCAAAGAATTACCCACTTTATTGCAATTATTTAAACCATGCGAAATTACAGTGATTTGATAATAGCTGAAGAATTGTGTACATTGCATCATAACATAAATGATAACATAAATCTGATCAAAACACAATCATTTTGGCATCCTTTTCTTGAGATCATCTGTAAAAGTTGATAATATCTATAGCTCATCACCACCATTCCAAAATGTGGACGTTGAATGTAATTTTAAAAATACAATACTATTACAAAATCTTAAATTCTCACGGTTTCAAGATTTTTGTGTAAAATACTCATAAATTATAAAGATTTGTCCAATACATAATGTATGTATATGTATGTATGGTTGTTTTTAATTTATTAAATTAAATCCGTAACAACAGTAATCAAAATAACAACCCTACAGATCACAATATTTGAAATACTTGAGCATTCAGACGATCCGTAATGTTTTCGAAATCAGAGGTTGCTGTGTTTTAACTTTTTCGAATTGTTCGGCGTAGGTCTCTTCAGATATGATTAAACAACGGTACATTCGGTGGTATTAATAATTTAATACTAGGTCACCCAGACATTATTGTGGCGGGTAAGTTATTCCAAAACAAATCCGCTGCAACTCGAACATATAACGTCATTTATTATTATATATGTTGGCCAAGAACACAAAACTATAATAATCGGTTACAAGTCTTATAGTTCAAAAGGTTTCCCTACACCCGTAGTATACTTTCATAAAGATATACTTGTAAAATATAATAATACTCATAGAAACGAATAGCTGGGACCGTATTCGTTGAAACCGCACATAATCAAATAATATACAACACACGAAACCCATGTAAATCATATTATTATTATTTACAGACAGAATCCGATTCCCACAAAACCGTCTTACGATAGGTTTAAATCAATGACTCCGCCCCCTTTCCCGATAAGTTAATAATCATTGTCATCATCCGCATTAGTCCATCACGCCCACACATAACACAGACCCGAAACGGAGGAAATGATAGATTTGAGTGTAAATGAATTTACCGAAAGTTAACATTTTCCTGTTCGGAGTGGGATAGTTCTCCGGAATATCCCGGAGTTCCCCGAATGCGCCGCCGACCAGATAATGGCATATCCACGATGTGGTGCCTGAATTTGTGCACGCTATAGAAACAGTCTCGGAGACAGGACACACATTTTTTGGGGTATGTTTTATATTATGAATAAAACATTAGGTATTTTTGATAATTACAGCAAATTATCTACTCTGCGCTGTTGAGCTGGTTGGCTAGTGTGACCTTCAGATGTTTGAGATGCCTTTCTCTGCCGACACTACGTCTACCCGTCTCTACAGTGGCTATACACTGGCTTGTGCACACATTCAGTCTCATACAGACACATACAGACACATACAGGCACTACGTCTACCCATCTCTATACAGTGGTTATACACTGGCTTGTGCACACATACAGTCTCATACAGACACATACAGGCACATATACAGACATATACACATACAGACATATACAGACACTACGTCTACCCGTCTCTATACAGTGGTTATACACTGGCTTGTCTTGTGCACACATACACTCTCATATAAGCACATAACCACACATACAGACACATATACAAGCACACACACTCTCACACTACGTCTACCCGTCTCTATACAGTGGTTATATACACTGGCTTGTGCACACATACACTCTCATATAAGCATACAGACACATACAGGCACATATACCGACATATAAACATACAGACATATACAGACACTACGTCTACCCGTCTCTATACAGTGGTTACATACACTGGCTTGTGGCTTGTGCACCCATAACTCTCACACTACGTCTACCCGTCTCCATCTATACAGTAGCTTCACTGGCTTGTGCACACATACACTCTCATATAAGCACATAACCACACATACAGACCAGGGGCGGCTCGTGCATATGCGCACATACGCACGCGCACCCCCAAAATATTTGCGATAAATAAACAAAAAATAAATTTAAAATCCAATCCAATCAATTTTCAATTTCAATTTCCAACTAATGTTTTATTATGGACGGACCAGAGCATGCATATTCGGCAAGAGTCATTCTGCAGTAAATGTCCGTTCCCGCCCCGAGGTATCTGTTGCCCATTCAAACCCTCTACGCGCACACTATCCCGTGTGCGAACACAACTCATCGTAAGGCCCATGTTTAAGACGTTAAAACTAACCTGACATTTTTTTTTTCGAACTAGCATGGTTCTAATAGCCACATTGGCGCACGTGCGAACGAACAGGGTAGCTTGCAACCAACCCTAGGAGGAGGGTAGGCTACCTGCGGTCGGTCCATCGCCCCCGCGCGACATGCTGACAGTAGGCCTAGTCAGTAGCCAGCTATCATTTGGATAAGTAAGTTTGTTCAATCAATCAATGCATGTAGTTTTAAATAATGACGTCAATCATAAGTGATCTAATCAAAAGCAGTTTTTCAAGATAAACATTAGAGGAACAATATTACAAATAAAAACACGAGCCCGGCCAACCCCAAAATTAGATTTGGTTCAATTGGCGGTTACAGTACAGCTAAACGCACATGTATAGTATGAAGTGGGCGAGGCGCGTGTCGAAGGAGTGGACGAGAATATGTTTGGGTATGTAATTTTACAATTTTATATAGTATTGTTAGTGTTTACTTATTACAACTTAATCAAATGTAATGTTGTTGTTAATGTTGTAATTATCGAGGAAATCTTATCTGTGACAACCTGAATTGAAGTATACCACTGGCATTCTATTTGAACGTTTTGAGGGTAAGATATCGCGTTTAGGAGATCAAACATAACGCAGGTCTCAAAAATTGTTCAGCCAACTGCTGTAAACCTCCGGCGGCTGGGACTTAGCCCCAAACCCCAGCTATTCCGCGCCACCTCGTTGCGTGTTCTAGTTATGATTTGAATATGTGCACCTCCACAAATATCGTCCACGAGCCGCCCCTGATACAGACACATATACAAGCATGCATACACTCTCATCACATAGCCACACATACAGACACTACGTCTACCCGTCTCCACAGTGGCTATACATTGGCTTGTACACAGTTACAGTCTCATATAAGCACATATTAACTACACATACATACACATACAGACATATATACATATACAGGCGCATACACAAAGCCTTATACGACATATGAAGACCCACATACGTACAGACACTTGCACTTACAAATAAATATTCTCAAGACTAGCTCTCACATGCACTGTACACTATCAAACACATAGACCAACTCACATTTTATTATTATCTAAACACACAATAATATTTGGACATTCTTGCAGACAGGCAGAATCTCAACTGATAGCAAACAGGCACGGTTTGGGCTGATTTTGTTAACTTCTGGATACGACTAAATTCTTATATAAACTATGTAAACTGAATTTGGAGCAGTCATAGCAACAATTAGCACATCATAAATGGTATGATATACCTAACTGAAAATCATGTTCTTGTAACTGAGATGAGTCGACAATAAATATAAATGTATTTTGTTTTATCTAAACACACATTGACACTCGAAACACACAATCAGTCACACATACACGCACATGCACTGCCTAAACACACATTGACACTCGAAACACTTAATCAGTCACACATACACGCACACGCACTGCCTAAACACACATTGACACTCGAAACACTTAATCAGTCACACATACACGCACACGCACTGCCTAAACACACATTGACACTCGAAACACACAATCAGTCACACATACACGCACACGCAATGCCTAAACACACATTGACACTCAAAACACACAATCAGTCACACATACACGCACACGCACTGCCTAAACACACATTGACACTCGAAACACACAATCAGTCACACATACACGCACACGCACTGCCAAAACACACATTGACACTCGAAACACACAATCAGTCACACATACACGCACACGCACTGCCTAAACACACATTGACACTCAAAACACCCAATCTGTCACACGCACTGCCTAAACACACATTGACACTCGAAACACACAATCAGTCACACATACACGCACTGCCTAAACACACATTGACAATCGAAACACACAATCAGTCACACATACACGCACACGCACTGCCTAAACACACATTGACACTCGAAACACACAATCAGTCACACATACACGCACACGCACTGCCTATCAAGGCTCATGCCTAAGAGCCCCCCCCCCTCCCCCCTTCTACGTCACGGTTTGTCAACCATGAAAGCGATCCGACAATGCACCCCTTACACACCCAGCCCTGCCGTATAATTAATAGCCCACTAAAGTAATTACAATGTTAATTTATAAGTGAACAACTACACGCGTGTAAAACAATGTAAACACACATTTCACGGGCGTTTAACGCTGAATCACAATTACTGTAAACAATTATAAATAGCATTCATAATTTCTCGTGGCAATTACACGGGTCTTGCACAGTGTGTGTGTATATCTTAATGGTGTAGCACGCGAACATATGTTCGTACTATCGCCACCCTGTGGATAATAATTTGAGGTTAGAGGAGGTCCTACTTGTAAACGTCAATAGTGTGTAGGTTCGATCTCTGGTCTGGTACTGACGGTAGTACCATTTACTGCCTCCCAGAACGCATAGCAATCAAATATCGAGTATCATTAACATAAGCGATACTGAAGTCCCATTCACGAACTTCATTAAACTCCAATTTAGTAAGCTCGGTTTGGTTACCATGGTTTCAACAAACATTACATTCAAACCGCATGGCAGTAGCCATGTTTGTTCGTAGAGTTATCCGAGCTAATTTGAGTTTAAAAAGCTCTAGATATCGAGACTGGTTTGTATGAGAACTTCAGAAAGTGCCACACCATATTTTCTCATGTTATTCTGTTCTTATTATTATAATGTGAAATAACACTTATTGCATGTCCTCCATTATAAATACACTTTACATCAGCTGAATTAGAATCCCCGTGGCCGTGTTTGGTCTCACATAAACATTGAATATGGACATAATGCCGACATTACACGACTCAATACTTCCGTCAAACTTATTGAATTCAAGAACAAAAGCGAATCAAAAATAGTTTGTAAAAAACTGCAACAATATAGCTTCTATTAATTGATGCTTTTTTGTCCTTGAATTCAATAAGTTTGACGAAAGTATTGAACCGTGTAATGTGGGTATAAGGACCAATCAAGCAAAGATTTAACGGTTGACTAGCAAACAGATTGTTTGTCTGCAAAAAATGACTGTGATGTGACAATGCTCTCAAAGCGTTTTCCAATAGATTTAATGGAACAATTAGAACTACAATACCCAACAATAACAATAGACGCCATAATTCTATTGATTATAGGTGCATAAAGTTTAAACCATTGCCAATGAACTAATAACAATGTAGCACGCGTGAACATTGGAGGACGTGCTATAAAATCCAAGTAATTCGTTTCGGCACAATCGCAAAGACATCACAAACAAAAAAACCCTCTTCATTTATTTGAATGCTTTGTTTTCATCCTTTGCGTTTGAGTGTCAAGTTCTTTGGCGCACAAAAAATCCAAGCCACTTCAAAAACCACAACCATTGTCCGTACTGTTATTACCGAGTTGTCTGGAGGTTCGATTAGTTCTTTTTTCTACCGATAGGTAGCACAGCAATACACGGAAATTCCTTTATAGCAATCGCGGCCAGGCCTCGTATAAAATTATACCTAGAATTACAAATAAATTGTCATTTTGTCTGTCGATTACTACCGAGTTGGACAATAGTCTATAATTCCATTCATACCAACACAATTACATGTTCGGTTCGTGATTATAGAGGGTCAGTACAGTTGGTATAACTGCTATTTAGGATGGAGAATGCGCGCAAGGGGTTACTTTCAAACGGACGAGTAATGGATGGTTACGAAGTGAAGTTGTCATTTTCGTATCACGACACACTCTGGCGGTGGCTTCTGGAATCTCTTAACTACCCCGTTGTGGTGATGACATGTTTTACTCAGCACGAAATGAGGGGTTATCGCTGCGTAGAGAATGCGTGGTTGGTGAGTTTATTGGTGTCTAGACGTGACATTGTCTGGGTGCGGTTTCTATCGGCTACCGTTCGCATGAGGTAGGCCTAACTTAAATTACATAATTCATGTGACTGAAATTTACTTGGCTTGAGAAATTTCAAATTAGTGGCCACTTGTTAAAGTTCTCGAAAAAGAAGTGACTGAAAAGTTTGAATTTTGTATTATACTGGTAAAAGTTTACATTACGCATTTAAAGAAGTGGATTACTACTTGGTATAGTCACCATAGGAAATTTGAAGTAAGCAGATTTTAGAAATAAAATTACTCGACTTGAAATTACTGAAAAGTTTAAATTTTGGTATATCACTGTTAAAAGTACAAATATTTCGAAAATTTTAAGAATTTCAAGATGGTTATTATGTACTTTGTATACACAATACAATATTCAAAATCATGAATACAAAATACAAAATACAAAATACGTATCCGGACCGCTGGTGAGTTCATTCTTAGCTATTATAGAAAACTATTGAATTTACATAAATTTATAAGAAATTTTCACTGTGTAAGACATGGAATAATTTCGTTCAATAGAACCACAAATTTCACCGCGTACATTAGTACGAACAACAGTAATTCAACATTCAGTTGAACAATCCCAGACTCTTTCTGTAACTCAATCATTCACAATTCGTCTCTCCTCAGTTCAGCTCTCGTCCATCAATAATCCCCTCCCCTCCACTCCCCCCTCCCCCTCATAAATCTTCTCCGTCTCTTCGAATCCGTCATCACCACCCAGCGCTTCTAATAAAATTAATCCCGTGTTTTTTTATTTTTGTTTTGGCCACCTTACTCTAAACAATTAAGGCTGTGTTGAGGCTATTAGTTGTTGCGATGTCCGCTGCAGCGCTATTGTCACTGCTCTGGGGCTACAAACATACCGCGGCCCCCCACCGCCATCTACCGAACAATTCTATTATTAAATGACGCCGGCAAAAAACAGATGCGGTTGTTTCGTTTCTATTATATAGCTTGTTTGGCGCTACAGTAGGTTATGTTCTTCTTCAACATTTATTTCCCTCTCTATGCGACTAATTATGTTTTACGCTTGGGTATTATTGTGGCTACTTGATTTTACACCTAGTTAAGATGTAAACAGAATATTGTGTGAGTTCTATTATTTCAAACGTAGAACTCTCTTCGATACCGACTCTAATGATAGTAACACATAATATGTGTAATAACAGGGACCAACTCTATATATATGAGATCCCGCTGTTACAATCTTGGTTGGTTCTTATGGACAGAGTAATTCATCCCCTTGTCCACTCTATCGAGGATTTCTGTAACCTTGATAGAGAAGCTTTATTATGGTTTCTCTCCCGATTTACCCAGTTAAGTGAATGCTCTGCCTGTCGTAAGAGGTGATAAAAGGGAAAGCGTCATATGATATGACGATTGGGTACCAAATAATCCATCGATTATTAATTGTGAGTCTAATCATTCACTGAAATAGGTAAATAAAAGAGGGTTAGCAGAAAAGAGAACAGTAAACACAGTTGGTGATTGCCAAACTGGCGCACTTCTACCCTTTGCAGTCGGGATTGACGGGGACGAAAATCGAATCGCTGACCACGAACATTTCGAAAAATACTCTAGATCCAATTCGAAATATAGAATCGTACACTGTAACCTAAATTTTAGAACATTTCATTGCAAATACACAATTATTAATTCCATTATGTATTTATAATGAATTAATTCAATTCGTTATCACCTATAGTGAACCCAAGATTACTTTACACCTGCTTTCGTCATATCCGGGGCAGTCGTAGCCAACCAGCGAACCGCCCGAGACACATCCAGGCCAATACCGATCGCTGATTGGCTACGAACCAGTCGCCTGTGACGAAAGCATGTGTAAGGTAGCCTTGGGACAACTATACATGGATATATTTACTTGAAAACACACTACTGCCCAGGACAGGGACCTTATCATGGTGGGCAGGTTTATGTGCTTTGTTATCTCGAGAGCTATGCCGACGGAAGCGTATATGCACTATGCAATTCTTTATGCGCTATACCCTAGCCGGGCAGGTCAAGGTGGAGAAGCCAGACGAAATGCAGTCCACGTTCTTCTCGACGTCCTACTTGCCCTCCCCCCCCCCCCCCCCCCCCACCCCGACGTCATATGATCTAGTGGTCGAGTACGTCGTTAATAATTTTGAAAACAAAGAATTTCGATAAAACACAAAACAAAACTCTTCGGTAACGTCGTGTATAGTCGATTCTTGTAAGCGTGCAACGTATGTATAATATAAGAACAAGGGTCGTCGCTTACGAATGCATCTCTGCCTCTTCGCGCTAAGAAGCATGAACCGATTTGTTCGGCTCTCGCTCTTATGCATATCTTAAGACAATACTTGGTCTGTGTATCGGGGGGCGGGAACCAAACTGTCAGACGAGCTATGTAGGCAGTCCCGCCCCTTCGTCTTCATACTCGTAAATCAAAACTAATAGTTTTATAATAACTTCTAACCATATTAGCGAATGGTTGATTTACACACACCTGCCTGCATAGTTGAGATGCCTTTAAAATAATATTAAATTGTAGATATGATAAACTATAGAATCTAAAGAATGTGTGGAAAACGTTTTTTGTAGGATGAGTTTTGAATTTTGCGTATACTCGCGTGCCTTATTTGACTAAGCATAAAACATGTAAGCCAGTTTGGTTTACAGAAACTGTGTAGCGCAAAAACGTGTTAGCTCTCTAACACCCCCAAAAAATACATATTTTGTGTATGGAATAAGGATGAATTGAATATCAAAGCAAAATTTAATATAAAACTTGTGGAAGTAGATAATATAGTTAGATAGAAATAATCAAGGACTGTTTGTTGGATCAGTTCCACATTATGACTGATTGATCACTCTAAAAAACATTCATTTTAAGATTTAAGGTGCGCGCAATCAAATGATTTCTTTCATCTGAGGAAAACCTAGGAAATAATCTTTATGCAGTCAGGATTGATGGTCAATGGAATTGAACTCACCACAATGACAATGAAACATCGAAGCATATGTCAGTTTAGAATTCAAATACGAATCAAATGGAACCTGTCTACTAAAAACTAAAATATCTTGATTGGAAACAGTGCAAAGATCAATCAACATCTATTTGATGTATTCACATAACACGTTTAGTTTGCTATCACTACTACTAAAAATCAACACATACTCTCTTGTGTCGGCCACTGTTTTCGTATAGTTTACAACAATACCAAACATAATCTCTTTTATAGAAACCTTTGTTGAAGGACAACTCATATTTCGTGCTTACATTTCCATCTTTTATTACCAGCTAAATTGTTTATATCAATACACATTTTGTCCTCTATTATGGCCGTTATGACGTCAAGTGAATACTCCTTACTCTTATACCTTGGTTTTTAGTTATTTACTTGAAAACATGCATACGCAACCGAGTACTACCAATAACAGCGCATGTTATTTGTTGTTATCGATATGACCTTACAATAACTTTCCATCGTGAAATGAAGGGGGGTAGCCCCCCCCGGGTAAAAGTGTCCTCATGTATTTTCAAAGCAGTGTGTTAATTATAACTAACCGAAGAAAGTGTTGTACGGTTATTTGCGCCGTAATCAACTGAGGAGACAAATACCGCTAATTAGCTCATTAAACGGCCGTTAGGGCGGCTAAGAATATTACACTAATCGTGATTTATATTAACAGACTGATGTTTGATGGTAGCTTTGTGTTGGTAAACAATCTACTACAACAACAAGAAATTGTAGGGAGAGTATAAATCTTGAGCAGGGTCGGATAAAGAGTATTCGACGGGAGTAACTTGATAAGGGTGAGAATTGAAGGTATTTTGTGCGTATCTTTTAAATGAAATTGGTGAATATGAACATTTTGAAATGATGTGGAGCTAGACATTCTCAATATATACGGATATTCTCAAAACACCGATACAAATTGTGATCAAATTTAAACCGTTTGAGATATTATTGAAATTTTCTCTATTTATATGCAAACACAATCAATTTTGAATATACTCTTTTCAGACGCCAATCACTAGACAATCTTCACTGAATTATTATCAAATATAATTTGATAGTAATTATGTTTCATTTGCTTGTTTTCGTTCCTTAGCTTTAGACTGACATCAAGCATTTCTGTATTAATATAATATATGATGTTTTTATGTATAATAATGTGTTGATGTAACCTTTCACGAAGTAACAATGTAAAACAATAACCGCACTTAGAGCCGGTATTACAATCTCCTAAAGGCTGGTCCACACAGAATTTTTAAGCATAAGATTTAAGGTTTACCGCGTAGTCGTAAAGTTGGATCATAGGAAACACGTACTGGCGTTCACACAAAGTTTTAGTTTTAAGACATTGTTTTCATTGTTGTTTTTAAAACAACGTCTTAAAACCTTAAATCTTATGCTTAAAAAATCTGTGTGGACCAGCCTTAATTTCGAGGATTTCAAGAGTTTTGATTGGTCGTTGCCATGGAGACAACAAGCTATTCGACGAATAAGTAGTTATTGGGACACTGTAAAACTGGATAGTAACGTTGTCTAACGTGCATGCTTACTGATTTATCAACACTAATAACGCAAAATTCTTATTTGTATATTGTACGTGCCTCTTCTCCCTTCCAATAACTAAATTCCCATTCACCGCCGCGCCCGAGACTGAATCTCGCAGTAAACGAGAGCGCGGCTAAAACTCTCGCGAACCAACGGCCGAGCACATCCAAACATGCAAACTTGAGAGAGACATTCAAAATAAGATAATTGTTTTACAACCACACGCATTCATGTCCACATACAGTTATAAAGACATATTTTTACAGGGGACAAACTGTTAAGATGTGGTAATTATTTTCACGATGTATATGGAGTATATAAATATCTTGTTATTACGTTTTAATGACTGCTATATATATTTTTTTAGACACAGGGCAAAGTTAAATACGAAGAGAGTAATATTTAAATGTAAACCATCATGTTTTAAAAAAACGAACAGCCAGGCAAAACGTACTTACAAACAAGGACTAAAACACTTGCCTTATTTGTAAAATATTTTAAAACCCAATCTTGTTTAATATCTGTCATTCATTGATCAGATGGGAATGACTTGAAATAATTATTGTTGATTTCTGATGTAGTAATAGAGCATACCTTAAAAATGTACCAAAAGAGAGGGGGAGAGAGAGAGAGAGAGAGAGAGAGAGAGGGAGAGAGAATGTTTAATGTTCACAATCACCAACAATACCACCCACTTTGAATTCGCATTTCGCCTGTGTGTTAGTTAGGTAACGCGTAGCAGTGATCGAATTGAAAAGAGGGGGTGCCGTGGACGCAACCCCCCCCCCAATTCTTATTTATCTGCCCCCATTCCTCCCCTATGCTGAGTGCTTCAAACAATCGTGAGAACGTGCGTCTACAGTAAATATAAATATTAAATATATATAAATAATCATCATCATTATTGATTGATTGATTGACTGATTGATTAAACAATTTGTTCTACATTTGCTACAGAACCGAGGTCGCATAGTGCACATTTAATATTAGATGTGTTAATATTAGATGTAGAATATTAATTATATTATTGTTACAAGGCCGATCCACAATTGAAATAAGGGTTGAAATAAGAATTCGTGAAATAGTGAAATAACAACGAACTGGTTCACAACAGACCCGTAGTACCTTATTTCAACATAGGAGAGCGTTTCAATCGAGCACTGTTCAACCGGATCTGACGCCAAAGTCACGGCCTACTCCAAACCTATAGCAGGCCGTGGCCAAATGGGGCTTTGCACTGCGACTTTTTTCCACTCGCAGCGCCAGCACCGACAAACAACGAGCTGTCAAAATAATAAAATTGCAACATTATGAAGAAAACGAGGTATGGCAATAGTAACTGCTCACCAGTTAAAACGACTAATGATGGGCAACCAAGTTGTGAACGTTTTGTATGTTTCTTGTTTGTTTTGAAGATTTGTTTTCAAAATCAGGATATTTTATTGTTTGACAGCTTGATGTTTGCCGATCGATTCATTTAATTTGTTTCATTGTTGTAAAACAAGCTTGCAAGAAGCCTACCTAACGTGGACGACGACGACGACAATAACAACAACAACAACGACGATAATATCCGGATCGACTGGAGTAGGCCTTCTCTTCTCGAGCTTTGATTGGTTCGTCATAAGAAGTTGAAATAAGAAATGGAATTGAATAATTTCTTATGACTATTCAATCCACTGTGACAGTTGTGAACCATAGCATTGTTATTGCATGTTCGCCATTTAAAACTTCTAATGATAGACAACGACCCAGTGAAAGTTTCGTATGTGTATTTGTTTGTTTTTTGTTTTGTTTTCCAAAATCAGACAAAATTATTTTTTGACAGCTTGTTGTTTGTCCATCGATTCAATTCATTTGTTTCATTGTTGTCTTGTTGTCTTTTGGTGATGCTAGTGCCCTATTGGTGAACTATTTTGACGTAGAAATTTACGGGTAGAAGATGTGAGGATTCCCATGAATGGGCCTGCGTCATAGGGGCGGGGGAGGAAGAGTGAGAAGGGGGGGGGGGGATATCCCCGTTCAAATAAAATAAAAGCAACGTCTCGCTTAACCAACAGTCGAAAACAAAAAAAACAAAATTATTCCAGATTTATTCGGTGATTTATTTATATGTTTACTTTTTCTTGTGAATTCGTTGTTAGCGGGTTTTGTAGCGTTGAATATTTAGATGTTCGAATTATTCCACTTCCAAGTCATGTTTTATTAATGTTATAGGAGGGCGCCCCTTCGCAGCAAAGCACTCGGTGGGAGTATCTGCGGAGCACAAGTGCTTTGCATTCTGTTGAAAGTCAAAACAATCTATATTAAACACTAAGAATTATTTTGCATTATGCACAGTATTCCAAATTTTCATGAAGATTACATGTTTTCTCATTTATAGAAGTGTTATTCTGTTCTGTTTATTGTGGAACACAAATATTATTCCAAGATGTTTGGCGATTATTAAAGTTAACTTGGTTGATCTTAAATTTATTAGTAAGTTGATAGTTGATAGTGTGTGATTTTATAATCAAAACATTAAATGCATAAATATAATATATTCTTTCTTGATAAACAGTTGTTATTGTTCAGTATCTAGAGCTTTGGCGATCTAAGCTACAAAAATATACTAATGTGATTTATTGTTCATAAAATGAAATTTCTTTACCTTTGATGTAAATTAAAGTCGAGATCCTGGACCTTTGATGATCCATCATTTAAGTTAGCCCACATGTTTACATGGGTGTATCATCTTAACTTAAGTTTCTTCATCTTTGCTATCAATCATATAAAATAAAGATTTTACATCTTTTATGAGCCATCATAAAAGTAAAGTTTCGAAATCCTTGGTGGTCCACCTTTTAATGTCAGTTAAGCTCGAAAGACATTGGCCAATCAACAGAGGTAATTTTTGGGTGTTTTCGTAAGACGATCTTCTTATGCAAGTCTAGACCGTATGGAAAACAGGGACGTGGGTTCGAATCCCGTAAACGTTTGTTATATTCTATATGCATGATCAATCATCCACTCATCTCACACAACATACATTAATAGAGACGTAAAACAGACAGTAATTCTATAAACTTCATCGCTTGTCGTCACTGTCATTTGTTGAGTCAATTATTATGAATGCAGTTGTCATCATGAATAATGGAGTTTGCAGTTATACTATCGTTATGCGCGCTCCCCGTGGTCAAACGTCGGACTGCTGCATCGCGGTGACTTGAATGCACGGCGGCATGGCACAGTATCGGCGAACTGCATAATATATTCCTTAGAGCCACATGGTATCTCGTACATCGAGCACGTTTTGAGGGTATTCTGTTATCATCCAGTACAGTTGTACTTTTGTAAAACTGTGCCTTTTCCATTAATGGTTGTCAGAAGACTAATACAAGATTTACGTTTAGGTACAACAAAATGACAACGAAGAGCCTAGTTCCCGACTTGCGACTTATTTAACTGTCAGATAACTTGATTTATAAGATTCTGATTGGTGGATACTATGGCGATAACAACTTAGCGGACAGTCAAATATTTATTCGGTAGTTATAACACCGTGACTTGCATGGGTCCAGTATGATGAATACCTACTAGATAATCTGTGAGATAACTTGATTTCAAAGCTTCTAATTTTGTGGTTACCATGCGAAAGTTTAATATTTTTTTGGAACTAATACCGATTCGTTGGGTCGATCAAATAGCTACTAACTAAAAATGTATCTATTAGTTAACTTGATTTAAAAACTTCTGATTGGGGGTTGCCATGGAAAAACAAACTTGCGGACAGCTAAATATCAATTCGGAAGTAATCATTCGGGTTTTATGAAATCCAGCTAAATATTTATCCGTCAGTTAAATAGATTCCAAGCTTCTGATCGGTGAATGAGCCAGTCTTTGAGTCTGCACACTGCCGGGTTGTTCACGCTGTCTGCACCATGAATGGCTGTCCGTGTTCACTCCAGCGGGTGGCAGACCTGTTGAGTTGATACGGTTGTAGTGGGACATAGACCGCAAGGTGTGTAGTCAAGCCGTGTGAGATCCATTAATCTTCCCTGTGTGTATGGAGGGGGGTCGACCTTGCCTCTAGTGTCATGCTGTTTCACACCAGACGCTTCGCTTGACAGTCTAGGTCGCATTGCTTTACTTGGGAGCTTTGGGCTTTAGTATTCCTGCTTCCAGTGCGGGAGGTACAGGGTTCGTGCCTCCAGTGTCATGCTGTTTCACGCCAGATGCTTCGCTTGACAGTCTAGGTCGCATTGCTTTACTTGGGAGCTTTGGACTTTAGTATTCCTGCTTCCAGTGCAGGAGGTACGGGGTTCGTGCCTCTAGTGTCGTGCTGTTTCACGCCTGACGCATTGCTTGACAGTCTAGGTCGCATAGCTTTACCTGGAGGCTTTGGGCTTTAGTATTCCTGCTTCCAGTGCAGGAGGTACGGGGTTCGTATCTCTAGTGTCATGCTGTTTCACACCAGATGCTTCGCTTGACAGTCTAGGTCGCATAGCTTTACTTGGGAGCTTTGGGCTTTAGTATTCCTGCTTCCAGTGCAGGAGATACAGGGTTCGTACCCCTAGTGTCATGCTGTTTCACGCCAGACGCATTGCTTGACAGTCTAGGTCGCATTGCTTTACTTGGAAGCTTTGGGCTTTAGTATTCCTGCTTCCAGTGCAGGAGGTATAGAGTTCGTGCCTCTCTAAGGTCGTGACCTTACTTAACATTCTGGGTTGCATTGATTTACTTGGACGCAGAATTAACGTGTTTTAGTAATATCTTGACAACGCTACACAATATTGAGAAAGTAATTACCGAACAATATTTAGATTCAAGTATTTTAATCCTTACGGTTGTTATTTTGGAAGCTAATGTATGAATTAATAATTAATTGGTTTCCAAAATGACATTCGTAATAATTATTGGAAAGCTTGAAATTTTGTTAATCCAGTTTTTAGTTTTTATAAAACTAATTGTGGTTATCAAGCACTTAATTAATCTTATGAGGCGTTTTTAAGATGTAAAAAACAACATAAACTTGTTTAAAATTAGAGTCAGCAATTAAGAACACGAACAACATAGTAAAATGTCAACAATAAATTCGAATTCTGAATATGCGAACGGTCTCAGTACTTACATAAGTTAACGCGTACATGAATGGTAATAAATGGTTGTGGTGCAATTAACGATATCAATATTTATGGTTGGAAATTCAAATAGTAAACAAAGGAAATACATAATTTCATCGCTTTGAATATAACGAGGTATAATATACAATTAGTCATTGACAGATGAGCCTTTCTCGTGAATATGCTTTTAAAATATAGACATAAACATAAACTGACCAAAAAACAGGCATGAAACGATTATATTTGCACGGTTTAGTGAAAATTTATGCTCCAATAGCTCAGCTTTTCTCGGGATCACTTTTGATTACTAGAATTATCCGAAGCCTTGGAAGTTTTGTGTCGGTTCTAATTGATTCATTATAATAATTAGATTTTTTTTGACATAATTGCAGAAAAACAAGTCAACAGTTTGTGTATGAGGGCCAATGAGGGTTAATTGTGATCTAAGATGCTTTAATTACAATATAGGGTTCCGAGTTACGCTGGAAACTGAGTGTTAGTTTGAATCTTAATCGTCGTCAGCAAAAACCATCATCTGTAATAATTAATATTAGGTAGTCTTCTCGCATTTGTCCGAAATTGATGTTGATTATATAATAGATTAAGATGATGTATATTTATAGTCATTGTTAGTCACAAGAAAAACTATTTAACACAATTTGGTATTCGGCACAAATCAGTGGTGTAGTGCCAAATTTACCAGTACGCTTCAGTGGGAAGCTGGAGGGACACATTTTTTCAGACAAAAGAACATGGGGGAGTTCGGGGGGCAGAGCCCCCCAACATAGGCGCCGCAGGCGATTTAAAAAAACCAGGCTGTTTAGAGTGTGTTTTGAGAGTTTTAGATACCAATACCGGACTGAATGCAATCCCGAAATACTCCAGTTTTTGTAGTGCAAAACCAGAAAATCACCAAAAATAATTGGAACACTGACGAGAATTGTTCAGAAATACGTTTTGGGCCTTTGGAAGTGGTTTTGCGACACACACGCCGCCCGTGGCCCGTAAATAGGTATATCTGTTGATACTTGGCTGTTGATAATTGACACCGCAATATTTTTACCAAGCGAGACAATTGTATCCCACTTGGTGTATTAACGGGACGCGGGACTTAAAATTGAATATCGCGACTCCCAGATCCAAGGGTGGTCTTAGAGGATTTGAGGCCTTGTGCTAATTAAATGCCAGTGCCAGAGAGCACAATTTTATCAATGGAGAAAATCTGACAATCGTTAATAATGTGTCCGTCCTTCGAGGCATGTTACGACCGTATCATTGCGTATCCCTCGTATCATAACCAAAACCAGTGTGTATACGAAAGTTTTTTAGCCGGAGCAGTGCGTATACGGCGTATACGCCCGTATACGCACCACTACACCACTGGCACAAATAAGATAGACTTCGAAATAGAATACCCCTTTTTAAACTGCATATTTTAGAATTCTTAGCTGTTCAGAAAAATTACGGTGAGTGAATTTTAACGTATTTTCATTTTGATTTGTTTCACCATCATAGTCACATTTAATGACTATTCATGTGTTTATATTCGTATTTGTCAATGTATTCTCGTGTGTAATCTTCGATTAAACTCAGCAACTGATCCCTGCACAGTACATTGAAATATAAATATTTTCCCAGTAATACTGAAATATGTATAAGAAGATCGTACAGTGAACAGAACAATTGAGAATAATGTTGTATAACAATTTCGATGCAGCTAAATGATTATCAATCATATATATATTGCTTGTATTAAATGTAGGAAATAAATTGTTTGTTGATGTCTTATAGGGTTGTACGCTTCTATTAACTTCGCGGTTCGAGTTGGCAAATCATACCAACAGGTACAAAACTTTGTTAATCATGGCTAACTATATAGATATAGATATTCTATCCAATATCTTCAATGAAAATAGTTAATATATCAAACTTGCATTCAAATTAATTGATTAATTGTTTAGAATCCTTATACTTGCAATTCTAAAGCGCTCACCATGTATGTCTCACGAGATAATAGATTGTCATCGTTTTCTGAAAATTGATTTATATACTATTTAGTTTAGACTTAAGCACCGTTTTTATTTCGGACCGCATTGTCTTCTTTCACTCACCACGACCGAAAATTGATATTTTCCGACATAACAATCAATATGATGGTTCACGGTACATTTTATTAATTTTGATACCATGGTATTTGTATGATAATATATTTGTATCTGATGCTTTAAATTTGACGTTAGTGTATATTATAAATACTGATGCTATTTGAGCATAGGATATTTTATTTCACACTATACAGGACACTTTAAACACTCTTGAAAGAACGTTATTTTAGACCATGATTTTTACTTCTTTATCAGAGATGAGCTCTAATATAAACGTTGAATTATGACTGATCATAAAGTATATTAATTAACACGATTAAGGCATTATTGGATAACTACATCTATTACATTGATCATTATAGCGTAATATTACTCTAATGTACGATATTTTCATTATATATCACTCCGCAAGTCTTCAAAAATAACTTAATAAGCGAAATTACCCCATCAAATTGACTCTAATTAATAAAACACTATAATTTCGATTGCCAGTATTTATTTACTCATCTCTTCCCAGAAAGATCGTTCTCAGATTCGTGAGTGAGGTTGAGGTATATTGCCAGTTAGAGACTATTATGAGTGAGTCAGGTATGAGTGTGTTCTAAAGCGTGGTTGTCTCATCGTACTTATAAATATAATATCCGCGTAAAAGTGGGAACGGAAACACGCAATGCACCGTAGAAATGTGAATCACATTAAAAATTGCGTGTCTATCTACACTTTGAATGCTCAGGATAAAATAAATTCAAATTAAACTTGAAAAATAAACAGTTCGAAACTTGATCAGTCTAACAAATAGCGGTATGACTATATGCACATGCATGTATTTTTAATTAATGCATCGTCGGAAGTATACACTATAATGTTTTATAGCATGGTCATGTATAGTATCATTTATTTGTTTTTACTTTTTAATGTTGGTTTGTTTAAACGAGGGCGTAGTAAGCATAGAATTTTAACTGGAGACGCGAGCTTGTATAAGAATATAGGAATACTTTGTTAGAAATAAGCGGATATTGTATTCACGGTAGAAGCTGAAACCTAAGTAAACCACAGGACGGTAGTTCTTACTAATGAATGTGTTGGATTAAATTAATTTTGGATTTTTCGCCGGCAACGTATGACTTTGAAATTGAAGATACTACACAATAACTTAAACCTTTTTTCTATTGCCATATATTTAGGCTACATATTTTTGTGATCGTAATATCTCATAAACTTATATTTATTTTGAATCTTATAAACAATAAACATTTATTTCTGTATCGTGAATATTTCACTTTATGAAGAGGATCGATCGTGTCATTCCGATTTTTCTTTTGTTTTACAAAACGCAAATCAAATCCTAACATAATTTAGATAGAGTGCATACTACATCTAGTTATACTTTTAACTAGATGTAGAATAGATGTTGTGACTGACAAAATGTCGAAAGATGTATAAAATATTGATGAAATCAGAAAACCATCTCTTTGAGCATTTTATGGCCCGTCCGAATTTTCCTTAACTAAAGACAATGAATTTAGTGAGTACCCGGAAAATTCAAGTCGTATTCTTTCTAAAACACCAACACATGCGTATTTATCATAGTTTCAAGACACCAGTGAATCCCCCAAAGACGCGCTTTACTCCACGCGTTACCCATATCAACAGGTTGCATCAGTGACAAGTGATCGCACGGCTTGGTTTCGCACGTGAGCTTTACAACACAACCGGTGTTGGTTTACATGAGGGGCGCCCTAGTGTAAACCACTTTCAACCCCTAAACGTCAACGACACTTTCCTTTCCTTGTGTGTTTGAGACAAATAAATATATTTTCATAAATATTATAGAATGATTTATTATTGAAGACGGCGGAAAAAATCCTGCCGGAACGTTGCCCAGGGTATAATGATATTTTTTACACAACCTAACTCAAAAATATTAATTTAATAGTAGGTACCAGTATGTGGCGTACACATTTTAATACGAATAACCATTATTACTTAGCGGATTTATAGTACGCACATCGCGTAAAACTGTGCCTTTTGTACCGGTAGAAAAGTCATTTTTTATTCAATCTCAATCACGATTGAACATATATTTGCTTCGGACTGAAATAATGGTTTAGTTTTAGTCTATGTCGTTTAAACTTTTTTTGTGAATTCCTTCATCCTACAAGAACTACTTTTAATAAAACGTTTAGCATAACGTGTCCACACTATAATGTAAACCCACACCTTAAAACTAAAAATAATCATGTTTGATTTTACCATTTGGGCAGTTCGTCCGTAACAGAAGTCGATGTTCATTTAAACTTCGCCGGTCAATCCATCTTTTGAATAACACAACAATAACAATAACAACAACAACTATATTAAACAAACACTCGATCTCGATTAGAGTACTATCGATTAATCTAACGCGTCGTATCTTCACACTCTATCTTATTATCCAACCACACACGTCACTAAAAACATACAAACACGTTTGTCAATATCACAGTTCCCCGTTGCGCAGACAGAACAAACAAACAAACAAATAAAACACGAAATGATAATTGGATTTTACTTTGTCGATATGTAAAACATCCGTAGGTCACAATGTCTACTACCGCGGTTTGCTGTATCTTTGCCACTGATTGATTTGTTGTGGTAAACGTTACAAGTGAAAGAAAACAGTCGTGGTTGTCGATGCCGTCGGCTGCGCCAAGACCAGACCGCGATACGTAAAGATATATGTTCCACTGGCAGCTTCGTCCAATCTACCCAGAGGCTGAACACCTACAGCTCTTTGGCAAGACTCGGAGAACTAATTGCCACTCTTTGATTGGTGGTCAACTGTGGAGGACTCACCCGATTGGCCGATGGCTCGTAGAGGTAGCACGCGACTTCGCAGACGGTGGCGCTATACGCGATTCGGCGGGAGTACGCGGCCCTAATGGGAGGCTGAAGGCATTTTCTCTGCCGCTTTGTTTTGTCTGATGTGAGGGCGCCCGGCTGGTGACCAGGAATAGGATTGCTATGCAAATAGGTATTGTTATTTATGCGGACGGAATAATCGAATAGAGAGTAGACGATGTCCGTGTATCGCCCACCCCCTATCGTCGCGATAACCTCGTTCTATAGACAGGTAGCACAACACATCGACGGAAGCAGGGGGAGGTGGGTCCCTCCTCGTGGTGACCGGTACCTGTTAATAGGGCTCTCGTGCATGTATGCAAATCATCCCTTTGCTCAAACCAACCACCCACGCATTTCCTTTCCTTCCCCCAACCCCCAAAATGATTTCCCCCGTTATGACGATTCCGATGATATGTGATATATCTGATTCAGCCGACGTCATATGACCTGCAGCTGTCGAGTACGTCATAAAACTACAAAATACAACAATGAAGACGGGAAAAGTATTCAAGAGAATGCCCACACCACCCACCAGTCTCTTTGCTTAGGCAGGAGGCTAGTAGACAAGTATATTGTTACTTATGAAAATGAGAACAATATAGTTTAAGGCGATGTCGGTATCACATTTGCCGGTATAAACCACGGCAACCCGGCAACAAACCCACACATTGTCTCGATTAACCTCGCTGAGTAATGTTGTAAATTGAGACCACCAATCATTGACACCGTTATTTATATCATCCGGATGTCAAGAAAGAATTAATTAGTTAAGTGGAACAGTAAAGTCATATATTTAAAAAAAATTAAAATATTTAATTATTGTAATGAATTAAAGATAGGGCTACGTTTTCAATTAATCGCCGACAGATGAATGGATTTAATTGGTTTGTATACGAATGCATTCACACAATTGCAAGCTGTGAAATTAACACATGTTCATTAAATAACTTTGCAATTATACACTCTCTTGCAAATATAACTCTAATGCATTTAATTGACATATAATACATTAATTACATTTAGCTTTAAATGGTGACAAAGGTTGACACTCAAGACTCAAGAGCAATGTATTTTCTGGCCATTTGTAGTGCATTTATGTCTAGGCTAGACATCAGTCTAGGAGATTTGGTGTAGTTCAGACACAGGATGGACGTATAATATGTCTATTCCATTGATTAAAACTTCATTGATATCCTGAATTAAAAAACATACAATTTTTTAAATTGAGGCCCAGATCTCAGAGTTTTCTAGAAGGAGTAAATAAGCATAGCAGACCTCATCCAGCAATGTTATTACTTATACACATGCAAACCATTCCTTGTTTACTCAACTTGTTTTCAAATACACACAAGCATATTATTTAATGACATGGTAGTGTCGTCATTCGATAAGCTATTAACGAGAAACCAATTAATTTATACTGACACTTGTCTTGATTTGATTACGGTATAATTTATAGGTGTAGAGAAGCACAAGTTGAGAACTAGATAAAGCAAGTATACGTGGTATTAACACTTCATTGAGATTGTAATTAATAACATTAGAGCTCAACTGCAGGTGAACATGATTGTTCATGAATTACCATTTCAAGTTGCATCGTACATTTAGTATTTACCCCTTTGTGCTGCGAGATAAACTATTTACGTTGATTTTTAGTACTTTTCACCGGGTTGAAACATGGCTCATAAGCAGATAACTACAATTTTATTCCATCAACGAATACAATGAAGTTCTAGAAGGGATTGAGGAAAGAATAGTTTGTACAAACAATCAAAACAATGATCAAAATTAAATCTATGATAGCAATTTGTAATTGTAAATATAAAACAAATCCAATGCACTCATCAATAATTCTGTATACGTCAGAATCTCTGACTTATTTCTTCGTACTACCATCACAATGTTGTAAACCACAAATATATCATTTATCTTTTTGATAGTGGGAACAAAAATATATTTCCACATTCTTATCGCTGTTTGACAATTGTTAAACCCAGCATCGTCGTCAACTGACGACTTTCCTTTCTCAATAAAGCGAGCCCAAGGAGTTAGAACCTTTTATGACTAAATATTCTAGCTAGAATATACAATCTAAAGCTGCAACAATTTCCACGACAACTTGGAGAACACATATTAAATCTCATTATTTTATGACCACGCGACTTTCTGGTCTTGATTTATGATTTCATGTAAATGTATGACGATGTATGTCGTGGGAAATGAGTGTAATTGATGTAAAGTATAGAAAGTAAGTTACTCGGTTTAGTTATAGAGACACATGAATCTAGTGCCTGTGAAAAGTAATACATTTCTGACGAATCAAAGAGGTAGTCGAACTGATGTGAGTTTGTAATTAGTGGATTGGAATGATTTTGAAAGAAATTTTTCCAAGCAATATACAAACAAAAACAGGAGAGTTTATAAGAAGAGATATGATAATTCTTTGTTGTCATTTTTTTATGTAGATAACAATTTCCCAGTTTTACAAAAACTCTTGATTTGTAAGTTGTCCTTAACAGGGAAGGATAACTCTACGTCAAAAACCACACACACTTTTCCTTTTTAAATTATATCGCAAGAATGGGCTTCGAAATCGAAAATATGAATCACAGCGCACTGTGATTTAGTAAGCCCTACACATTGAATGCTCTAAGTTGTGACTTATATTATAATCAGTATGTTTTTTTTTATAAATAATTAATTTTATTACTAGTTATCGAATTATAATCAAAATACTACGCTAATAGTTACAATATTTTATTCAGTCAGTAGGGCTTACCAAAGCATAGTGCGCTGCTGATTAATATTTTCGATTTCTTGTTGCTATCTTAAGAGATATAATTTAATAATGAACATTTTCGGTGGTTTTTGACGTAGAAACTACCTTAACGATGCTTTCGTCTTAGAATAGTAGTGACTCGTGTCCAATAAGCGAGCCTCAAATTCAAACACCGATTGGCTGGTTGGTCATGAAGAATCACTCATCTATGACCAACACATCAGTAAGTTTGTTTCGGGACAGTTACCAACTACAGAACCTCCAACTCTGATCGATGCTAAAAGAACCTAACCTGCGATAAACTCCCTTCGACAAACCAACAATTACGCGTTATATAATATCTTCTGATGGATTCACCATGAACTATAACAACCACGGAAACAATTAGGTACAATATTTCATATGAGATCGTTCCCTGCGGCCTCTTATAGCAGCTCAAATGCTCAACTGAACCGGCAAGAGGTTAGCCCTAGGTTGTGTGTGTGCATTCACTACACACACAGTCTCAACTCAACCAAAGCAAACTTTGATTACAACCATAATGACCCCAACATAAAGTTGAGTGTTCAGTTCATTTGTAGCAGCCTCACATTCCTCACACACAAGATGAGGCTTTTGCCCTCAATAATGAAACAGTTGACGATCTTCTTTCGTAAATACATAAAGACATTTTGATACGGTCCAGTTATACGAGAATATTTTTAAAGAACGGGGTAAAGGCTTTAGTTGAAAAGCTCATTAAAAATGAATTAAGAATGAGCTTTGATGTCGTCCGTCGTAAGGTTTGGTGACCCTTGAATATAGGTTGGATTATTTTAGGTAAACGTAGTATAGTGTTCTTGAAATAACGACAAGGCGTTTGTTTCTCTTACCGTAAACATATTTTGAGATGGACTATGAAAACGAGCTACACAATCAGTAGCTCAGCGGACAAATAATTAAGCTTTTGGTTCGATTGATTAACATTGCCATTAGGATTGAATCCACCCGATTTGGTGAATACTATTTATCTCATTTTATTATTTTCTGAAGAAGACTTATAAGCATAGATAACGGAATTTGTTATCTGTGATTCAAGTAACCAGCGTTTAGTGGTGAGTACTTAGAGCAGCTTGCGCTCAGAAGTGATTGCGCGCTGATTTCATTCGCACAAAGCTCTATTTGAAAACTCGCCAACAAAATGTTACCAAAACTGACGCAAAATCACTGAAGCTGATTTCAACACGGTTTAATATCAACAGAAATCACGTTGATATAAACATATTATAGAGTGCAACATGGAATGAAAATATGACTGAATTTAATTAGGATTTAAATTAATTAGGATTTAGTAAAAAAAAAAAGTACACATATGTTGTGTACTGTGTATTCTGTTATACAACTGATTTGCAAGTGGCGACAATGATTAGGTGTAAATGTTATACAAGAAGCCAAGATATATTGTACATCTTTTATTGTACATCTATCTATCTATCTTGTATATCTTTGTAAATCCTATTTCTCAATCATTTTTGTGATCCTGCTCACTGTCCCCCTTTTCTCATCTCTGTCGCTCTTGTCTCTCCTTCATACCGGCCTCTTTGCAACCTAAACACCCCCCTCCTCCCCTAAATGATAATGTTTTATAATACTCCCGTCGATGTGATGTGATAACCGTCATATTATCTAACTGCCGAGTACGTCTTAAAACAAAACACAAATAATAATATTTTAAATCCCACCGCGAAAGTATACATTTTCTCTTACCCCGCATGCGTGGCTATTTATCAGTTCACAAGTGTTTTGTAGATATTTGTCGAATGTGGCCAAGAATTCTCGATATCCAAGTACCACACTGGTGGTTACTGCATAACACGGTGGGAATACCACAGATGTTCAAATATACACTGTATATTTAAATTCTCTCAATGCAAACACAGCAACGTACAGTCAAATTGTATATATGTTAAAATATTGCTTATATATCTGGCTGCTAAATAAGGGTCGGGACTCGCGTAGGCCCTTTAGCTGTCGGCGAAACCGTAATATTATCCCATTAAAATTATAAACATTAATATTAATCTGAGGGGGCCGAGACGCCACTGGCAACAAAAGGCCTACTACATCGCTCGATGCAAATTCAGTAAAGCACATAAAAAAAAGTTTAAGTCAAATAAGTTGTGGAATATTCATTGAAAGTGAACGGTGAACGGTTTTTGCCGCCCTGGGCCTTCCACGCACTTTAAACAGACGAAGTAGGTCAAAATATTTCAGGGTGTTGTGTATATTGATGGTTTTTAAAAACGAATTTGTTAGCTTCGAATTGTTAACATCACAGGTGTTTGGTTTAGATTGTTGTACCTGTGGTAATTACGTAAAAATCTTGCGCTCATTTACAAAGTGCACGATTTTGATTTACATATTTTAAGGAAGTTGTGCGTACGAAAATCATTTAAGGGAGGGGAAATTTGACTAAAACATGAAGCGTTTAATATTTCCGGGTCTAATTGCAATGCACAGGCAGTAATTACATAAAATCTTCCAGGGTAAAAATACAAGAGAGGAATACAGTTTAAGTAATTTGATGAAATAATTATTATTTTCAGGGATACCTGCCAAAGATCAAATTATCCCTCTTACATTTGCTTTAATTCATTTTTGCTGCCACCAGATTGCATAAGTTATTTTTTCGTGCTTTAGTGTGTAGAGGCAGCCCTTAAAAGTTTCCTTAAAAATGTTTACTTTAGAATTTGTAATAAAGTAAGGTGGCTCTTAAAAAAAAGGTACGAGAGTGAAATAGATTCGACGAAATGGAGATAGTTTATAGAGCTCTTTACTAAATGCATAGCAGACAGCTTCTAGCAATTTGGACGCCGTAAGAAATAAAATAAGGGACATGTAAAGGCACAAGTGGGACAAAAAGATATAAATATAGTTTCATTGTTGTCTTCCTTTCATTCGCTCACATCAATATGCTTTTCTGAAACAAAACACTGTGGAGGGACATTTTCTAATCAGTTACAATTGAGGGGGCTGTGACATCACAAAACGGAAAAACAATGTGTTGCTAGGCAACCCCATTGTTGTATCTTTCTTTGATTGGTGCATATTCAACGTTTGTCTGAAACAAAACACGGCCACTCGGCTATATTTATATCATAGTTCCCACGTGACGTCACAGCGGCTATGATTGCGACACAATTGATAAGGACCTATCCTCGATCATTAGCAAATACTATTCAAATTTAACAAATAAGCCTAATTTAGAACTTAAAAAGTAAACATAAGAATACAAAAATTAAAAATTACCTCACATATTAATTTTATTTAAAAAACAAGCTGAATTTTAAAGAACTAAGGATTTCTGTGTTGTACCACGATCCTTCAATTGTTTCTCCATGGCAACGTCAAAGTTTGATCACAAATGTGGCCGCCACGTGCAAAGATGTGACGCACGTGCAATTGTTTCGCTTGTATAGAAGGCTGTGGATCCATCGCACAACAACTCTCTGCGTCGACAAGGCTGTGAACGAACACTGTGGTCAGTGCCTGATGCCATGTCCTACACGTAGGCCCGACCCCCACTCATTAGCATTACCATATTCAGCTGGCGGGAATACACAACCACTAAATCACTTAGCATTCTTCACATTCTAACTAAGAGGATGTTCTACGCCACATTAATAACTGCCCTTTTGTAGTACGAAATCGGCACATCTTTTTTATATTCGCTCTGCGGATTTCAGAGTGGAAATTATTACTTATTCAATCCCAACTTAAATTTAAATTTGAATTTGCGTTATTAATTTGCAAACAGGTGATGTTTATTGAACGTGTGTGAATATGTGGGTGCATTCAGTAATATTTCCTAAGAATATTTGATGTGTAGGGTGAACGTCAGTTTTACCATCATTTTCAGCTACTTTTAAGGTACTTGGATTTGTTGGGAATGTGGGAAGGAATATCCAAATGATAATAAATAGGTTAAGTCCCGGATACTTGGATGTTCCCTATTAAAGGAAAACCCCTATATATGTTATTTGCGAGCCATCTATATCAGTGTGTATGTGAAGTGTGTATGATTGTCAGCACCACTTTTTTAGAAACTTTCATTCTTCATTTAAATCATTTTGTCAAGTTTACCTAGTCTTTTTGGTGGTTGGTACAATAAAATTAAAGAAACGCACGATTTTCAAAAGTATGTGGGAAAACATGCAGTGGCCAAAAGGCTTCAAGGTTTGAATATATTTCACGAATGCATTTGTGCAGAATAACCGGTTGGAAATGATGTAAATTTTTTTTCTCGCCATGAAGCAATTAAATGTCATTTTTATTTACATTTTATTGTTCTCGCCCAAAGTCGCTTTCGAAAAGAAGTTGGTGAAAAATAAAGGTGCTGATTAGGGAGTAGACGCCCGTTGGAACCATCATCACATTACTGCCCAGTGACTTTTTATGAACGTTCTCTTGTTTTTTTGTCTCTCTTCATCTCAGCATGATTCAAATAGTGATTAATATCACATTACATTCTTGAGCTGCAATACCTACTTTATACTTATAGCCTGTTACATTGTATAATTATACATTTACTTTTTTACCTAGTCTAAATACATAATAAAATACCTTGTATTGTAATTCTAATTGCAAGGTCGGTATAGAAGTTGGAGTTGGACTACTTGATCGGCTCTTGGTCGATACAAAACAAAATGTATGCACGTGTGTGTATCTGCGTGAGTAAGATCATTGTATAGCTAGTTTAAGATTAAGTTTTCTAAGTTTTTAGTAACTATCCCTACTGAATCTTTTATTCATTTATATATTTACAATTATTTTGAATTTGCTATTTTGTTTATATTTTCTTGGTTTTATAAAAGGGCATCAAACATTGTACTTATATATACATACATGCAATGTCTTTTGTGTATTAAGATATGATTTAATGTAAACCTTAACAATGAAAAGAAGCATGCCCCCTTTTTAATAGACGGATTTAATAAAATGTTCACCAGATCTTATTTTTAAACTAAAAAAGTAGCAGTCATAAATTGATTCTTCGATTATTTATTTTGTTTTCATTAATCATTACCAAGAACTACTCTCTTCAGTTAATAACAATATTATGAACACCTAATAAGTATTTGTTCTTCTAATAGCTTGTTTTTAGCGTGGAAACCACCAATCAGAAGTGTTGAAACATGTTATTAAAAGTTTATCAGACAAACAAGTTGTTATTAAGTGTCAATCATAAATACTACCCCTTAATTGTACATTGCCTTATTTTCTGTTTATTATTAGTGAACCATCCAACTATTGACTGGGTATTTCTTATCGAGACATTCACTTTCTTTTGTAGTTGTCATTTATTTAATTTATTACTTACAATGTTATTGAATTTAATAATTACAATACATTCATGATCATGGTGCTCAAGGGCACAAGCAAAGGCACAAGACTATTATAACAGGTCAACGTATGTCGTTTTAGTCCAATAGTATTGCCAATATTTACTTGTTAGACAATTCAATAAATTATTGTTGTTAAGTTTCTATTGATGTTTTATTCAGTATATATTTCAATAAAGAAATTGGTGTTTTATCATCATGAATGTGAATAGCCATGAGTGTAACATTTGTAGTTAGTTTATCTGCTATGCTAATCATTTAGTGTTGTATTCAATCTGGACATGTGTCATAATAATGTAATATAGACTTGTACTTGTAGTAATAGTACTGTTTTCGGAAGAGTAATTTTAAAATGTTACGTTTACTACATTCTGAGCTCTGGGTGGCCAACCCCCCTTTTATTGAATTTGCCTTAAATGAATTATTATCCAATCATAGTAGAAGCTAATTTAATTTTAATTACCACATCACATCACAAATGTGTTACAGTGATTACTATTGATTAATTACTAAATAAACATCCTAAACAGCATCTCAATCAATTTCACATTTAATTTCCTAAAAATCTAGTTATAATATTTAATTCGTCTTATTAATAGTTACTGTACTTATAATTTTGGTTATTAGTATAAATATCAGTTTTATTATTATGATTATGATAATGAGTGGTCGTATGGTGAGGTGAGGGTATAATCAGGCGGGCCAACGCAACGGAGTATTAGGCCTATGACTGCGGGCTAGGTGGTATGGTTACTGATGACAGGTGGCCGAACACCGTGGTCATTATGTACGGTACAACCCGCCCCGACAGGGAATGTCGACTCAAATATATGGTATGAATTAATGCACTTTCGAAATAATACGTTGCGGAGATTGCATGAAAGTTTTTTTTTTCATTGCATTGGCTGACTGATTTTTAGTGATGTCTGTAGATAATATATTTCTAATTTTATTTCATTTAAGATCTGATAATTTAAATTGTATGTACAGAGGATTTTTCAGTTATTGAAGTCAGATGACTGAAGGCAAGTATGGAGTTCTTTTTCATTGGATTGGATTTATACATGGTGAGCTGACTGATTTTTGTAGATAATATATTTCTAATTTTATTTCATTTAAGATCTAATAATTTAAATTGCATGTACAGAGGATTTTTCAGTTATAGAAGTCAGATGACTGAAGGCAAGTATGGTCCCTTAAATCTTTACCATTTACCCGTTTTTACTATTATATAGTAATCTCACAATTACTTTAAGGCATCGTATACTAAAATCTATAGCATTCAACTTTTCTTTGAGGTTTCCATTATTAATTCTGTCTCTATAGTACAGACTGTTTTATTTCGATGTTCTGGTATTATTTTTATTGTTACATTAATTTAATTGTGTACTATTTTTGTTTGGTATTTTAATAATGGTTTTCCTTGTAAATGGCACCTTTGTAGCCTATTTATTGTTCTCCTTTGCCAATCAGACGTAGCCTATAGCTTATAATGTTTTACAACTGACCAGGAGACGTGGCATTAAATAAATAAATGCAGTTTACGTCTAATTTACGTAGTCTATTTTCTGTTGTTGCAATGATTCTATTTTCATCCCAATGCACGTTGAAACCTCAAACAAAAACATTAATTTGTCAGGTATTTGCCTATAGCTGCAAGCTAAATGAACCAAGTTCATTAAAATGCAGTTAAGAACTATTTTTTCTTGTATATGCAGATTCTCAATTCTATTTCTTAATGGTTTGATCGTGTCATAATTCGAGACGGGATTTGCATATGCTTAAAACACTACTACTATGTAAATCGTATATACACATTTCCTATTTAAAAGTGTATTCGATTAGTACCTTTATCTATGCTACCATTTTATGTTGTGTATGAACTTATTATTCTTATGTACATATTTAAGATATGAGAATAAAATGGATTTTTGATTTGATTTGATTTGATTTAAGGTTTGCATTGTTGCCTACAATAATTATTGTGCCTCATCCTCCAAGCTAATATTATTTAAAAAATTATTTAATGAGATCCGACGTTCAATATAAAATATTTAATAGTATTGGAAACATCTCAAAATCTGTTATTTTATTTTCATGATTTCCCAATTCTTTTCGAAAATCAGAGCAGATTTCATGGATATGGATGTTTAATGTGGATAAACGGCAACCTTATAACTTTTGCACACTATAAGTTACTATAACTTACTCAAAATTCAAACGTGAACTATTCAAACATATAAACTAGACGAAATACACTACAAATTGAAAACTATAGGGCACTAGCAACACCGAAAGACAACAATGGAACAAATGAATTGAACTGATGGACAAACCATCAGCTGTCAAAATAATAAATTTGCAACCATAGAAATAAAAACAAGTGTAGCAATAGTAACTGCTCGCCATTTAAAACTTTTAATGATAGACAACGACTAAGTGAAAGTTTTGTAAGTGTGTTTGTTTGTTTTTTGTTTTGTTTTCCAAAATCAGACGAAATTGTTTTTTGACAGCTTGTTGTGTGTCCATTGATTGAATTCATTTGTTTCATTATTGTCTTTTGGTGTTGCTAGTGCCCTATATATTTGCATATACCAAAAATAGTTATTTTCATTGTCATAGTCATTTTTAAACACGACAATAAAGTCATAAAGCAACAAGATCGAATCTTCATCAACGACCACACATAGAAAAATTATCAAATCAAGACACTCTTCTCATATTTATAACATCAGCCTCGCCATTTTGTATTATACTATCGTTACTGTTTTTGTTCTAGTTTTATCATGGTCGACATCAGCACCAATGTTCGTCCGCCATTAATTACCCCTCTCTGTCGGTCGTGGTACAAGACAATGGCCAGCCACATCCATCCCTGCGACTCTATTAATCTCCAATCTTAATTCACTCCGTATCATTTTATGAGTTAATAGTGGAACCAGGAATCCCAACACAGAACGGTTCTTATCTATGTCCGCATCTTGTGTATACCCCTATTATGTAAATGCCCCCGTTTCTCGCATAGCATCTTTCCTTCTGACGATGATACTATCGCAAGATCTGAAACCGGGTGTAATTGCCCACAGGTCTAAGACTGCATTTACATATAGGCTACCCAACCAAGGTAGTCCACGTTGTGACTCAAAAACAAAGCTATATAGCTGACCATTTCTAAGCTGCCATACCTATTATTATTAATCAAAAATAAAAATAAAAAAAACATCTTGAATAAATTTAAATAAAAAGTAGAAGTGAAATTCCTCTGAATATGACACCGGGGAATGGGATTGACCGTTTCATTTTTGGATAATCTGAGTCGTTGTGTATCGCAAAAAAGAAACAAATCTAGGAATGATTACGATTCGCTTGAGGATGGTTTTGGTTTGGGCAATAAAAAAAGATTGCGCACGCACGCACGCAATGCATAATATGGAGTACATGTCAATCATTGCATACCTACGTAATTTATAATGACGTCCCCACTTGGCTTTTGTATTTCTCTTTTTGTCGAGGTGCGAGTTAAAAATAAAATTGCATGTTTTCGGCCTTAATCTCTTTTCATGTGCTCTCTCTCTCTCTCTCCCTCTGTGTCTCTCTCTTCGTTTACAACATTGAAATATGCAAGCTAGACTCCTCTCAATTCCATCTTACATTCAAATGTGATTTATACTAGAGCCATGTGTTAATGTTTTGTTTTTACTTTATAATACAAAATACTAAACATATTGCATGAAGTGAGCATAACATCGTAGTCAACTCTTTACACACGTGGTAATTAACTCAAAAAAAATGTCAGTAGAGTAAACAACAATATGAATGCGGAAATGAAAATACATTCTACCGAAATACGATAGTTAAACTAAAACACATTATTAGGAGGTGTATAAGTTATAAGTAACGATTTATTACTATACTGGATATCACGTCGGCTGTTCAGCAAGGACCCGACTCGAGCGTTTGGGACAACCCTTAGGAACAGTCTGCGCGGCGAACAATTGACCGCAGTTGGCGAAGGGTTTAAGGTGAAAAAAAAAGTTTTAGCACAATGCATACTTGCAAACTGAGAACCCTGCTGAACAATGTTTGATTCCGACAATAATTTTAAAGAGCGACACTTGTAATCACGTTATTTAGATTTTTCTGATCATTTTCGTTTTTTGTGCGAAGTCAGTATCTTAATTTAAAGAGAACATTAAGTTGATGATGTTTTCGGGTTACTTCACTTTTTAGCCAGTGGTGTATTCCTCAAAAGTTCCCGTGCCCTTCCCAACATTTAAAAACATTATATACTAACCCGACACGTTTTTCTCATTACCATTTAACATTATATATTATAAAACACGTGTTATCTATTTAGTTCGCCATTACAATAATTATATTGCGTGAGTTTACTATTCTTTATTAATGAGTATGGATGACTATTCCTCAAATTGTGTTTGAAATTGTTCTGAAGTCGAGCTTGAAAATTTGGATGCGACGATTGAAAGTGGATATTAGCACATGAAAAGAAAGTAAAATTCCAAAGATTAAGGAATTGAAAGAGGAGCTGACAAGACAATCCGCACACAGTTCCTGCCTCGTGCACGTGCACCCAATTGTTTTCAAATTTCCAGGAAACGTAGGCTAGCACAGTGGCCGGGATAGTACTGGGTTCAGTTCCCGCGACACGCTGGGCTCCACACCATTCTCTTCTGTGATTTTGATTTGCCAACTACTTACGAAAGCAGATTTGAATGTTTAATAATATTTTATTCAATGAGTTGATAAAAGTTGAGGGGGTAGGGGGTTGACGATCGCCTCATCACCCCCGCCCCAACCCCCTTCCCCACATGTGCGCTACCGTCTATACAATCACAAGTTATAATTTTCAGTAGCAGGTGACATTATAATATAATGTATTATGCGATTCATTGTAAATTAAGTCACGGTTTTCGTATATACCAGTATCACATAGATACAGGTTATGTTAAAATAAAAAAATAAACGTACCCGAACCAAGAATCGAACCCACGATTCGCTGCAATGGAAACAGAAATAAACCCACTAGACCAACGAGCTATACATGAAAAAGGCTTTGTAAACATATTATTATTATGAAAACTACATGTATTTCGGATGTGCCCTACATTACATGAATGTGGACGTTGGTGGATGTGTGTGACTAAAAATTGAGTCACAGCTACAATTAAAAAAGTGACTATATTGTCTTACCGTTGCGCGTTCAATGGTACGCTTTTTAATAGCATTATGATGACGGAAAGCCGAAAACTATAATTACAATGTTTTGAATAACTATTTATAGTCACCCCCAAGTCCCTTTTCCCTCCAAATGAGTACATGGGTATGACAGGTTGTAAATAAGTTCTTTTGAGACGTTCGGAGTCCATCCCGCAGATGGTCGCCAACGATAATTGCTTCGGTGAGGGCTGTTGAAAAAGGTCCCATCCACGCGCTTTGTCGTGCGTGGCCTAGCCTGAGGTGCTGAACAGCCGATGTGATACGAATTTTAGGGCACTGCAAGTTGAGTTGAATTGAAACTGTAAGGAAAAATCAATTTTATAGTAAGCTATTGGTGGTTTTGTTGAACAGTAAATAATTCCAGCCCCCTTAAACTTTTAACAAAGCCATGTTTCTCTACCCAGTACAAGTACCCGCGTCTTGCCCGGCAGCCATGTTTTCTCTACCCGGTACAAGTACCCGCGTCTTGCCCGGCAGCCATGTTTTCTCTACCCGGTACAGATATACCCGCGTCTTGCCTGGCAGCCATGTTTCTCTACCCGGTGCAAATACCCGCGTCTTGCCTGACAGCCATGTTTCTCTACCCGGTACAGATACCCGCGTCTTGCCTGGCAGCCATGTTTCTCTACCCGGTACAGATACCCGCGTCTTGCCTGGCAGCCATGTTTTCTCTACCCGGTACAAATACCCGCGTCTTGCCTGGCAGCCATGTTTATCTACCCGGTACAGATACCCGCGTCTTGCCTGGCAGCCATGTTTTCTCTACCCGGTACAAATACCCGCGTCTTGTCTGGCAGACATGTTTTCTCTACCCGACACTGATACCCGCGTCTTGCCTGGCAGCCATGCTTTCTCTACCCGGTACAAATATCCGCGTCTTGCCTGGCAGCCATGTTTTCTCTACCCGGTACAGATACCCGCGTCTTGCCTGGCAGCCATGTTTTCTCTACCCGGTACAGATACCCACGTCTACGCCTGACAGCCATGTTTTCTCTACCCGGTACAGATACCCACGTTTTCTCTACCCGGTACAGATACCCGCGTCTTGGCTGGCAGCCATGTTTTCTCTACCCGGTACAGATACCCACGTCTACGCCTGACAGCCATGTTTTCTCTACCCGGTACAGATACCCACGTCTACGCCTGACAGCCATGTTTTCTCTACCCGGTACAGATACCCACGTTTTCTCTACCCGGTACAAGTACCCGCGTCTTGCCTGGCAGCCATGTTTTCTCTACCCGGTACAGATACCCACGTCTACGCCTGACAGCCATGTTTTCTCTACCCGGTACAGATACCCACGTCTACGCCTGACAGCCATGTTTTCTCTACCCGGTACAGATACCCACGTTTTCTCTACCCGGTACAAGTACCCGCGTCTTGCCTGGCAGCCATGTTTTCTCTACCCGGTACAAGTACCCGCGTCTTGCCTGGCAGCCATGTTTTCTCTACCCGGTACAAGTACCCGCGTCTTGCCTGGCAGCCATGTTTTCTCTACCCGGTACAAGTACCCGCGTCTTGCCTGGCAGCCATGTTTTATCTACCCGACACTGATACCCGCGTCTTGCCCGGCAGCCATGTTTTCTCTACCCGGTACAAATACCCGCGTCTTGCCTGGCAGCCATGTTTAAGCGCCACCCATCTTTATCTCTACTCCTACTTCTGTTCTTCTCTTTGCACGAGTCGTGTTTTGTGTGGGTGGGTGGGGCCACCAGATTCAACAACACAATAGCAGCCAGAGGTCATAACTCACGGCTGTGAGGCGACTCCGAGGTGCAGGTTGGAGTGCTGTGGGTGCAGGCAGGAGTACAGTACACATACACACAATAGCAGCGAGAGGTCATAACTCACGGCTGTGAGGCGACTCCGAGGTGCAGGTTGGAGTGCTTTGAGTGCAGCAGGAGTACAGTACACATACACACAATAGCAGCCAGAGGTCATAACTCACGGCTGTGAGGCGACTCCGAGGTGCAGGTTGGAGTGCTTTGGGTGCAGCAGGAGTACAGTACACATACACACAATAGCAGCCAGAGGTCATAACTCACGGCTGTGAGGCGACTCCGAGGTGCAGGTTGGAGTGCTGTGAGTGCAGCAGGAGTACAGTACACATACACACAATAGCAGCCAGAGGTCATAACTCACGGCTGTGAGGCGACTCCGAGGTGCAGGTTGGAGTGCTGTGAGTGCAGCAGGAGTACAGTACACATACACACAATAGCAGCCAGAGGTCATAACTCACGGCTGTGAGGCGACTCCGAGGTGCAGGTTGGAGTGCTGTGGGTGCAGGCAGGAGTACAGTACACATACACACAATAGCAGCCAGAGGTCATAACTCACGGCTGTGAGGCGACTCCGACGTGCAGGTTGGAGTGCTGTGGGTGCAGGCAGGAGTACAGTACACATACACACAATAGCAGCCAGAGGTCATAACTCACGGCTGTGAGGCGACTCCGAGGTGCAGGTTGGAGTGCTTTGAGTGCAGCAGGAGTACAGTACACATACACACAATAGCAGCCAGAGGTCATAACTCACGTCTGTGAGGCGACTCCGAGGTGCAGGTTGGAGTGCTTTGGGTGCAGCAGGAGTACAGTACACATACACACAATAGCAGCCAGAGGTCATAACTCACGGCTGTGAGGCGACTCCGAGGTGCAGGTTGGAGTGCTGTGAGTGCAGCAGGAGTACAGTACACATACACACAATAGCAGCCAGAGGTCATAACTCACGGCTGTGAGGCGACTCCGAGGTGCAGGTTGGAGTGCTTTGGGTGCAGCAGGAGTACAGTACACATACACACAATAGCAGCCAGAGGTCATAACTCACGGCTGTGAGGCGACTCCGAGGTGCAGGTTGGAGTGCTTTGGGTGCAGCAGGAGTACAGTACACATACACACAATAGCAGCCAGAGGTCATAACTCACGGCTGTGAGGCGACTCCGAGGTGCAGGTTGGAGTGCTGTGGGTGCAGGCAGGAGTACAGTACACATACACACAATAGCAGCCAGAGGTCATAACTCACGGCTGTGAGGCGACTCCGAGGTGCAGGTTGGAGTGCTGTGAGTGCAGCAGGAGTACAGTACACATACACACAATAGCAGCCAGAGGTCATAACTCACGGCTGTGAGGCGACTCCGAGGTGCAGGTTGGAGTGCTGTGGGTGCAGGCAGGAGTACAGTACACATACACACAATAGCAGCCAGAGGTCATAACTCACGGCTGTGAGGCGACTCCGAGGTGCAGGTTGGAGTGCTTTGGGTGCAGCAGGAGTACAGTACACATACACACAATAGCAGCCAGAGGTCATAACTCACGGCTGTGAGGCGACTCCGAGGTGCAGGTTGGAGTACTGTGTGTGCTCGCAGGAGTACAGTACACATACACACAATAGCAGCCAGAGGTCATAACTCACGGCTGTGAGGCGACTCGTCCGAGGTGCAGGTTGGAGTGCTGTGGGTGTAGCAGGAGTACAGTACACATACACACAATAGCAGCCAGAGGTCATAGCTCACGGCTGTGAGGCGACTCCGAGGTGCAGGTTGGAGTGTTGTGGGTGCAGCAGGAGTACAGTACACATACACACAATAGCAGCCAGAGGTCATAACTCACGGCTGTGAGGCGACTCCGAGGTGCACTGGTGCAGGTTGGAGTGCTGTGGGTGTAGCAGGAGTACAGTACACATACACACAATAGCAGCCAGAGGTCATAACTCACGGCTGTGAGGCGACTCGTCCGAGGTGCAGGTTGGAGTGCTGTGGGTGCTCGCAGGAGTACAGTACACATACACACAATAGCAGCCAGAGGTCATAGCTCACGGCTGTGAGGCGACTCCGAGGTGCAGGTTGGAGTGCTGTGAGTGCAGCAGGAGTACAGTACACATACACACAATAGCAGCCAGAGGTCATAGCTCACGGCTGTGAGGCGACTCCGAGGTGCAGGTTGGAGTGTTGTGAGTGCAGCAGGAGTACAGTACACATACACACAATAGCAGCCAGAGGTCATAACTCACGGCTGTGAGGCGACTCCGAGGTGCAGGTTGGAGTGCTTTGGGTGCAGCAGGAGTACAGTACACATACACACAATAGCAGCCAGAGGTCATAAACTCACGGCTGTGAGGCGACTCCGAGGTGCAGGTTGGAGTGCTGTGAGTGCAGCAGGAGTACAGTACACATACACACAATAGCAGCCAGAGGTCATAACTCACGGCTGTGAGGCGACTCCGAGGTGCAGGTTGGAGTGCTGTGGGTGCAGCAGGAGTACAGTACACATACACACAATAGCAGCCAGAGGTCATAACTCACGGCTGTGAGGCGACTCGTCCGAGGTGCAGGTTGGAGTGCTGTGAGTGCAGCAGGAGTACAGTACACATACACACAATAGCAGCCAGAGGTCATAACTCACGGCTGTGAGGCGACTCCGAGGTGCAGGTTGGAGTGCTGTGGGTGCAGCAGGAGTACAGTACACATACACACAATAGCAGCCAGAGGTCATAACTCACGGCTGTGAGGCGACTCCGAGGTGCAGGTTGGAGTGCTGTGGGTGCAGCAGGAGTACAGTACACATACACACACCGGCGAGCGTATACGCCGAAGTCTGGATTCACAGGAGGTCCTAAGTCTTTTCTGGTCCAGCCTAATAACTTGGGACCAGCGATGAAAGTGTCACAAAGAATTGTGGTGGAGCTCAGTGATAATTTCGCACCCCCTCCGCCCCCAAATACAAGAGTTTTACAGAGACAATAACGTTTTTCGTGGTCCAGTTCCGTGGACTTCTAATTACTAACGGACATAACTGATAATTGCTATAGTATAATCAGTGGTGCTTGTTCGTTTGTAATGGCAAATATGCAATGAACATTCCAATAATATGTTTTAAAGTCTATTCTCAGATATTGGATTCACAAAAGGATCAAAGTTAGCCCGGTCTTAGAAGTAAGACCAGAAAAAGACTTGGGACCTCTTGTGAATCCAGACCCAGGTGATGCAAGTAATACAAGAGTAGTAAAGGTATCTTTCTTACTGATATCTCTTTAGATGTGGTCTTGGTTGTGTGAATTGTGTATTTCAAACTATAAAGAGCTTGCACTTATAATTTTAGTCTTGAAATTAGCCTGTGCTGTGGTAAGAGCGCGTTTAGTGAAACAAATAAAACATCCCAATCTAGAAGAAAATGATTAAATTAATACAAAGGGAAAAATAGAAATAATCAAGATACAAGTTTGTTCGATTTCAATGATTTTTGTTTCAGTGTACTAATTTCATAATGTTTTAAATGTTGATCTATGCATCTGATATTAACACTATAAAGCATATCTGGTCGATACTTCTATGTACAGTTCCACCTGTATAGGCCATTTTTTTTTAAAGTTCGTAAAATATTCTTCCAATTTAACCAAAAAATGGACAAATGTTGACGCCAAAAAGTAGCCTAAAAATAAAGATCAAACGACTTTCAGAATGCTAATATTATGTTTCACACACAAAATGTACACAACGTTTATCTGCATATGGCAGCAGTTAAAAGTGAGGATCCATTATGGAATGTTATAATATCCCCAACCAACAATTTCTTAATATATTCAAAATAAAAATACGTAAGTGAGCGATGAGTTATTGTCAATTTAAAAATCTTACTTAAATTACGAGCTACAGATATTTTCACTAACTACTTAAAATTGTAGAGAAATTTCATAATCGATTTCTCGAAAACTTTTCCTCTTCTTCCAAATCCAGGTATACCTACCTACCATTGAATCCGAATCCGTTGCGGGCATGCAATTCACGTAATATACCTAAATAAAATTGCTCCGTTTAGGCAATTACTACTCCACGGCGAAACAAATGGTGCCGGAAACGGCAACAAATCGACTTTACCTAATTAATTATACGTTCTACGCGGCCATAACATGTCAGAACTCTAAAATATGAAAGAAAATATACTAGATCTAGGCCTAATCTCCGTATCGCTCTGACCTTAACAATACAGCATCAATCAGCGAGGGGTATCATTACGATTGCAGAGCCAACGTCCATCAACGTTATTATACACTTTTCACAACTTTACTAAACGAATAACGCTTCAGAAAATATCTTTTAAATTTGTGTTTAAGTGGCCGATCTGTAGGCTACGGTGAACCGTATGGTGGATATGTTTGATTGATGGCACGGTTGATGGTGAGGATGATTTAAGACATCGCTCTAGCATTGATTGATTTATATCGTGGTTGATGAAAGTCGTAAATATGATTTTGACGTCTATATTTTATCGGCGTGCGGTACAGTTGTAGGCCGAGGTGCACTTTTTACCCCCCCCCCCCCCCCCCACCCAGAGATTTATAAGAAGGGTTAAGCACGGGTGGTTGCCTTCACCATCTGGATAGTGAAGAAGCGATGAGCCGATGGTGAGGTTTTCATACTAAACTTAAAAATGTTTGATTTTGTCATTCAGAACAAATTTGATGAGCTCGCAGATTTCTATAAATAAGTAGCGCACTATAATTGAATCTATTCGTGGCTCAAACGAGGCGGGTTGAAGGTCATGTCTTTAATCATTGGCAGAATAGATAAGAGGTTTGGAGTGTATAACATTACATAATTCCGAATATTTCAAATATTGTTTAGCTAACCGTGTCAACTTCGAACTTATTGTCAATTGCCCAGCCAAGGGGGGAACTTTCAGGCTAGCCCCCCAGGGGACCTATGCCCCAAATAAATGAAGTTTCGAAGATTTATTTGTTATTAGTCAAATACATAGTTGTCACCCTTCTAAATATAAATATAATTTTTTTACCCAATTTACTGGCACTTGAGAAGAAAATATAATTACACATGTGTTTGTGTTTTAATTTAAAGTGGAATAACCTATAACATACAGTTTATATAATTTAATGTAAATATAATTATATAATAGCTGCATGATTCATTATTTGTGTATAACGTTTCGAAATCTGTAGGCTAATTTTATTTATTGTCTTACGTACTTGTACTCTATAACTCAGTAAAAAAAATGAAAAAGAAGTCCATATTATTTTAATACGTTTAATATATCCACGCTGGAAAAAAATATTCCGGTACCGGGAATCGAACCCGAGCCTCCTGGGTGAGAGCCAGGTATCCTAGCCACTAGACCATACCGGACTATGAATGCTGGACCCACTAGAAAACTACTAGGCCGATTACGACAGGCGAAAGTATTTATAAACAAAATACTTTAGAGTTGAGTTGGGCGAGTGGCCAAAAGATGCGACTATCGTTCTACAGGCCTACATTTAGAGGCCTAGATGTGTACAATTCAACATCGTCCGGTATGGTCTAGTGGCTAGGATACCTGGCTCTCACCCAGGAGGCTCGGGTTCGATTCCCGGTACCGGAATATTTTTTTGTACACTGTGTACCTATATTTATTTATATTTATTTATGTTATGTGCATTTCTTTCTTTTAGTTATAGAATTAAGCACAACTTTATATTACAAGGAGTCAGTAACAGAAAATGTGTTGCATCAATATATAATATATAGGCAACCCAAGACAACCTTACACATGCTTTCGTCACATCCAGAGATTCCTAGCCAACCAGCGGACCGCCCGAGACAATAGCGCGCAAATACCGATCGCTCATTAGCTACGAATACCTCGCCTGTGACGAAAGCATATGTAAGGTAGTCTTGGGTTGCCTATACACATATTTGTCCCGAAACAACCCTATGCGGGCTTCTTATCTTATATTATTGTGTTTTATTTGGTTAATTTGTTTATTTATAGTGGACAATGTATTTGTGTTATGTTTTTGTAGACGAGCACGAAATAAGAATAAAATGGTTAAAAAAAAAAAAAACCTTGCAGGTGCTTTCGTCACAGACGAGCTATTAATTTGTGACCAATCAGCGAGCTCGAATTTGAAACTATTTCTTTTAAACATATCTCCTTTGTATTTCAGTGGCAGATTTGATGTGTGTCAAACAGATTTCTTCACCGCATAGCACGCTTTATAAAATAAATCATGCAAATTGACTATAAATTATGAATACAATACAATAAAATGTATACACTTCTGAAAGGAGAAAAATCAAATCTGGTTTATAGCGAAATTCGTACATTTTTTTGCTAAAGATCGTGTGTAGAAAAAACGAGACAAATACATGTTTAACTATTCAGTGTGTCTGTATATATGTAAATGAGTTGAGTGTTTGAGCACGGGTGTCTCCACGGAAGTTGGACCTAAGGGGATGTTTTAGCCGCACTAAATGGAAGCGGCACGTTTATTCAAATCATCCGACAAAGCAGTGATACTTCTTGTGGTGGCCACCGACCGCGTCACGCAAGACATCTGGCCAGTGGGCGTGGCCACGGAGCTTCGGTGACCTCGATGCAAGGGATTCACAACCCGGCTCGGACACGACATGTGCTGCTATCTATAGGGGGGTCGCGCTGATGTGTCAATACATCTGCTATAGTCGTCGTACAACAACTTCGGTAATGCTTCCGTCACGGGTGGGTGAGCGGCAGCCAACCAGCGGACGTGACTAATTCGGTTACCTGCTCGGGTTGGCCGAGACCGCAAATACGTAATTGATTGATGACGAAAGCATTACCGAAGTTGTTGTACGAGGACTTTATATATGTGTTGGGATATTTCCTATACAGAACATGTTGATTGATCTTTGGTTGGTTACTTATCGCACACTTGTCGATGATGTTCGGAGCCTATATGGTTATAGCTTAGTCGCTTTAAATTCAAGTCCCCCATTGAAAATCAGTTATGTGACTGAGTGGGTAGACTGACTACGACTTTTTTTTTTTTATAGATCCCGTGACGCATTAGTTAAAAAAGTGAAAATTAAAAAAAGAGGAAATTTGAATTTTTTAGTATCTCTTTTTTAGTCACTTACAAGTACTTTTATCTTGGGATGTAAGTTTTAAAACTTAAAAAGGTAGAGTAAACATTAACAAATAAATAAATAATGTTATGACTGAGTCAAGTCTCAGGAAAAAACCTATGGTCGTCGACAAGAATCGAAACACTGACTTCGAGCTTGTAAAACGCATAAGGGGACGTTCTTCAACTTGGAAATACAAACTTATTAGGCCTACATTGTATTGTAGTGAATTATTTTGTTAAATATTATAAATTACTTGTTTGTTGGGGTGTTTTAGATAAATATCCTCATACTATTTATTATCAAATTGTGTAGGTTGAGTTTAGTTGATAGTTGGATAGGTTACGATAAAGGGTATCAAGCATTTTATATGCACAAGTGCAATTTAACATCATAAATGTAATGCTTCAAGAAACCCACAAGTAAACGATAAATAAATAAAGAAACGGGGAAGGCAAGAAAACTTGATGTTTCTGCTTGCGATCTAACTGCAGTTGTATGATCGAGATCCCTCGCTTTCCAGGCAGATACCGCGATCCGCCCTTTAGGCCGCGGGCGTCGGGCGATTTATTACGTACGGCATTTATACCTCTTCAAAACACAATTATTCCATAAAACACGCATTATACCGTGTTGGGATTAAGGTCTACGTTACTGATTTATTTCATCCAGTTGGGTAAAAATGATGGGCATTTAAACCTGGCACTGATCGCGTACTATTGCCTTGTATATCGGCTGGTTGTAAACCTGAAGATTCGGGTTCACAAACTCCAATTTAGGTGTTGGAAATAAATCAGAGAGTAAAAAGATGATCATCTTGATGGTTATTTTTGTAATAGACAGTAAGAACAAGTGAAAAGTATGAAAACGTATGAATAAACGAACTTGGGTATAAGAGAGTGAATCACATTTCGATTTTGTGCTGTTTTCAATCAACTACCATAAAAATGTTAATTTTTGTTAATTGATTTCATATTGGAAATAAAATTGTCGTTACTTTTCTTTCCCATACGTTAAAATACATAAAAATATTTTTAAATACCTCGTAGAATCATATAACACTTTAAGGCATGTAAGTTTATGACTGCATATATCACTGTGTCATGAATATCAACGAATTGAGATTTTATGACTGTCTAAGATTTGTAAAAAATAGTTAGTTATTTAAGCACTGTGATTCATTACAATATGCTAACGAATTTCATTGCTAGATTATGTATTTATTCAAATACAATCACATTCACATAATTATGATATCTGTTTTATGACACTAAATTGGTAGTGACGAAAAGGAAGGTACTTCTTATGAATAATGTGGTGATAAAATGTCGTTTTGTTCCTTTCCCTTTGTCAGGGGACATGAATAATTCTCTATATATACATTCACACACACACACACACACACACAGGTAATACAGACACCTTCGGGTGAGTTTGTGAGTAGTACATACGCCTTACTTAGCTTCGGGTGACTTCGTGGGTTGCTCCTTGAGTGAATCTAGCAATGAAAAGATTCAATACGTCTGCTGTTAGTTTTATTGCCTTTTGAAACTTTCAAATACTTGGTTCTAGGTGGAGAGGATATTAAACTAAGCATGGGATAATACACTATTGGCTTCGCTAAACACGCTTTAACTTTAGAAATGTTTTTCAACTCTAAAACATACAAATAATGTGTTGTTTAAAATATAAGATGTGTTTGAAATATAAGAAGAGATTGTCCATATATAGGTTTCCCCACTTTCAGCCTCGTTTGCAACCCAAAATATGGCACAGGCACTCACTACCAAAGTGTTATAATGGCTCTTAAAAACATACTGTCTGCATTCTGGTGGCAACATTACGAACTGGAGCAAAGGTGACGTTTGTTCGAATCTTTGACTTGTTAAAACTACAATAGCCGCACACAATAAATAATAATAATAATAATAATAATACTAATAATAATGTTCTTTATTTTAGCTGCACTAGCTACTACATTACATCATTAACAATTATTAACAAACTGGACAATAATTAGGCATCCATTACACACAACACATATACAGAATACACAATGATACACACAATTATACAGCTTAGGCAGCAGCGCAATATGTTAATAATTTTAGTAACGTTTATCTAAGATAAAGAAAACTATGAAACACAAAATCATTAATCTTCCCTGTTATTTGTGTGGGCAACAAGTAATGTTCTGTAGGAGGCGAACGAAAACACTCCGTGAAATGAACGTTTGTTCCGAGGCAACTGTTAGCGTGTACCGTCTCCATTAACCCCGGCCAATATGGTAATACGCGATCTTAAATCTCTTTTCGATTTAACTGAAATCCGAGCGCAATTAATGAAAACAACGCTTAAATTCAACTTACGGCCATGTCTTGCCATCTTGCATAGCATGTATATAAGTGATTATAAGCTATGGGCGAATGCTCAAAACAACATGCAGGTAAATTGAAAATGATCTCAATGCTTTTGATTGTACAAGTGGTCTGGATGTAATTCTAGGCCGGTTTAAAGTTCAATTCATTCAAAACTGTTTCGTTTTATTAGTTGTTAGTAAAAAGGTCATCTAAGTGTTCTTAAAAGCAAATTAAAAAGGGCGATCTGTTATAAGGTCAAGCGGTACCGCCTTTTTCTGTTCGTATCTGCATGTCTGTATGTCGACCTGTCTAGATGTATATATGTATGTGAAATACGCTTTTTATAGTTGGTCACTGAGGTGATTATGATGGTATGGTAACAAAATTAATGTATTTCACAAACGAAGACGCCAAAACACCAAAAAGCTCAAAATTCCTATGAATTTTACAACACAAAACACATACACATACATATACATACAAGCACAATCTTTAAAACACGTACAAAGTGAATTAATTGCATGTAGAGTAGAGACTACAGCAATTAGTTCACTTTTTAGGTGTTTTTAAAATTCATTGAGATAAGTCTGAAAACAGTAATCTAACGAGTATTAAATAATAAGAATCCATCTCCCTCTTAAATTCGCCGATATTAATGACGTCACTGCAAAGGGGGCGTACTTCTCGCCTCACGAGTCTTCACATATAGCACGAAGCTTCGTTTCCTGTATATAAGAAACACACTGTCTATAAATCTTACCTTAATGGACACCCATGAGAACATACCCTCCAGTGCCAGCGGTTTAAACCCATATCAAACGTTAATATTTATACGGTTGGTACCGAGAAGTTGATACAAGCTGCCATCATAACAATACTATGAAATATATCTTTTGAGAAGACTGAGATTTTGCTGGGTTACGTTGATTGTAGAAGGTGCGATTAAAAACCCTACGAAAACATTTAAAGATAGATTATCAAGATTAATGTGTGCCTTATTTTCTGACTGTAGAACGAATATAAAAATAATCGGAACTATACGCAATATATTTTAATTTCAGAGAAAATTTGTTTCTAAGTCTCAAACAAAATCCTAAAAAATTCCTCGTGATTCCCTTTTCACCTCTTCACTCGTAAATACATAGAAAAATCATAGTTTGGGAATTTTATTCTTAAAAAACCAAGATTATAGGCTTCAGAAGTTTAGGATTAAAATTTGTTTTAATTTCATGAATTATCTTTATTATAGTGTTGATATTATCAATATGATTATTATTAGTTTAGGTTTTACCCTTTCGGGCCCAACCGAGCTAATTTCTGGACAGGACCGTACCCTTGTTGTTAGGATGGACATAACTAATGAATAAAACAAAAAGCTTGAGGCAAGAGGGTATAGTTACCATTTAATGTGGAGCGAAATTATCCTTTTCTTACTCGTGTCATAAAACATTGATAATATGAGAACGAACTGAACTGCAAATACAATAATAGTAAATAGTAAATAATAACGTTGTTATTTCAATAGAACAAATTTCAAAATAACAACCCTACTGATTAAAATATTATAAATATGTTTGTGTTTTCTTTAGTTCGTACGAAAACACTTCTATTTATGCACGTTATCAGTGTTTCAATGTTGTGTACAACAACAGAGTGGACGGCGGTAATAATTCAAAAAAAGCAAAAATTATAGCTGTTAACATTAAAAAGAAGCTATTTTCTTTTTAGCGTTTGAATTTAAAAGGAATTTTGTTCGATACAGCTTTTTTATAACTGAAAAAAGGACAAAGATGAACAATCATACGGTACAGTACAAGGATTTATCTGAAAATTTTCCTCAAATTTATACAGATTCAATACATAATTGGCCTAAAACGTTTTACAAAACAACAAATCACCGTATAATTTAAATAAATCCAATAAATCCCTTCCGATTGAGAAGATCATTTATAAAAATCACGTCCCCCTCAAGGAGTGAATTAATTTAAAACATTTATATTTCCAGATATTTATTTCAATGAGTCGTAATTTCAATAAACCCCTAGGACCGTGTTCGAGCGCATGTCCTTGCCAAGTCAAATACGGTGTATTCACGTATTGCGCATGGTGGCCACATTGGAGGCCACAATGGCATGTGATTGGTAGTTCATTGTTACTATGTTTCAGCTGGCGTTTGATGCAAATTCAACTGTTCTCTAACTTTGGTTTGCTATTCTTACTTAAAATCAACATAAACAAACTTTTTTTGTCTCGATTTCTCTTTTAATCATTTTTAAAGGCATACAATAATCATTTTCGTACACTTTATCAGGGGATATACGTGTTCAAACTTGTCATATTTCCCCGTAACAATATTATTCGTTATATTTTGACAGCTAAATGAAACTTGAAATAGTACTATAGGTGGCCTCCAATATGGCCGATGTGACGTCACGTGAATACTCCCTATAGGATGTGTTGTGCACCTGTCTACAGATATTGGCGACTGTTGGAGAGAAAGGAATGCTGCGCAGTCGTCTTCTAGATGAGCTGTGCGCATGCGCTTACACGCGATATGGTAATGCGGGCCAGCAATCAGACACCCCAATTATGTTGCTCTGTACCTACCTGCTCAGATCGCATGTCACACCCCCGCGCAGTGATGTAACTATGACACCACGGGGACGGTTATTATTAAATGGGTGAGTGATATAATCGGGAGATCCGGGGGGTGGGGTGGGGGAAATTGACTGTACAGTATTTTATGTGGTTTTGTTTAAAACTTTCTTGGTAAAGTCTTGGAAACGTTGAGGTGCCCTAAACACGTCACATTTTCTTCTAGACTCAAAATGTACACTTCCAGATACGTATAATAAAGTTAATAAAGTACTGTAAAGAAATACTAGAGTGGAGTATAGATACATACACAGAACTACAGAGTTCAATCTAACAAGATGAATAGTACAAGCAAGATGATAGATATTAAATAATTGAATAGAATTAAATTTTTGGGGAGAGCTAGGTTCAAACTTTTCCCTTTCCACTCTTCTAACTCCCTAGTTTGCTGCCTTGTTGCTATTAATGCAATCATGCGGTTTGTGACGACGAGGAGTTTAAACATTAAGTTGAAGGATAATAAAACCCTTGCATTATGCTGCATTCGAACCCCTGTATTAAGCCAGCTAATGTCCCTAGGAAACACGCTATAGTGCCTGTCCTCAAAAAAAAAGAAACAGCAACGCGATTTCCCATAACCTGCTACTTACACTTCTAAAAATCTCTCTCGTTATACCTTTTACTTTTCCAACTTCATTCCCCGCGTACAAGTTATACATAACGACCGCATAACCAATGACATCACAACGTTGTATCTGAATAACACAGTTCCCACGCGACGCCATTTCGCCTCCGTGCGGCGACACCAGACAAAATGGTTGTCACCTCCCAAACTCTCTCCTCCGATTGGTCGCCCAAGTAACCGACGCGACAACTTTTTCTTCGATTCGTACCGAAACGCCGACAAAAACACCGTGGGAATACGGAACCAGTCTAGAAGAGAACAGTAGAATTAACATAATCATAATCGTGCAAGTTACAAGGATTGATAACGCCTCACTTTCCCTGTTTTGACATGTAGCGCCGCCATGCCTCAAGACTTGCTACACTTGCAGTAGTAATAACAGCACTGTTACCTTGACGCTAAATGATATATTGCCAAAATCAAAACGTTTTACGAACAGTGCTGATGGCTCAGGTTACGAAGTGTTTTAACCACGGGCTCTAGTATGTTTATAGTGTTAACCAATAAACAATTTGAAACCGAAAGTAATTTCAAGTATACGCCTACGTGAAACGGACAGGTATCAATATTGAATAACAGTTAAAAGTGAAATAATTGGGTTTCGTTCTTTGTATGAACATGTGTGGCAGATTATTATTATTGTTGTGACGGAGGGGGGGGGGGGGGGGGGGTACATTTCATTCATGTAACGACATTTACATACTATGTTGCACATGTATACATTATTTCACTAGTGTGTGTTGTTTGGAAATAGCCTTTTAAATATAGTAAACCACTTGTCAGTAACTAAATATGTTATTAAAGAAGATAATTATGTATCGAAGTTATAATTTAAGGATACTATTTGCATGGTGAACATATGTTTTAGTGGGTGAGTTAGTGAGATCGCGACTATGCATGTGTCAATTAAAAACAGAGAACAGGTGGATGATGTTTTAATGTGTCTATAGGAAGTGTATACGCAGTCCAATTAATTCTTCTTACATATTCATGAGTCATTTAAACAGCTTGCAATTCAATATAAAATGACCCATAATGTACTATTATTATAGCGGTTATTATATAAAGTTGGAAACCAATAAATTACTGAATAAGTCTTATATAAAGTATGCGAATCATAACTACAGAATAGTATTGAAACTTCCTTCTTCGCAGGATTCAATTTGCAACAACACTTCTATTGGACGAATTTAATTGCAATTGGTATGGTTTTATCAGTGATAACTTAAGCGGCTGTTACACGGAGAAGTTAAAAAAGAGGAAAGAAAAAAGTAAAGAGAAAAGTTACTCTTTCACTTGTAGAGATAGCGTGTAGCTTATGGGACTTTTCGCGTTGCTGTCACACTAGGAAGTGAAAAAAGAGAAAAGTGAAAAGTTCTCCAAAAAGTTGAACACTGCTCGACAAGTAAAGAGTGAAAAGAAAAACGACCTTGAAGAGTTGAAGCTGATTGGTCGATTGACACGGCCATTATGTACGACTCGGGAGAGTTGTGACGTCCAGACATTGCTTTTCTAACCTACGAACCTTGTCACTTTGACAGCTTGTAGCCTTCTAGTTAAAACCGCATATGCCGATGGATTCGTCGGAGGAATAGGCTGCAATTGCTGTAAATATTAATGTAATTATCGCCATTGTAAGAAGACGGCGACGAAGAAGAAGAAACAGTGATTTGTTTACATGCATCGACGATCCAGTTTCGTAGAAACCGACTACAGTCTTCTAGTTGCCACCATTTGCCGCAAGAGCGCATTGTAGTTTTGTAGAAATACCGATAGGTTACGCCACACGCGCGCTCTTCTCTTTCAACTTGTGTAATCCCGTGTGACGGCTAGAAAAAGAACTTTTCTCTTTACTTTTTTCTTTTCACTTTTTTAACTTCTCCGTGTAACAGCCGCTTTAATGCATTCATTGTATAATTAAATTAAAAAACAAACAAGTATAATATTAAGTTTAGTTTAGTTAAATTTAAGGCATTCAATTCTGCAATCAAAATTAATCTTAGTCGATGTACACTGTATATTAAAAAGAAGGGTAGATTATATGTAAACCTGAACCACCACAAACCAATGTTTATTGGTTCCCGTAATTTCCGTATGATCAAGAAAAAAATTCAAATGTATAAATTACAAAAAGAAGAAAATAAATAAATTAAAAAAAAAATACAATGGCAATCAAAACGTTTTAACTTTGGAAAACAGAATACCTACGTGATACAAACGCACAAAACGTCAAAAAAGATAAATATCATTTATAGAAAGGTAAAACTTTAGACCATCCTATTTTCTGTTTATGGTGCTGCCTTCCTTATAATTACGGTAGTTTTGTCTTTTATGCCCCGCATTACAATCCAATACCTTGTTTTCACTATGGCAACCACTAATCAAAACCTTTAAAATCCACCAAATAGCTTATTTGTAATCCTATTATAACCTTTCATTGGGTCTTACTGGCCCTTAGTAAAGTATTTTTCTTGACTAGAAAAACGCAATGTTCAGATCTAGGACGGAAGGTTGCATTGCGTGCAAAGCTGTAACCGAATTCCTCTTAATTTGCACTTTGCAGCGCCCCAATCGTCCAGGGACCGAACTAATAGTCGAGATCACATCCTTTTTACCGCAGAATGCCAACTTTTCCCCGAAACTCCGTCTTCGTGTTTGGTGCTTTTACTTTGCATTATTCTTGCGGTTGTCTGTAATGGAGTGGGCGAGCGAAGCTGATCACGACGCCGCTTGTATCAGGGTTCCAGGAACAGTCGGAAGTGGCGAGTCTGGATGACAGTGGAGTTGAAAATATCGTTTATTAGGTACTCATTATGAAGACTGTCATAAGGATCAGTGATCAGTGTGGTTGGACCTCTGTCTACACGCTAAACTTTGTACCGCAAAGGTCCTATGATTGGCGTGTTAAAGCGGAAAGGGGTAAAGTCTCACTATTATTTATATGATGAGAACGCTTCACAAAATATAAAAAGAGGGTATGTGGTTTTGTATCGTGTCACTAAAATCAACTTTAGTTTAAAACCACACAAAATTACAGTTTTTTTTTCTCATATCACTAGAATTATCAACAAATCGAAAAAGTGATAGCACAGTTATTTATTATAGTTCGTTGTTTATTATTGTTATTTCATTGTAAATCTTGTTTACAAAGGAGACAATAATAGGAGACTATATCATATAGCTGTTGTATTTATTGTTTCCCTTGTAAGTTAGTTTTCTAACTATGATATAGTACATCAAATCAATCTATAAATAAATAAACACAACTCTGCGGTTTCGTAAGCACATAAACTCCATCAATATTTGTAATGAGTTATAACTTATATTATATTTTTTTTGCTGGGATTGTTATATTGTTAATTAATCCTTATTAATTAGCGATTTTTGGCGATTAGCGATTTTAGCGATAGCAACCTTATTGAGCACAATATTAGAAAATTTTAACGTACTGTATGTATTTTTTTTTTATTACTAACACTTCCTGTTCGACATTCTCCACGCTTTCGACTATACATGTATATCTTCTGTTATTGCTTGTGTTTTTCCTGCTGTTCTGTTGTTCCCTTTGGTTTAAAAAATAAATAAATAAAAATAAATTCACATTAAGAGTCTACCCACTCAATAACAAAACTGATTTTCAGTGGGGGACTTTAATTTAAAGCAACTAAACCAACCCTGTAGGCTTCGAACACCATCGACGAGTGAGCGATAACCAATCAAAGATCTATATTTCAAATACGAAACATATATGAATCAGTGATTGGACAGTGCGAACACCTGCGGACAAAATGTCAGAATCAACAAGGCCGATTCAGAACAACATTGAATTTATTGAGTGCTTCGTTGCTAGGACGGCTCCAAAGTCACCGTTTACTTATTCCTAAGACAAGAAGTAATGGAACTGAATCCTTTTATAGTTTACGAAACTTCTCACTTTTCAGGTGAAGTCTAGCATTTTTGATATATTGCTAAAATAAAACGGTAATAGCGCGGTTTCAGTACAGCTGTGACTACCAGTGCCCGCTATCTAAACAGGAGGGGCGGAAGACCAACATAACGGGGCACAGGTCGTGCTCGGCGCGAGGCCTGGGGATGACTGAGTCGTGAAACCAAGCCAGAGCGTGCGCGCGGCTGGGTAGGAGCAAACAGCGGCACGACGGCTGTAAAGTGGGCCCTGGAATGAAGCCACGACCCAGGACATGTTGAATATTATGATGCTGTATAGACAAAGTTCATTATAACTAAACTGAACAATCACCAGAATGTATTTCTTTAAACTATTCTTTTCCTGTTTCTAGTCAATATTATATTACAAAATTAAAGTAGATTATTTACCTTTATGTTTTGCAGTGTATCGGTATAATATGATTAAAACAATGTACGGCTGTGTATAATATAATATGAATCCTAAGTAAAAAAAGGTTTAATTTATGAATGTTGTTTGTTTGACCATAAATAATACAACGTCTTCCAAAACAAATACAGTTATACGTTTAAAAAGTGTTCAGAAATCAATTATTTTTTATTTATTAAGATGTATTCCCTTCATCATTGAATCCACTATATTAAACGACCATTCTTTTTAAATACAGATAATTTAATTTAATTATTTTCTTGTTTCATTTGTCAACACCTTTACTTACTTACATGTCTACAAGCCCGAAAGAAATTAGATTGAGATCGTGGGTCCGATCCTGACTCAGTTTCCTAAGTCACAAGAGAACACCCTAAATGAAGTCCTAGTATAATATAATACTCTCAATCTCACAAAACACACCACAACACTACAGCACTCTTCTCTACATGTATTGGGCAACCATGCAGGCAACAATAGAAAACACAATTCGGACCTATAATAATCGTAAATGCTCGTGATAGTCAATGATGCGCAGCTGCCCTCTGGCCGTTTGACCCCCCCTGACCCCCCCGCGTGCCGTCCAGACTCGCGCGCCAGCCCACCCCCCTCCCCCCACCCAGCGGGCACGGCGGACTTATTTAATAAACTGCCAACATTTATTGCCATGACCCTCTTCACTCGGTGCGACCTCTGACCATCCGACCTAACAGGTGATCTCATCTCGTCCCAACAACTATAAACGACTCCGTGCACAATGAAACGACCACAGGTCGTTGGGTAATCGATTGGATGGACGGGTCTATCGGCTTCGACAAACGATTCGATGTTTGGCCGGTGTTAAAACAACAAGATTAAGACTGTATGTTTGTCTACCTTGAGGAACTCTTTCTGTCTGATAGAAAAGGTTTTTTGAGACATTTCGGAAATCATTCCATTTATAGTCGTAGACCCCAGACGAGCATCCTAACCAAAATCGCCCGTGCGGAATAAGTGGGTCTGTCTCCTCTACCTGACTGACCATCCCTTACACAGTTGCCAATACTGGAAATGTTTTTTTTTTTATATGATGACCACTATTGAGATAGATTTGAATGCTCATTGTGTCACTCCCCCAATCCACCTTTGAAAGAAAGTTTGAAAATACACCTGTAACGACATCGACTTGGCAACATCGGAAAATGCCATCCGGCAGCGAAATAACATCTCCTAAGTGGTTGCTCTTTTGTCAAATAATCGCCTTTTGTTGGAAGGGTTTGGATGTCTGTCTGGGGTCTACGACTATAACATCAAGCCTCACTGAAGAAATAGTTCTATGCGTGTTACGCTGGTCTAGTTTTATTTTTATGCACCATTTGTACTTGTAATTTTGGTTTCGATTTTATATAAGTTTTATTAGGTTTAATTTATTTCGATTTGCGTTTTTAAAAATGGTGTTTTATCCTGTGTGATTTTGGCAACAGCTTTCGATGCAGAGACCAAATAAAGGTATATTATTACAGACTAATGATTTAAGATTGATACAAAAAAAATGTCATCTCTTCCTTATGAATGTTTATTTGTTCCAATTAGTATTTCCGTTTTTCAAAATGTTCTTAACTATGTGATGCTGCTACACACATTTTAAGCGAATTAAGAACCCAATGAATAAAGAATATTGTCGTAATCGTCTATCAACAAAGACACCAACACAAGACATTCTTATTAGGCCTACTTACATAATTGTTTCTACGGAAACATGATCCTCTTATCCAATGTCTCCAACCATGGCTAGAGGTTAAAGGCCTCTATATGAATCGCAACAAAATTACCAGTGAATAATACACTCGGTTGTATTTGAAAAACATGTAAAATGAAAAAAAATCGTCAGGTATCATCTAAAAATGAGAACATTCCTACCGGTGATGGTAGGGGTGATCCAAAATGTTCCCCGGAAAATCCTTTCTTTCACGCATTTTCCATGTCGATAATTGTAAAGCCGATTGTAATTGGCCACCATGTCCAGCATAAGAGAAAACGATTGAGTCTCACTTCTAAGGTAAGGATTGAACAATCGACCTATAATGTAGCAAACCATAGTTAGGCGCTGACACAGTTTTCAGCGCTTCGACTGTCAGTTTAAGTTTGACAGTGTATGCAAAATGCGACAAAAATGAAGGTCTTTCGGTGTATTTGGCATTTTGTTTATTCCATTTTTGTATTTAGTGACATGTGACCACCGAAAACTTCTGCAGGGACTTCATCCCTAGTTTGAATTATACATAAGTCTGAATTTGAATAAACGAGGGTCTGCTGGATATCCTCATAAATTTAGGGGCTTGCTAGGGTGAATAGTTCACCACTTTGAGGTCACTAATGATGAGGTAAAACGTCTTTAGTCCTTCATGTTCATTTTACTAAAGGGTTCACTCACAGATGGGCTGCTACACTCGCCGACATATACAAATTAAGAGTAGTAGGTAGGACTATAGAAACTCGAGACCAAACCGAAGAGTTGTCAATTTAGAAGATATTTTTACTACCCTTGATTTACTTACGAATTGAACTAGTCTAAAAATGATTTATATTTTATCCAAAACTAATCCATACTCAGAATTTTTAACCGGAATTTCTCTGTTATGATTTCTCTTCTATTCCATTGTATGGTATGTGGGTGTACTCAGCATATCGACGGTAAAGGTCTCTCACACCAAGAAATAAGATAGTGTCAGGGGAGTCAGGACCGCCCACATTTAGTTTACAACTTAACAAGTGCGAATCACTAACGTTTTTCCCGATTATCTAGTACAATTTGGTTGCGGTTAGTTTTATGACGGTAACGTACAAGAAAACGTGCAAGCATGTTTCCGTCAAAAAACTTAACGCAACCAAATTGTACTAGATAATCGGGAAAAACGTTATTGATTCGCACTTGTTATGTTGGAAACTTAGTGTGGGCGGTCCTGGCACTATCTTACTTCTTGGTGTAAGGTCCGAATGCATAGTCCAGACTCAAGCCTTCCCCAACTCAGCCTCTCCTCAGCCTCGCCTAACCACCAATCACAGAACAGCATTGCCATGCGGACGGCTCTGTAATTGGTCGCTAAGCGAGGCTGAGGAGAGGCTGAGTTGAGGAGGGCTTGAGTGTGAACTATGCATTCGGGCCTAAGAGACCTTTAACAACTATCTACTAACGCGATGTTCTCTCCTCCAAGGACCAGACACCCCCGCGCGGCGAGTGACCTATAGACACACACCCACCACCATGTCGAACGATCTCTACCAACAACTATGGGTCGACGCGCAAATCTTCCTCGACAAGACCATACGGGAGGATCACGTGATCAGCAAGTTTCCCGTGCAGAAGGAACGACCAATAGCGCACGCCTACATCACAGAGTTGCACTTGAAGTACATCAGGATCATCAAGAGACTGGAGCAATGTTACGATCAGATCGTTCAGGCGCAGAAAAGGATTACGATCAGGAGACTGCTGGACATGTGTCTGGGTGAGGAGTGTAGGACGCATGGTGTGAGGGCTGAACCATCTAAACTAGGCTAGTGAACCAGAATAAGCATTAATAAGTTCAAATCAGTATACTGTGCAGGAAGCTTCAAGCTGAGGAACGGTTACAATATGCATTGAATTGGGTATCATGGGTGGTTCTATAGGTAGATAGAAATATGCTGGATACGTTAACTAATATAAACACATTTTGCTTTAGTCAAAACTAGGGAAGTCCTTTTGTCCCGTACTTCGCAAGTAAGAAATTCTTTCGATAACATGAAAAAAGGTTTGTTCTAGATCTAGCAGCACTCTTGGCATCACATGCCATTTGTCCTATATTGTTTCTATACTGACGTAACCTAATATAAGATCCAGATTAAAGATCCCTATTGTTAGTTCTTCTTGATCTGGTGAGGACTCCTGGTAAGACCATACTAGTTGAGAAACTGTAAGAATGACGGCCCCCTCCTTATCCCCACCACTGGTACCCGACCCCCCCTCAACTCCATGAAACAACAAACTGAACAACTGAAACAAACTGATTTTCAGTTACGCATTTCATTTGGTCAGGTTGTCACGGAGTTGCGGTGGGTCGGGTAGCAGTGGTGGGGATAAGGAGGGGGCCGTCATTCTTACAATTTCTCAACTATACCCAGAGCAACAGGTAATTGCACAGTGTTTGTGTCTGCCAGGCCGATGTCTGGAGCTGAAACATGAACTGGTGGAGATCGACGTTTCGGAGTTCACCTACCCCGACAACATTCTGATGGAGATGAAACTGGTGCCGATGGAAGTAGAGGTGACGATACCAAACTACTTCATACGAGCTCGAGAAGAAGAACTCGAGGAGCGCAAGAAACAAATGTCGGAACTTGTCGAGAAACTGGGTGAGGAAATATCTTATGCTGCTGCTTAGAATTGATGCCAGTTTAGAGAGCCTACTTGGAACGATGGTACAGAAAAGAAACACCATCACATATGTGTTCATTTGGCTTCATAAATCAGAATGTGCACATCAGGTTCGGGATTGGCCTAATAAACTAACACATAAGCAGCTTTTTAGACAAATCACATTCCACATAACAGTTTGATGGACACAATGTCAACTGATATGCATCTAAAATTCTAAGTACCTGGAATAAGAACCTGTTAAATGCTGGATGTGGCATTTAACCACATTCGGCAGTAGATATAATGGAAGCAGCACAATAAGCCGCTTCCATTCCAGCATCTCGTGGGTGGATGGTAGAAAATGCCTCACGGACATTAATCCCGCCACTAATGAAGACGACAATCAATCAATCAATCAATCAATCAATCAATCAATCAATCAATCAATCAATCAATCAATCAATCAATCAATCAATCACTCAATCAATCAATCAATCAATCACTCACTCAATCAATCAATCAATCAATCAATCAATCAATCAATCAATCAATCAATCAATCAATCAATCAATCAATCAATCAATCAATCAATCAATCAATCAATCAATCAATCAATCAATCAATCAATCAATCAATCAATCAATCAATCAATCAATAAATCTCGTCGTTATCAGGGTTGGAGCCGGTCGTAGACCCAGTCGAAGAGATGTCTGTCTCCGACGCCGTCCTACTGATCCAGAGACACGAGCGAGCTCGTCAAGGTCGCTACCTGGGGGTGGAGGAAAAACGCGTCTTCGACCTCAAGGCCAAGTCCCAGGAGGCAAAAACAGCGGCGGATAAACTGGAGGACGAGAAGAGGAGAGTGATTGAAGAGGCTGCTGCCTTATACATCCAGAGTTTCTGGCGAGGGTATCGAGTCAGGCGCAAGGTAAGTAAACACCTGTTGCTTTTGATATCGGGGCTGGTCAGCTGTTGAAAATACAATGAATCAGGCCTACTATTTTGAGTCACCACTAAATATTTAACCCACAGTGAAATTATTTTTTACGTGGTAACTACCATCAGAAGCGTGGTTGACGTGCTCAATATAAGTTAGTGGTAGGTTGAATGTTTACTGGGAGGTTATATTATCCGGGAGGCTCTCGGGATAAGCAAAGCATGCAAACCTGCCCACCACTTTAAGGTAGCATCCTGGCCAGGGTTACTCTAAGGTGTATACATGTACTGACAACGTGTTTTGATACAATCTTTAGTAAAGGAATAAAAATTTACAATAGAATCCCCTCTGAAATAAGAAATTATATTGCCCTAATAAATTTAGAAGAGCTTGTTGCAAGTTAGTAGAGGAAAAGAAAATTATCCCACTTCCTCATGAAAATCAAGGTTTCTGGGATAATTAAATTAAATAATGTTTTTGTGTAGAATGAATAGACTAGGCCTATAGTTTGTATATTAATATTAGTCATGCTTTGTGTTGTGAATTAAATGGTTGTGATGTGTGTATTGTGTATTTTATACACATATTGTATTGTGTAAATAGCAAAACTGCTAAAATAAAAATTCTACTACTACTACTACTACTACTACTACTACTACTACTTCTACAAAAGGAACCTACAAGTTCAACACCTGTTCCAGATGAAGTACCGCGATGTTCAGCAGATGCTTCTCATTGGGGAGGCAGCTCCGAGCTGGAGATCGACTGAGATGTTCGAACGACTGGAGGCGACCCGGAAATTACGTCACGCCATTCAGACCGAGAACCAGGCAGAGTTCGAGGACGCTCAGGTTCGAGAGAAGTCCAAGATTGCTCGACTCAAGGGGCCGTGGATCATCGAGGACTTTTGCGACGAGATCCGAGACTGGTTCATAGAATGGTACTACAAGACCGGTAAGTGGTGTAGTATGTAACCGTTCAACAGGACCTCTAGGTTTAATGCACTTCAATAGACTAAAGATCTTGATTTTGGACGTATCTTGTTTTGTCACTCTCCTATTTTAAAACGTGGTAAGAAATATTAGTTTAAATCTGCACAAAATTTGGTGAAATTCTATAAACTATTTCCGATGGACTCTCATTCTACAATGGGCGCTAATGTTTGTTCCTGTACGTTTATTTATTTAATATTATTTAGTTGAGTACATTAGATATGTAGTTTATTTACACTCATTTGGATTTTTAAAGTAGCGATCCAGGCTTATTTTTAAATAAGAGTTTGTCGCTGGAGTTTAGTCGCTTCCTACAAACAGCTAGTGTGCAATAGTAACAATAGCAGGTATATGGCATCTCTCCTCCGATAGTGAGAGTCAAAACTAGATAAAAAACATGTTTTAATCCTGCTAGATTTCTCGATTTATCACGTTGTATTGAGGAAACCATCCGTGCATTCAAGATAGGCCCAAAACTTAGATAGTGCACACCACCTTTGGACACCGTATGTGTTTATACATGCCACGATTATAAGTTTCCTTCTTGCTTCATCATGGTTTGATAATCATCCAACAAGCGTCCTTCAATTAATAAAGTGGGGAAGAGTGGAGTGATCCCAAGCTTACGACCTGTGTCTGTGTGTGTTTTCAGGTCGCTTCCCCGACTTCCCCGAGGAAGAAGATGGCGGCAGCGCGCTGATGGTAGCCGGCCTTGTGATAACGCCGGAACAATACAACGAACTCATGATTGAAAAAGCAAAATGGAAAGCCAAGACTCCAGCTGAAAAGGACAAAATCAAGAAAGAAAAAGCAAAGCAGAAGGCAAAGGAGAAAGAGCGAAAGAAAAAAGAAGCTGCTGCTGAAAAAAAGAGAAAGAAGGACCTTGCTAAGCAAGGTTACCAAGGGTTTGAGATGAAGCAATCCAACTTCATCCCGCCGCTTGAAGACGCGACCTCTGAGTACGAGCGGGTGTGGAAAGATAAGGACGAGAAAGATAATCCACTGCAGAAGCACTACATGGACATGATTACAGTAAGTTTTGTTCAAACAATTAACATTTCAAATCAGAATGTTAACAGTAGTTAACAGTTAACGAACATAATAACAGTAAGTGTTGTTAAAACAATTAGCATTTCAAATCAGAATGTTGTGTATTTTGCTTGTAAACTACTTTACTGATGCGATCGTCATCTAGGCAAGTGGTTCGTGCCCAAATAGCGATCAGTATTTGAGATTGAGGTTCTCTGGTTAGCTATGATTCACACACTCTTCGATGGTGTTCGGAGACAGCAGGGTTGGTTTAGTCGCTTTATATTATAGTCCTCCTCTGAACATCAGTCTTGTTACTGAGTGGGTAGACCATAAATGTGAATTTTTAAAAAATTTGCTTATCTAAGATTGTTTTGGAGCAAGTGTTTTGACCATTATTCTTTGACTTGCGGAATAAAACGTGTTTCTTGAAATACAGGTTGAGAAGCGAGCTGAGGTTGAGGTGGAGTTGCGAGTGATTGTCGACGAAATGATGCGCATCGAGCTAGACATGCTGAATGCGGCTCTCGAGCGAGACGAAATGAAGAGAAGAAAGGGCAAGAAAAAGAAGAAAAAGAAGAAGAAAAAGAAAAAGAGGAAGAAGGGGAAAAAGAAGAAAAAGGATCCAACCGGTGATCGCACGACGGAAGATCTCTTTGAAGAGCTCTTCACTGCAGGCATTATCCACAAATATCCCGAAGAGAAACTCGCCAACTTTATCGGCGAGTTCTCCTACAGCAACTTTGAATTCCGTAAAATCTTCAAAAATCCGTTGCCGTCTCTCGGCGACATCCGCCAAGTCATCCTCGAATACTGCATCCTACCGATGGGTTCACCAATTGTCCACCAGCTGGCACCACTCGTCAAGTCCATGTGCCTCATCGGTCCGCGCGGTTGCGGCAAACACATGCTCGTCAACGCCATCTGCACCGAACTCGGCGCGGTGATGTTCGATCTCACTCCGGGCAACATTGCCGGGAAGTATCCGGGCAAGAAGGGGATGAAGATGTTGTTGCATCTCGTCGAGAAGATGTCGAGACTGCTTCAGCCGTCGATCATCTACATTGACGGCGCCGAGAAACCGTTCTACAAGAAGGTGCCGAAAGCCGAGCGCATCACCGAGCCGAAACGCATCGCGAAGGTGCTGCCCAAACTGGTGAAGGGAATCATGCCTGAGGATCAGGTCATGTTGTTGTCGGTGTCTAAACAGCCCTGGGTTGCGAGACCTAAACCGTTGGTCAAAACCTATCAGAAGATAATTCTCATTCCTCGTACCGACTACGGAACTCTGGAGCACGTGTGGAGAATGTTACTCATGAAGTAAGTAAACAGTTCGGGTTTAAATTTCGAATTTGTTTTTAAACCATTATTATGACACGTATCCTGCATCGACACTGGCTTTTTTTAAAGGCAAATACGAGATTGATTGGTTGATTGATTAATTATTTGAGTTTAGTGACATACTTGACAACTATAGTCGTACGACGTCGGAGGTTGTTTGGAGTAATGAGGCAAGTAGGAGGGCGGGGAGGTAAAAGGGAAGGGGTGGATGTGGACTGCATTTTATCTGACTTTTCCACCTCGACGTCCGGAAACCAGAGCGGCCACAGATCCATTCTTGGCCGCCTTGGCTGATCAAATGGCCAATTGAAAATACTCTGATCATGCAACGAACTGTATTCATTAACTCTTGATGTTAACATAACAAAATGGTTTTATATTTTGCTCTCAATAGGTATCACAAGGTGGATAGAGAGTTTGACATCTCGTCCTTGGCAAAGGTCTCGATAGGATACCCATTTCCCGTTATCAGGGAATTGGTCGAAAGTTTAATGACGTGTCGGCGAATCTTGAGGCTTAAATATGACCCACTCACACCAATGGAGGTAAGAAGGGAAAATTGTATGTTGTGGCATAATTAATCAGTACAGTTCTTGAGTTCAAACTTACGCAAATCCATTCTGACGAAGAACGCTTTAGCTAACAAAAGAAAACTCAACAAAGATGCATGAAGCCACTTGTTACACATGATTAACTTGGGGTTTGGTGTTCGCTAAGTGTTGTTAAGTATATCTTCAAACATGTACGATTTAAACCGGCTTTTGAATTGAAAGTATTACTTTTAAAACGCCATTATCAAAATTTGAAAATTTCCCCGTAACTGGTTTACTAACTTACAAAACCACTCGTTTTTAAACAAAAGTCAAAATGACTAATAAAAACTATTGCATTCTGGGCTACCGGATGATGCAAGCAGTTGTATTGTAATAAATTTATGAACTGTTATACGAGTGATAACATATATTTATTTTTATTTGTTTGACTATAATTGTACCAGTTTAGTTTGTATTTAACCCTGGCTGTTCTTGTTGTATGTGTGTACGATGAAGTCGTTTAAAAAGAATATAGACTTAAATTGAATTTGAAATGTTGCGCAAGGCTGGAAAGGGCTAACCCGAACGTAATATCACTAATTCTACTGTTTCTCTGATGATAAAATCCATCTTGTTCAAGGTAATGAACGAGCTGTGCAAGTTAGATCCAGTCACCCCCCAGGAGATGGACAAGTTTGTACAGTGGTTTAACAAGAAGAGTCCCATAGGCAAGAAGATGGCAAAGATGGTACAGGAAGAAGAGGAGAAGCGAATTCTGGAGGAGAAGATGAAAGCAAAAAAGAAGAAGAAATAAGAATGATAGAGGAGGAATATATCAGGTTCTTCTTGCACGTCATAGTTGACTTAGTAGTTGACTGAGGATGTGTTCTCGATTTAGATTTACTCTGTTTTGAAGTTGGAGATAACTTAGGGTGGATATTATGAAGTGGAAGAAGAACCTCATCCACAACCTTAGAGATGCAATGCTTGACATGGAAATATAGTTATCTGTGTTACAAGAATCAAACAGTATTTCGGTGGTGTTAACCAGTGGCCACATTTTTTGTGTGTTTGTAAATCAAAAATATACCATCGGAATACAAGTTAAAACTAAAGATAACTACATTCTGCGTTGAACTATACAAACCACTTCGTCGTCAAACCAGTTATAGGCCAGTACGAGAAAATTAGTATAATTTAAAAATGCAAAACCATAGAACAAAAAATAATCGGTCTAAGCTATTTATATTTCTAGAAGATATCAATTTATACCTTAAATAAATATCTACAAACCTGATCATGTGTACTACACAATGTTACTTTTAGTTTGCATTAATTACAACAATACATATCATGGGAACAGATTATTTTATTCTGGGTTATTTCGTCGTGTCGGTATAGAGTTTTCACTCAAAATTCGGTTATTGGTTTACTAACCGACACGACGAAATAACCCAGAAGAAAATAATCTGTTCCCATCTACGGGTCGTGAAAGCGTCCAACAACTTAATACATAACATATTGTTGTACACATTTCCATTCGATGTTGCGAATAAAGCATAGTAGCCTAACAATAATAATTACCAGCAATTGATAATATAATTTTCTTTAACACTCCCATTGATTTCCAGGTGACTCATTTTTCCCGAGCAGGCTTCTCCTATACTAGGTTTCGCTACCGAATTTTACATTCCTAAGAATGTCCATTCATGGTTTCATCTTCTTTAGCTTCATCGTCCTCACCGAATATTTCAGACTTGCAACACAAATAATATAAATAAAACACTAAATGGGTGTAGGCCGTTCCAGTTTATCTTCCTGAGTACCGAACCCCGGCTCCCCGCTGGGGGGACGTGAATGGGGCCCCCGCGGTGTCTGTTGACGGATATGTCTTGTTGACCATCCCCTCTCCCCGTTCACACCTGACCCCGCGCCCCAGGGGGGAGAAGGGGGGGGGCCTCCTGCTGGCCGGGAGTAATGAAGATGACACTTTGCACCAGCCACTTGTTGACTGAACGACACCCCCCACCCCTCTCACACCTGACCCCGCGGCCCAGGGGGGGCGGCCCCTCCTGCTGGCTCCGTGTAATGGATGTGACACCACACACCCGCCACTGTCGACACGGAGTTATGGATGGGGCGCCAAGGTGATTTTTAAATCGACGCAACACGATGGGACCACAATGATACAAACTGAATAACCACAAAAACAAATTATTTTTAAAAAAATTTCGAGAAGATATATTATAGAAAAAAATCATATTTCGGCTGTTTCTCTTTGTAAATTTCCGTCTTTGTATTATTTCACGTTTGTATATTGTTTTCAATAAAAATTTCCTGAAATTAAAACTGATAACAGTTTTGTTGCTCACTATCACTTACGTATTAATCTATGTGGAACCTATTGAACCTGTAATTGTTCACAATTTAAGCGCATGCACATTTGCTATTCGACTTGAAAGAATACTATCATGAGGTATGTCTGTCTGTATGATTCTACTGTACCATCATGTAAAATGGTTTTAAGTTATGCGTCTCATTTGTATCGCATTAATGATAATAGAACAGCAAGCAGCAGCATCCTTCCATTGAAATTAATTATAAACCTATCCAATATCTGTGCGACCCCTACACATAACATAACACATTCGTGGTTCGTTTGAATCTTTTCAGAAAATACCTACACACTAGTTTACTAAAATTTGTTTTTTTACATAGCACTATGATTGAGAGCATGAGACGTGGATATAACTAACCTTTCTTAATTTAAGAGTTTGGCAGTGTACAAGTGAAAACACATAAATAAATAAAAAACATATCACATCAACAAGGGATATAGTCCTATAGACAACGGCACTGTTTTTAAATGGGTGATTAATTCTAATAGGATTCAACCCGTATGATGTTACTACATGTAGACCCAGAACTTACGGTTTAAATCTCATTTGATGAATAAAATAACGCAATATACCGTAGATCACGTAACACATTAACATTTCTCATGGAAATTAATCTTAAAAAGATCCAAAAAATATTCGTTCACACCAACTAGAGATGTGCTAATGTCTGAATCCTAATCACTAATAATACCAACATGAAGGTTCTTGGTTATAGCTATTAAAAATGCCAATACATCAATAAAACAGCCTTATTTCAAATTGTCAGTGAGATTTGGTCCTAAACTGTAAACTTGTGAATTTAATTAAAAATGAATTAACTATTTTCATTCAGTTTTTTAGACAAACCATTGTATAAATGCAAATCAAAATATAAGCATGCTATCATAATTTATAATAGCCACATTCTAACTAAACAACTTAATGTAATATAGAACATGTTTTCAGATAAACCATTCAACTAGTTTGTTTAATGAATATCAGAGTTCACATAATAACCCTCCGTGCTTTTGTTTCTATGAACCGTGATTAGTGCATTTTATGTTATTGCAAAATATTCTTATTAAACTACTTCTAATATGTCAGAGCGAGGTTAAATACAAGCTACACTATAACATATCTATCAAGTATTCTATCTTGTTTCGTCTGCATTGGCATAATCACATACATATGAGTATGTGTAGCATTTTTATAATAACCTATATATCCACACAAGAAACAGCAAACCTTAGATTGATCTGCGCATAGCTAGTTTCAATTATGTATATACCCAAGCCCGGTGTAGTCCATAAAACTCCGTCAGTAGCCTTACCTACCTACCTACCTATACCTACGTGGGTTGAAGCAACTAGGCTGGGCGGTGGGTGGTAGGGTGGGGGAACCAACCTTACACTCTCAAACAACCGACTATCTTTGACAACAAAATGATTAGCTATCATGTTAACTACGTCCAACTTGTTACAGGGGTGCTACATGGAAATATGCAAATGAGTTACATATTAAACACCTGTCAACCTACATATATATATATATACCCCGTTTTGTTTCTCTTTCTTTTTTTCTTGATGGCACCGTTTTCGTGTATCGTTCATAATATAAGAAAGAGTTATATGTGTTTTGTTTTTAAAATTCAAATAAGGCCATTATAGAGGCAGGCAGGCAGGCAGGCAGGAGGTTGTTGCCAACGCCCTCAACGAGCAAATGGGCTCGGAAAGAGAAGTGGGTATAAGAGTGCTTGGACGGGATGATGGGTTAGAGAGGGGTGGGGTGGGGAGGAGCAATTAAACACAAATAATTAACTGCGAGGAAACAAGACGTAGGAATGTGGTGTGTGCATATTTACTGGGCTGGAGGAATTTGTTTTTTCTCTCGCGTTTAGGTTGTTGGTACGACTGATATCGAGAACTGTAATACCGCTTAGGGGTAGTCATATTGCATTCAGGCACTCATACTGATATGCATATCTCGCTTCCTAGGGGTAGAAACGGTATGGTACGCCGTACCAGTAATTGTTTTACAATATGGTACGCTGATGTGTGTGTTTGGTGTGTCCCAACAAACTTTCTAGCATTAAATAGAAATTTAACTTTTTACTTATGACAATTTGAACGAGTTTTTTTTTTTTTTAGAAAAAAGGGGGGGGGGGCACTTCCAAGTATAACAATAATTCCCCTAATCTCAACTACTTCATAAACAGCGATTGTATCATAAAACTTTTTGAACTCATGGTGCATAATTTACTTATTTAGTTTTTAGCAAATAAGCCACAGCTTTTAATACTACCTCTCACTCTTACAATTGGTATCTTTGATAACAAACACGTTTGAAATAAAATATTAGCCGTTAACTTCTTTGTCAACGCTACTCAGCATTATCCGAGCCATATTGCTTACATTTTACATTTTGTTATTTTCACCTCGAAACATTGTCAGCCTTATGTGTAAAATATATTAAAATCTTCACTTACACTAGGTTTAACCGATAATAATAAACCAAAAACCCTACACATTTAATTACTATATATTTCCAATAAACATATATTAAAATCTTTGCTTACACCGGGTATAAGGATAACCGATAGTAATCAACCAAAAAGCCTACAAATTTAATTACTATCTATTTCCAAAGTATAATAATTATAATCATTTAGTCAGCACAGCCGCGTTAATGCACAATTATAGCCGTTATGACGACAAGTAAATAGCACAACTCTGTATCTGATGAAAATAGTCCCCGTGTGTGTTGTATAAGTGGCCGAATGCTCATTGGCTCTCTAGCGCTGTTAAACGTTAAACGTTGCGTTGAAGCCGTTAATTATATAACTGTCCGCAGATGAAGAGGTCTCAATTTGAGTAATTGACTTGAATGATAGTTATCAGTGGCGCTGGCGACCTCCCCTAAATAACCATTCACAATTAAGGACTCATTTAAATAATTAATGAAAGGCGATTTTAAAATGTGAAGGGTTTAAAATTAAATCCAGCGCTGAGTTAAAGATGTTTTTAATAGTTCGCCTGAAGTATATAATATAGAGCGTATACGCTTGCGTGTTGTCCTCTTTCGGGTAACGAACTAGGGTCATAAGTACCTATAGAGTGGTGTGTTGGTAGGGGAACTGTACAGAACACCGTTCTTGTAGGTATAAACTTTTCACCAGCAGGATTGCGCATCCGCCAATATTTCATTTATGTTATTTTTCTTCTACGTTTATATTTGTTTATAAATTCTTGTTATTGTTCTGTTATTTGTTATATTGTAACATTATTCTAGTAGTTTGTATTATTTATCGGGGATGGTCGTGCATTTAACATGCGTCTTGATATCCTCTTTTCTAAATACATTTTCGTCTAATAATACTACATTTCTATAGTGTTTTAATTTTAGCACTGTAACAATAAAGTGAACATATTTTCATAACATAAACAATGTAACCATATTTGGTAACAAATATTTCAAGTGAATTACTTGTCTGGTATCTCGTCAATTACTCTTCTAACACACCCGCCCAGCAAGTGGGCGATCTTGGTTCGAATCCCAGCGTGGGTTTTGTTTTGTACTACTACAGTTTATTAATCCCACCACATAAGTATGATGAGCTTTCCGTACTATCGCACCTTGTATCTATTTAAAATCCTCTATCACACTGATATAATGTTTCACATTTTAGATTCGTTTATATTGTGTAATGTTTGATATAATTATTACAATACAAGGAACTGTTTCAAACTATTGCGCATAACTACATTTCTGTCCAGTGATTTCAACGCACGATAATTTTTATATGCAATAGAAATTCACGTCTATAAAATCGAAGGTTATGACTTATGAGTATATGACAACTTAATCATCGGATATGAGCATTGTGAATCCAGGTCATGTCAGTGAGTGTAGCTTGAGTGTAGTCGGTGTAGCTTACACCCACAAGGTCAGTGAATAAGAGCCTACCTTGTCTTGCGTTCAGCGCGCACGAATAATAAGGTGCTCGACTGGATCTTACCTGGAAAGACCAAAACAATTACATGAGTGGTTGGTTGGTTGGTTGGTTGGAATATTCAAATGAGGCTGACCAGCGGTCTGGCCCGTTCATCATAGTGATCAGCGATCACAGACGTAGCCATGGGTTGGGGCTGGAGGCGACGCAACCTGTGGGCCGCGGGACACAGAGGGCAGCACTGGGAGAAGCTGTGTATAGATGTCCCAAGACTACCTTACAGATGCTATCGTCACAGGCGGGGGCTCGTAGCCATGGGTTGGGGCTGGGGGCGACGCAACCTGAGGGCCGCGGGCCACGCCGGGGCACAGACGCAGGCAGCACTGGGGGAAGCTGTGTATAGTTGTCCCAAGACTACCTTACAGATGCTTCGTCACAGGCGAGGGGCTCGTAGCCATGGGTTGGGGCTGGGGGCAACGACACAGTCGCGGGCAGCACTGGGAGAAGCTGTGTATAGTTGTCCCAAGACTACCTTACAGATGCTTCGTCACAGGCGAGGGGCTCGTAGCCAATCAGCAATCGGTATTTGCGCGGGTTTGTCTGGGGCGGTTCGCTGGTTGGCTACGAGTGCCTCTTATGTGACGAAGCACATGTAAGGTATAGTTGAAAAACTGTAAGAATGACGGCCCCCTCCTTATCCCCTCCACTGCTACCCGACTCCCCTCAACTCCGTGAAACAACAGACTGAACAACTGAAACAAACTGATTTATTTTGTTATAGGCTGTCACGAAGTTGAGGGGGATTGGGTAGCTGTAGAGGGGATATGGAGGGGGCCGTCATTCTTCCAGTTTCTCAACTTTAGTCTTGGGTCTTGTATAGATATGTGAGTAGTACACTACCAACTACCAAGCTATAGATACTTTAAACTAAAGCGATAAACTCCCAAACATGGTATTTGCAACCATTTTTACCTGGCGATGCATGATGAATCTGATTCGGATGACCTATACCTGTCTTGTACGTCGTAAAACAACAAACAACAGTAATATAATAGAGTAGTTACTTGAGTAAAATGTGGGCATGTTTTAGCAAATATTAGAGTGGTTCAAATGCAGCGGGCTTTACAGATGTCAAGTGTCTGGATTTAGCAAACTAAACCGTGCTCATGTTTGCGGTTATCGCTAAGTTGTAATGATTAAGAGTTGACCACATCCTCTGGTAGTTTTGTGGTCAAACCATGGAGGTAGTATTTATAATTCCATGGTCAAATATATGTTTCTGAAAGGCCGCTTAGCCCGCTGTTATCTACGTGCGTAAAACCACCCACGCGTTTCCGGAGTAGTTTATTTTGTATCTCTAGAGGTGCTGCGTAGAAAGAGGAGCCACACTTGAGGTAGAGATCTTTGTTGGCGAGCCGCTCTCGCTAAGAGTGGCGATAACACTGCATTTAGGCCACAGCCTAAATCGTCTTCTTATTAATGAATATTCTACATAAGGCACTAGACACCAAGCACGTAAATATTATTTTACAAATGAAGAATTTGACATTTATACTAGATTAATATGAATATGAAACATACTAGGAGACCGCAAAATCCTTTCAAAAAAATGTATCTATTAAAAATAACTAAAACGGTTGTCCCTATTATTTCCAAGCAATGATTTGTCTCAAGTCAAAACAACATAATCAACATCATTGCCGAAACAAAACCGCCCTAATTTTATCATTTTCAATTTCGCCTCGTTCCTTCGTGGGTCGCTCTTTAATTGGATGCGCGCGCAATTAGCTGCCACCTGTCGCCCCCCCCCCAACCGCCCACCCCCGCCCCGGGGCAGTAGTACGACATCGTGCCACCTGGCAGCGCTCCCATCGCTCCACGACACACGCACACGCACACGCACACGCGCGTAGTTTTCTCCCTCCCCACCGAGGTTATCTCATGATAATTATATTGATAATAATAACAATAGCAATAAAAATAATAATAGTAATTCTACAATCGTGCCAATTTGTGCGAATTAAAAAAATCCATACTAGATTTATCTATCCATCTCACTGTCGTTTTATAATCTTAAATCTTTTCTAATTTATTTTTATATTATTAATGGTTTTTATTTCACACTTTTTTATTTTTAAATTGTGCTTTTATTATGACAAAACTGTGTTTGTGTAGTGTTGTTTTATTTTTAACAATGTGTGAATACTTTTTTTTGTATTCTATACTTTTTTGGGCTTGGGTCTAATCTAATGGTTTAACCCCGCGTTATTTTTGTATTGGGGTATTTAATACAACTGAGATCTTTAATAAATTAATATAAATAATAATTATAATAACAAAAGTAAAGGTTACAACAATAAGAATAATAACAACACCTGCACACGCCCCTGCACTCACGCACAAACACACACTCGCACGCATGCACGCCAAGAAAGAGAATTATTATTTATTACCATCAGTTTTTAATTACCAGTTGTCTAGCTAGCTAGTGTGGCTGGTATGAATGAATTCCATCCACATTCCGGGCATTGTCTCTGTCGGTGTGGCCCGGGGCGTGAGGGGGCTCGTACTCGCCTCGTGGCCCGGGGCGGGGGAGGGGGGGCTCGCCGTGGTGCCCGGGGCGTGCTACGGCTCACGGCTCATGCCCGAGGGGGGCGTACTCGTGTTAACACGCGGCCGTGCGCCGGCCGGGCCAGAGGTTATAAGCAACACGGCACGTTTACCGCGGGCGTAACCCAGGGGCTCAGGCAGAGATCACGAGTACAAGACGTGCCTGCAGTACTATACTATACTCGCAGCAGTGCATTCTTGACATTGGCCCCCCAAACGTACACACAACTGCTGAAGATTTGTGGCCTTTTTTGGAGGGCTTTTTGCACTAATGATATTATTTAGATAAATATGCATTCCATAAATAAAATAAAATAAAATAATAGCCTAATTAAAATAATAATAATAATAATAATAATAATAATAATAATAATAATAATAATAATAATAATAATAATAATAATAATAATAATAATAATAATAATAAAAAAATAAATAATACTAATAATAATAATAATAATAATAATAATAATAATAATAATAATAATAATAATGTTTAGATTTAGGTGGTTCGGACATATGAAGAGAATGAGTGAGGGGAGGATCCTGAAGAGACGATTTGAAGATGTTGGGGATAAACTGAGAAAATCAGAAAGACCAAGGCTAAGATGGGAAGAGGCGATTAAAACGGTTGTGCAAAACGGAAAGAATCAAGTACAGAAAGAAAAGTGGTGGGAAGACTGAAAACTATGGAGAGACCGGAAGACGACATTGGAGAAGAGATGTCAGAGGGACAAACGTGAAGGTGAAGGCTTATAGATAGTCCCGAGGGCCAAGGGAAGTTTTTGGAACCTCCCACCCCAAACCGACTTCATGGTCGAAAACAGGGACAGATGTTGATTGAATCAAATTCCCTGCAAATCCAGTGACTCCCAGCTTACCTAGGCATAGAAGTTTCCCCTCTCACTCATCGTCTCAATTAGCTTCGTTGCCAAAATATGAAACGTAAATCGAACATAATTATAACAGTCATAAACTTGAATACATAAACTGTAGGTTTGATTTTGTTTACAGCTTAAGTTGAGGACTGTCCGCCTAGATAATTAGTCCACCTCGGAATCTCAGCCATCACCGTTTCTAGGAATTCATAGTCAGTAATTGCGACATAAAATCTCCATATTGCGGATAGTAAATATACTTATGGTCACGCGAACATTCACAAAATGGCGGCTCCAAATAGTTTGACGTGCGCAGGTGACAGTTGAAGGAAAACGGGCGTTTCGAATATGGCCGCTCTACAAAGACAAGAACGAATATTCCAGAATTCAACAAGTAGAAGTGATTAGCCAACGGATTTGTGTCAGAAATGAACTGTGGCTCTTGGAGAGCTCTTGGAGAGCCGCCGAGAGGAAAGACGAGTCATCGTTGATTTCTGGCACAATTAGGCCTAAGTGCGTTGACTAATTACACTTACTTATTGGAATGAATCTGATACTGCGTAGAGTGTTTGTGAATTCTGGAATTCTGCTGTATAGGAGGACGTTAACATCCAAATAATAAGTAAAATCGTGATATAATTATTGCTAGTAGATAAATTGTATCTAGATAAGTACGTGTACCGAAACAGTATCTAGATAAGATGCATTTACATGTGCATTTAAGGTGTATGCTTCGTTACCCTCTTTGGTGTTTCTGTAAGGCCCGGTCTTACAATCTCATAATAAGAAAGTTATTTGTAGCAAATAAGCTATTTGGAGGATTTCAAGGGTTTTGATTGGTTGTTGCCATGGAGACAACAAGCTGCGTAAGACTGGACCTAAGAGTAGGCCTAAGCATCTGCGAGTGCCCCGACCCTATTTGTTATATATATTGTATGTACCGCGACCTTCTTTGGCTTATCTGTAAGAGTGGGTGGCTGCGACCCTCTTTTCGCCATGTGTATCGTACGTGCTGGCCCCCCAGTCCCGCTAGCCCGGAGCTACTCTATTTATCATGTATATTGTATGTACTGCGACCTTCTTTGGCGTATCTGTAAGAATGGGTGGTTGCGACCCTCTTTTCCCCATGTGTATCGTGCGTGGCAGGCCCCCCAGTCCCGCTAGCCCGGAGCTACTCAGTTCAATCGATACCGGCAGTGCAATGCATGCATGGGAGCAACGAACACCTGTGCCTGTGTTCCCGCTTTTACGCCGCATCCGACAGGACTCCCCCCTGCTTCCATATAACTACCTCAAACGCAGCCACATCGGCACGCTGTGTTCTCCGGCCGAAAACATCATAAGCCCATATCACACTACCATTGAAATCGTAGACTGGAGTCGCCAATTGCAATCGCAATCTACAAGTATCCAATCACACTTGACCAGCTGACAATCCTAAAATCGTTCAACTAGGAAATAAATTCAATAACAATAACTAATAAGACAAGCCTTAATCACAACCAATTATATAATTAAAGTTATTGGCTCTTTGTTTCCATTAAAGTAGTTGTTGCTTGAGGTTATGTTCTGACAGTGCTCAATTCGTATTTAACCGTTCTCCTTCCTGATTGGTTCACGTGACTCGGATCTACGATTCACAATCTTATTTTAGAGCTCGGTCTATAAAAAGATTGCAACCGTAGACTGGCTGAACTGAGCTACTGCGCATGCGCCGCCAATCGTAAGCTTGAATCTACGATTGCAATTGTCAGTTCGGAACCTAATACAATGAAATGTTACCGATACCGATAGACGCTACGGTAACACGTGCGACTCTAATTCGGGAGGTCGCCGGTTCTATTCTGGTTACTGGCAATCCTGACTGAAAGGTTTTCCGGAGATTTTTCTCAGTTTTAAACTCGATTGCTGGGATTGTGTCTTTCTAAACAGCCCTTGGGCATTCCTTCCAAAATATCCAAACGTCCTAATATGTTAGTCATTTGAAAAAGGGAAAGCTGGTGTGCACCCTATAACAGAGTTATTAATACATAATATTATATAATATAATCACGCAGTAGGTTCTTAAGATTAGTTTATTTAATGTACTCAAGGATGCAAATCAATTGACTGTATGGACCCAAAGGCCCGATTTTTGCATCCTTTCTATGCTTACTACATTGTATTGAGTTATAGATCAATAAATAATAATAATAATAATAATAATAATAATAATAATAATAATAATAATAATAATAATAATAATAATAATAATAATAATAATTCATACGAAAAATTATTATCATGTTGCTGATTTGTCACAGAACGTATTTCTTAACAGATCGTAAGGGTAAAGGTTAGTTGGTTATGCAGATGTTATTGTAACGCAAGTGTTAAGCCCGAGTTTGGCTCGCGGCGACAAAACTGTAAAAGCTAGAAAGCCATTGTGGTGTTTAATTGTATTCAAGCTGTTACGTTTTAGCGCTGGATGGTCGTAATAGGGACAGACAATGTGATCAAATTCTTTGTTCGATTTAAACACGATTTGCCAATTTTATACATTGGAACTGTTGAAATTCTCAAAAAGACACCGACAATTTTGACAAGGCCACATTTTTATAAATCCTTGACAAGACAGATATAACAGCTGTCACTCGATCTGTAACTAAACCATGAACAAAGGTTTGATTCAAGTATTTATGTATGTCTAGCCAGTTGAAGAAATACACCAATTTATGCACACGAACGTATTTAGTAAAAGCGTTTAAATTCACGGGAAACGGAAAGGCTAATCAAAATATTCGTTCAAAATCGTTTTTTCTTTAGAAAATGGTCAAGATTTTAAAAATTAATAATGCAAGGTTGATGGATATTAATAATTATGTGAAAGTGGGGTTATTATTATTAAATACTCTAAGCGGGATTTGGTTATGTATCAGCTACTGCTAAACAATTTGGATTTCAAAACTTTATTTTTATTATTACGATTGTCATTTCACTAATTTATTAATTCTAAATTACTAATGTAATAACATAAATATAATCGTAACATATTCAACATTTGAAAGTATTTACATAAATTGTTTAGCTGTTACAAATCCAAATTCTTTGTAGAAATCACTTTTTCAAAATCTTGAAACGTGCTCAAGATATCAATGATAATATTGGAAGCTACTCATTGCAGTACAGTAAGTGTTTACAGCCAGTACAAATACGTTTGTTTATTGTATTACGGTTTCACGTTCAGCAGAATATCATATTTTATTGACTGAACAACAATCGTGGTGAAATGAAGTGTTAACTAACGTTAAACATTTATAGGTAAATACATGTTAAAACCACACACACAATTGTAAAACGATACCAAGGTCACTTACTAAATACATTAAATACATTTACATACATTAAATATATAAATTAAATTAAATACATTAAATACATTAAATACATTACATTAAGGTAAATAAATACATTTACTAACAGATTCTAGCAACCACAATATTCACGGCCAATACCAAAGAAATTAAAAGTACACAGTCCCGCTAAGTTCTTTGCTATAACAAAATAACAAATGGTCTGAGCGCTGAATATAATCTTTCATTCTTATTTTTCTCCTCTTTAAAAAGCAACGCAAAGCAATTAATTCAGCTGAGCGAAGGAAGGTTAGCAGAATCAGAAGTGGGATAATATTTTAATGGAGTTTACGTTTTCATGATTTTATTTCGTTTGCATTTTAACTCGACGCAAAGAACTTAGAATGAGACAGGCAGGAGAATGGGACGAGGAAGAGAGAGGGAATCACAACAGGGGTCTTCGGACGAAGAGAGAAGAGATAGGACGAGTAGGGGAGCGTTGAGAATTGAGATTGTGTTCAACCAAATCTTGTTTTCTTTTGGTCTGCTTTCTCTTTTCAATTGCAATTCTCTTTCTCGACGCGATTATCTCCTTCCTTGGTACAGACACACCCAAAAGGTGAATTACTACGAAGAATTTACCTTGAGAAAATATATAAAAGGGAGTTTTGCTCGTTTCAGATTAATTATTGTTCTAGACGAATACGTGTAGTATTAAGTGGATATTTGTTTACTATTTGGTCAGTTATAAACAGAGGCAGGTATTTACGGTAGAGCGAAATGTCAACGCTTATAGAAACGAAATCATACTCTTTTTTTTACTTTGCCAAGAAATTCCGTATTTTGGGAACAAAATACGAAACATTGAACATTGAAACTTTGACATGTTTGGAAAGGGTTTAAAGACTCAATTCCAGCATTCATATTATGGCTGAGGAAAACCCAAACAAACTTCAGTCAGTTTTGTCGGTGGACAGAATCGAACCATATAATTCTTCTGTATGTTTTTCATTAGTTATCAGAATTCATACGGTCTTATTAATTAGAGTGTGTATATATTTAATTATGAGCCACCTCTAACGGTACCACTGTAAATTCAAAGCATCTACATAGGTATGTATGAGTTATTCCTGCGTGTTGGTGCGTGAGTATGTGTGTGTTACTAATTCAACTCTAGCTTAGCTGCAGATATCATTACGTGTTGCGTTGCCAGCCAGCCCAGCAATGAACGTTCTCTGTTTTTATTAGCCATCCATTACAACCCACATCACAAATATGTTGTGTCTTAGACTTACCATTAGCTAGACCAGCTCCAAATAATAGGGTTACGCAACGTTTGGCAGACCACAAGTCTGGTAATGAATAGAGAAATACAACTCAAATTAAAAAAAAAAAAAAAAAAACTATCGCTAATATTCAGGTGCGCTCCGAAGTGGCCATTTATAGCAGATCCCCTTGAATGAAAGAGCGCATTAATTTTTTGCAAATATCTTCTGACAGATTTATTTTATGTTTATAAAAAGTGATAATCTCGTTTATGATTTGCATCGGAATGTGAGTAAGAATGCGGTCTTAATAACATACGAGTGCCTCCGCGCCCGGGCGGCGGGAGGGGGGGGGGGGGGGGGGGGGGGCTGATGCATACATGCGAGCTGTACTGGGCAGGTGGCAATTAGACATTGCTGTACTTGGTTTGATACACTCAACTATCTTCAGATGTGATTGTAATGTGTAGATGATTTCAGTGTTGTAAAAGTTACTTTTGGAAAGTAATTCAGTTACAGTTACAGTTACTTGCCACTGAAAGTAATTCAGTTACAGTTATAGTTACTTTCTTACCAAAGTAGTTGAGTTACAGTTACAGTTACTTTATGAAGTAATTGAATTACTTTTCAGTTACTTCATACAATTTCTTAAAAGTTTAATTAGAGTCAGCCAAACTAACACAAAATTAAGGACAATGTTTGTATTTTTCTGCCACTTATATAAGTAATATTGTATAAGTATGATGATGATTTACATGAGCCATGGCGTGTGTACGACTCAACAGGGAGTGGGGTTAGATTAGAAGCTGAAGGTGGTATTGTATATAGACCAACCCTGAGGAATCTCAAATTTATGTACGTCAAAATTGTCTTAAAATTATCAAAAAGTAAATCCAAACATATCATCCCCTAGTGCTCTTTCATTTGATTGTTTCATTGTTTTAATAAATATTTCCATTATCTAGAATGTTTTTGATGTGTTGTTGCAATACACATTTCACAATTAAATAGAACACAAAACGTAAATATTTTTTGGAACATATTGTAACATTTATAAGAAAGAGCGCTTGAAGAGCAGGGCCCAGATTCACAAAGGTGCCTTAGTGCTAAGACGTCCTAGTTTAGGCAAATCTTAGTGATATAAATCACCAATATGTCGTTCTGCAATGTTATAAAGATAAAATATAGTAAAATATGAACAATTTTTTTAACTAATAATATTTGATTTGTGAATGTGTATTCATACCTAGACATGATTTATCTTGATTTATCTAGCTAGGATTTGCCTAACTTAGGACAACTTAGAGTTACGCATCTTTGTGAATCCAGGCCCTGATGTGTATCGTGTTGATATCGAAAGTTTGTTCTTTTCTTTTCCTTTCATGAAGGAGTTAATATTTTTTTATTTTTTAAATTTTCGCAACGTCATTATGTTTATTTTTATTAACTTTTATCTTCGCTAATTTTATCGTCATTATTATTTATCTGTTCGCGTTTTTTGTATGATTTAATTTTATGGAGGAATGCGCCTGAATCTCTGGAAGTGATGTATACACAACTCAACTCGCCAATAGTCATACCCAGGTTGTTTACAATAACATCACTGTATAACATCTTTGTATAGACATTCAATGTTAATACTGGTCATGTGTGAATGAATGGAATCAATTTCTTTATAGTGTTGAAATGCGTAGAGCGGTTTCTTCACAGCTATTGTAAAAGGATTACACGCCTAATTAAGTTCATTCAAAGGGGTTCTTAGCCGAAGCACAGAACATAGAGAACGATATAGTCGAATACAACCACTGTTTCTGAACGGCCAAAAAGCAGGAACACAGTTTAACTTCCGTTTGACCCATAAAATAATGTCGGATATTCGACATAGTAAAATATAAAATATTAAAACTATAGAAAAATTAAATATTAGTTAGGTAGTTAAATTGTTACTTGAGGAATGCAAGACAGATGAAAACACTTAAGAAAGACCCAATTTGTTTCGCTTAAAATGTCTTTAAAATTGTTTAAAATAATACCAAAATATGTCATGCCCTATAGAGAATGTAGTGATCTGCTCTTCCTTATATATAATAACAACCTTTATTGGTTTCTGCAGCCATAGGTGTTGCCGTAAGACACAGAATAACAAACAATTTATATCAAAACGCAAATAGAAACAAATTTCACTTATACACAATGAATGCTTCTTTGATCCAATAAAAAATTCCTTTTCCGAGTTTTCCTCATTTAATTTTTGTAATATAGTGTTGCAACTGACACCTTTCCCAGTTCAATGAGAACATTTGAAAAACAGAAATATTGATTAGAACAAAGTAACATTCATAAAAAAGAGTAGGCCCTACTACATTCTCTATGGGATGACATATTTTAATTTAATTTTTTTAAATTGTAAAGCATATTAAGGTCCGGTTTTTCAATCGGTTAACGGGTCCGTTAACTGACGGTCCGTAATCTGTAACCCAACAAATCCTATGCATATAACGGACCGTCAACTAACGGTCCCATTAATGAACGTTAAAGGTTCTCAATGTAATCACAGCCATAGTAGAAAGTAAATACATTGTTTGATTTGTTATAGTTCTTCTAAATTAAGGCCTAGTTATTCTTAATTATTTTTACTTGTATTTATTTTTATCTATTCTTAATTTCAGCTTATAGATGTTAATTTCTAATTCATAACTTTATGTGTTGTAATATTGTGCATTAATATTGTCTGTAACTGTACTCATTGTAAATGTAGTGTATAGTTAAGTTGTGCATAAATATTGTCTGTACTCATTGTAAATGTAGTGTATAGCTAAGTTGTGCATAAATATTGTCTGTACTCATTGTAAATGTAGTGTATGGTTAAGTTGTGCATAAATATTGTCTGTACTCATTGTAAATGTAGTGTATAGTTAAGTTGTGCATAAATATTGTCTGTACTCATTGTAAATGTAGTGTATGGTTAAGTTGTGCATAAATATATTGTCTGTACTCATTGTAAATGTAGTGTGTGGTTAATAAAGACCATTTATTATTATTATTATTATTATTATTATTATTATTATTATTATTATTATTATTATAATTATTATTATTATTATTATTATTATTATTATTATTATTATTATTATTATTGTTATTATTATTATTAATGACCGATTGAAAAACCGGGCCTAAATCAATTTTAAGCGACCAGCATCGGATATTCCGCAGAGTAGGTCCTTATTGCGAGTTTCTGGGAGGGTAGTACATCTTTTACCGGAGTGTACAGCCTTGTTGCGAGGTTCTACAATAGGAGGGTAGTACATCTTGTACCAGAGTGTACAGCCTTGTTGCGAGGCTGTGAGGTTCTTGGAGGGTAGTACATCTTGTACGGGAGTGCACAACCTTGTCGCGAGGTTCTAGGAGGGTAGTACATCTTGTACTGGAGTGTACAGCCTTGTTGCAAGGTTGTGAGGTTCTTGGAGGGTAGTACATCTTGTACGGGAGTGTACAGCCTTGTTGCGAGGTTCTACAATAGGAGGGTAGTACATCTTGTACCGGACTGTACAGCCACGTGAGGCGCCGAGCTGAGCAGATAGATATATTGGATTGTGGGAGGCGCGGTGGCTTGATTGTATTTGCGATCCACGGGAAGGAAGGAAGACGAGCCTTGGTTGGATTCGTCCGCAATCTTGCGTTGCCACAATAGAAACAGACGATCTTCAAGTAGGGACCTTTTGACACGAGAGTCACTTGTCCACGCACTTTTTCCGGGTCTTATGACTTGCAACTTAATATTTAACTGCCCGCTAAATTGTTATACATACACCAATTGAAGGTCTAATTATTTGGATGGAAGTCATTAAACCGGCCACTAGTTTATTTAATTTGAATTACCGTAACAAAATTGTTAACAACTGTTAAAGAACTAGAATTTGTGTAGGCACCGTCTGAATGTATAGACCAAACTGCCATTTTGTCGCTAATTATTCGTGATACCAAGTGATATAATTATACAAAATTAACATCTATAACTTCAAAATGTATATACGTACTTTTCATGTAGAATTTGTCTAAAAAATGTCCCTTCAAATCCAACTAAATATACATACATTGCTGCACATACGTGCTTATATTTCATCTATCATCTCATTTACGGTAAAAGGAGCCACTAAAACAAAATGCATCTTTTGAATAGAATTAACAAAATACTAAATAGGATTCTTCATTCAAATCGAAACCCTGTCACAGTCACATTAGTCACAGTTCATCGAAATGCTAGTATAGAAATAACATCTATAAACAAATGTGTTTAGTTGTATAATTCTGTGGATGATAAACATTTGGCATAGATACAGTTGAATGCAAGGATTCGCTCGCTCAGAAATCCCCAAGCAGGAAGTACGTAGGCCTATACGAAGTTTGCACACAAAAATCCGTCCATAGAAAATAACGCCCGTGCACTACTATGTAGATCGAGTTAGCCAAGACGTAAATGTTAAATTAGTTCGGAAAGTTGGGCATAGAGAACTTAGCTAATTAGTGAGAGATTTGATTAAGACTTGTTGAGGGACTTAGGAGATAGTTGCGACAAGAATTACTTCCAACCATTAATGCAGATACGTGTGGGGTTCTAGGAGTGTTGCATAAATATTAAGCCACATCTCATGTAAGACACAAGTTTAAAAATAACAAGTTACAACTTTTAAACTTGATGTATAAGACCAAAAAACGTCGACACGAAAAAGTTCCAGTTATTTTGATGAAAAACTAAACATCCGTAAAATTGCAAACCAGTTAGTTTTGATCTTGAAAAATCAAATGTTCCGAAATAAATGCAATAGTTTAAAATAGCCTTGAAGTGGAGTTTCAATGTGTCTCTTATACCAATTTATTATGGGCTCTAGTAATAGTAGCAGAACGACAGAGTACCGCTGCTATCATGCATTCTCAAATCACAAAGAACTGAAAGAACTTGCCCACAATTTTCTCAACAACATCTTGAGAATGCTTCAGAATATTTTTCTAAATAAACGTTAATTTAGTAAATTCGTGAGGATATCAAAGTGAAATCGAATTACAATTCAATTCATAAACAAGAGTCCCAGAATGACACTGTCTGAAGGGGCACCAATAGTTTCCCTAATACAGGGTTAGGAATTACATTGTCTGAAGAGGCACCACTTGTTTCCCTAGTACAGCTCGAGGAATGTGTCGAAATAGGAGTGTCCCCCAGACTGTGTACACAACGATCATGACGTCATCGTGCTCATAATGACCGACGCAGAACCGTGGCCACTCATCCGTGACGTCAGAGTATTGAGAGTGAGAGTTGAGAGTTACCCGGCTAGACAATAACCCGGGATAATGTACGTTAAACAGCTTAGTTCTTCTCGTCAACTGCTCGGCAGTACGGGTTAGTGGAGGAACCTACATAACTGGTCAAAGTTCCGCCGTCCTGTCGGATGGGACGTAAAGCGATTATCTCCTTGGTACCTTCGACATGAGTAGGCTACGTGTTGGTACCAGGTTTGTACCTTCCTACTTTCTTTACCATCATTCTTCAATAATTACCATATTATTCTATTAAATTTAGACTAGTGGGACCTCCGTCCTACTCCTGTCCTGTTGCATATAGAATACATCTATTTCGGAAAAAAGATTTATCATACAACATTTCTAACAATTATTTGGTTAAATGAATGAATGAATGAATGAATAAATGAATGCATGAATGAATGAATGAATTAATTAATAATTGCATAGAAAAATAAATTTGAATTTATTGTCAACCAGCTTAGTTGCAGCATCGTCAGTAATTTTGGTGATAGTATAGTATGATATTTATATAGTATGATACAGTAATTTTGGTTATAGTATAGTATGATGTATAGTATGATATTGTGTAATTGGAACCTCGTAATTTACCGTTCTCGTTATCATTCCCGTCCCCGGGTATTGGGCACAATAAGAGAGGCGACCCTCTACTCCGTAGACCACGGCCGCACCCTGCCGCACCCTACCCACTCCACTCACAAGACTCGCTCGCTTCCAACACAACAAAAACAAAACAACTACAACCAAAACTAGATTCCGCACAAAATGATTTAAAGCCTAGCTTTTGATCTATCTACTTACTCCGTTGCCTACAAGTTTATTAAGAATAGTTTACAGGCGGCGACTACGGAGGGAGGGGTAATTTGACTCAACAAATTTCGATACACAGTATCGAAGTCGAACGTTAATTTATCATCAACGAAGTTACTATTCTTCATTCATTGGATGGCTTCCCATTAATAATGGCTTTACTGTTTTACACTGAGTCAATAGTTTATTGAGCTGGTTATTTGGTTGGTGAGCACTCGTTTGTAAATGAGCTATATAATTAAAGTATGAGATGTATACGTGTGGCCAGATGGCAGAAGACCTGAGTTCGAGACCCAGAAGTGATAGATAACTATAATTGTTTACAAGAACTGTCCAAAAATTTTGAGTTTTATTGAAGAACAAGTAAAAACACATACAAAGGCGTAGGAACATTTAAAAAATGTATCAATTAATTGAAGAAATTACGTTTCATGACTATGTTTCGTATTAGAAATATCGATCTTTGATTGGTTATCGCTCACTCGTTGATGGTGTTTGGAGCGTACAGGGTTGGTTTAGTCACTTTAAATTAAAGTCTCCCACTGCAAGTCAGTTTCGTTACTGAGTGGGTAGACTCTAAATGTGAATTTATTTATTTTATTTATTTATCAAACCGATATTATTTTTTTTAAATCGATTTGTAATAATAAAAACAAAACTTTACAAGTTGAGTGCCTTCACCTACTTAAAAACTGTCCATTTTTCGAGGATGTTTATAGAAGTATATCGAAAACACTATTTGTTATGAAAACCGCCCGATTCATATTGTCTTAATAATAAAAATATCACCGCCAAAGTGATTATTATTACATTCTGTAGATTTTGTTTCTATAGTCGGTACAGTTTATATAGCACTGATGAATTAAAAGAAGTATGAATTAAAAATTCTTGTCACTTCCATCATTACTTCTAAATTATTAATTAAATTATTACTTTACATAAATTGTTGCCTTTGTGATTATCTTTGCACCTTTAATTATTTTCACATTAAGTTTCATACGAACTCTAGCGGTTGTAAATCTAAGTTCATGTGGGCGTTTAGACACTTCTTTCGGAAGATTCAAATTGTTTTTCCGACAGCGCCAAGACGCATGGACTCTGCACGCGTTAGACCCGCTGAGACACACCTTTTGTCTCACTGTCTCAACCTCCTGAGACACATTGTCTCTTCTTCATTCATTTCACTGAACTATTCTAAGAAATATACTAAAACACTCCTAGTTTTTGATTACTGCTCTTCTAAATTAGATACCGTTCTGAATAGGTTTCTTGTTTAGTTCTCTTTTTCTATAGGCCTATAATTGGTTTGTTGTTATTTTATTATATTTATTGCTGCATTTATAATTACTTGACATATATTTGGGGTTTTATAATGGTTTTTCTTATACATTATATAATATATAGTTATATATTTTATCAACCTCCTTTGTAAATCAGTAAAACAACAATACTTGGTTGTGGCGCCAGTAGTTTATGTACTTTATAAAAATTACAAGAATGCAATAATATTATTATATATGTCTTCTTTTCTATATCAGTTGCGTTGCGATCACAAACAGACAGACAGACAGACAGACAGACAGACAGACAGACAGACAGACAGACAGACAGACAGACAGACAGACAGACAGACAGACAGACAGACAGACAGACAGACAGACAGACAGACAGACAGACAGACAGACAGACAGACAGACAGACAGACAGACAGACAGACAGACAGACAGACAGACAGACAGACAGACAGACAGACCCACAGCCTCCCTCGGACCTAAACCACCTGGCAAACACTGAACGCCGTCCAAAACTAATTACAAGCTGGAAATGCCAACGTGTCTCTTGTTTTCTACTTCGTTATTCCTGACAGATCCATTTCTCGACCTGTTGAATTGTTTTTCTAATCAACCTTTGCGGGATATGTCACGTTTACACAGACCAACCTTGTTTGGACACCTACGAATATAATATGAATGAAAGTATACGATAGAGGAAGCTCAGCGGTAAGACGCGAGACTCTAATTCGGGAGGTCACCAGTTCGATTCCGGCCACCGGCAGTCCTGACCGAAGGTTTTTTCCAAGGTTTTCCTCAGTCGTAAAGGCAAATGCTGGGATTGAGTCCTACTATCAGCTCTCGGACATTCCTTCCCAACTATCCAAACACTCTAATAACCTAGTTAGTCACCTGAAGAGGGGCACATCAGGTAAAGCTGGTGTGCACCCTAGAACGGGTATTCCTACAAAAATTATTATTATTATTTCATACTTGAGAAAAAATGATGTGCTATGCTTCCCGTTGTTTTAACGTTTAGTTAAAAGCAAAATACTACAAGTAAATTATTATTAGACCGTGTAGTGAAGCTTTCTATTTGATCAGTTAATAAGACCCCCCCCCCCCTTCCCCCAAAATCCTTTCACGTAATACCAATACAGTGTAAAAGCGCAATTGTTATACAGACGATGTTTGATCGTTTATAGTTCGGCTTTAATCAATCCATACATGTGCGTTTACAGTAAATGCGGTTCCACATTCTCATCTTTTAATAACCAACCAAAAGCTTCAACGGGTTGTTTGACCTTTAGTTCAGCTTTAAATACTTTCCATTTATTTGACGATATGATGTACATTTTGCAGGTGATTACCATTGTACATCTCCGAAGAGTTTTTTTTTCAACTTTTTTCCCTCATCTTATATAATAATATGTATTTTGTCTTGCCGAATTGCCAAACTTTATATTTTTGTCTTTATTTTATGTTAAAATGTTAAAAGTTATTACTTAGGAAATTTTATGAAGAATACATGTACCTTGTTTGTTTATAATTTAATACATTGTGTTTCTACTAAAAAAAAAAAAACCATTGTACATCGGGAATAACTACACAGTCTCATGCCGACCTCGGATTCTTATTGACTGGTCCATTCATGCACTCTGTTTTAACGAAAACTAACAGATTCATGGCGTTCTTTCACACATGCGTAAAGGCAGACTTGCACTTGGAAAGATTGACAAGCCTCATTAGTTACGGTCTCTATGTGTTTGGAATTTCTAGGTAAGTAACCAATATGGTCGTAAATAATTGGTACGAATGGACTTCTTATAATAGATAGTACCAACTAGAGAAGTAGCGAATTACGTTGGTAACATTGGACTAGGCTATTTTGTAAGTATCATAGTTCCCACGTGACGTCACAGCGGCCATGATTGCGACACAATTGATGAGGACCAATCCTAGACCATTGGCAAATACAATTCAAATTTCATAAATAAGTCTAATTTAAAATTTTAAAAGTAAACATATAAGATATAAAACATTAAAAATTACTACACACAACAATTTTTCTTCAAAAGCAGGCTGGATTTTAAAGAACTACGAATTCACAACGGTCTTCAATTGTATCTCTATGGCAACGTCAGAGTTTGATCACAAATGTGGCCGCCACGCGCAAAGATGTGACGTACGTGCAACCAATGAATAGTATTGTTACGTTGTCAGTTTTGCAATCAAATTCGCTGTGCCTCAAGTACCTAATGTTGTGGTTGTAGAAGCTTCAGCCCTTGAACTTCTTTTCAACTATGGTACGTGTGTTACTAGAGGATAGAACAAACACAAGAATTTGTCCCGACTGATACTTATGCACGTGTAAAATAAATTATGTAAGTCAGTTACAATCAAAATCGCTGATCCTTAATTGCATATTGTTGTTGTTTTAGTCTCAGTCCCCGATCTTCTGTGTTCTCTATAACTATAGTGTATGGTTAATGGGCAAATATACTACAATCAAAATCGCTGACCCTTAATTGGATTTTGTTCCTGTTCTAGCCTCAGCCCCCGATCTTCTGTGTTCTCTACAACTAAAGTGTATGGTTAATGGGTAAATATACGTATGGTTAATGGGCAAATATGCTACAATCAAAATCGTTTCCTGTTAAGTACATATGGCTGTGGGCAGCCTCAAGCCCCCGGACTGTGCCCTGTTTCTATGCACAGTGTTCTCCAGGGTACAAGACGTCTCCAGGCCCAGGGGGTCCTAGTTTCGTGTCCCGAATGTACTTATATATACTCTCTTCTTTCTCCTGTGCAGTGGTCGCTCGACAAAGACCTCAGTGATTGGCGAGCGTCGCGGTGGTGCCTGGGAGCGA